>JAHOYR010000004.1:4729576-4917354 GCA_023213295.1 Bruguiera hainesii
TCGGGTTGTTCAATATACACTTCTTCTTTTAGGAGCCCATTCAGAAAGGCTGATTTCACATCCATCTGGTAAACTTTATACCTCTTATGTGCTGCCAAAGCTAAGAACATTCTAATAGTTTCCAACCTTGCTACTGGTGCAAAAGTTTCATCAACATCTACTCCTTCTATCTGAGTGTAGCCTTTGCAAACCAGCCTAGCCTTGTTCCTCACCACCTTGCCATCCTCATTGTGTTTATTTTTAAACACCCATTTTGTTCCTATGACATTCTTGTTAGTGGGTCTTGGAACTAGCTCCCATGTTTCATTCTTCTCAATTTGATCCAGCTCCTCATTGATAGCTTTGATCCAGGCTTTGTCTTGTGCAGCCTCTTCAACAGATTTAGGTTCAACTTGTGAGAGTAAAGCAGTAGCTCCCACAATTCTTCTTCTTGTTGTAACTCCAGCTAATGGGTCACCTATTATCTGATTTCCTTGATGAGCACTGGTCCATGTTTTCTTTGTCTTTCTTTCTTGCACAGTCTTAGTTGCAAGAGAATCTCCTTCTTCATCTTCAGACTCACTCTTCTCTGAGTCTGAACTTACTTCTTTTCCCACTTCTTCATGTTGGTCAGATTCTTCATCTATCTTGAAGTCATCTTCTTCACTATCCTCAGCTTCTCCATTATGCATTGTTTTCTAGTTTTCATCTATTCTCACATCACTGGAAGTGACCACTTTTCCCAGTTTATGTAGAAAAACTCTATAACCTTTTGTCTTTGCTGAGTATCCCACAAAGATGCCTTCATCTGACCTAGCATGGAATTTTCCCAAGTTTTGCTCCTTGTTCTTCACAAAACATGGGCTGCCAAAGATTCTAAGATACTTGGTTGTTGTCTTCTTCCCACTCCATAGCTCATATGAAGTCTTATCAGTATTGGGCCTTAGTGAAACTCTGTTCAATAGGTGCACGACTGTAAATGTTGCTTCTGTCCAAAATCTTATGTGAAGCTTGGATTCCAGCAGTAGAGTTCTTGCCATTTCAACCACAACTCTATTTTTTCTCTCTACCACCCCGTTCTGTTGAGGAGTTCTTATTGCTGCCATCTGATGGTGAATTTCATGCTTCTCAAGGTAATCTTTAAAAGCTCCATTTGTGAATTCAATGCCTTGATCTGACCTCAATACTTTGATCTTCTTTCCACTCTCATTTTCAGCCAATCTTCTGTATCTCTTGAAGCATTTAAAAACTTCTTACTTATGTGTGAGGTGCATGATGCAGGTCCTTCTAGAATAATCATCAACAAACAAGATGAAGTACCTTTCACCATTCAACCCTTTTGTTCTTATCGGCCCACACAAATCAGTATGTACAATGTCAAGCACTGCTTCAGAACTAACCTCTTTGGTCTTATACTGCTTTCTGACCTGTTTTCCTTTAGAGCATGCTGAGCAAACATACTCCCTCTCTCTTTTGAGGTCTGGAATGTCTCTGATTGCATGAGTAATGGTTAGCTTCCTCATGTTCTTCTGTGTTAAGTGTCCCAGCCTCTTATGCCAAAGTTGATTTTCTTCTTCTTTTGTAAGTAAACAGCTGTTTGTCTTGTCCTCATCAATTACATATAAATTTCCAGCTGTTCTTTTCCCAGCTGCAACAGTATTGCTTTCTTTGCTCTTTACTTGGCAACCTGTTTTTGTGAATATCACTTTATGGTCTTCATTGCATAGTTGGCTGACAAATGCTAGATTATATCTGAGTCCTTTAACATGCAGAACATCTTTTAGCTTTCCTTTTCCAATATTTACTGACCCTTGACCACTGATGTTGAGTGAATCATCATTGCCAAACTTGACTCTGCCTTCTCTTGACTTGTTTAGCTTTGACAATTTACTCTTGTCTCCCGTCATATGTGAAGTGCATCCACTATCAAGGATCCACTGCTTATCCTTGTAGTCAGCTTTGAGTGCAATTTCAGCTATATTAGCCACCTCCCATTTAGTTTTATATTCCTTCTTTTGAATTGGCTGGAAGATAGCTTTCTCCTTTTTCTCAGCTTTGACTACACCGCTTATTTTCACTGTGCCATTGAGTGCCTTCTCTTGCTCAGGGAGAAGTGTCATGCATCTCTTGGAATTATGGCCATCCTACCCACACTTTTCACACTGTTCCAAGTCTCCCAATATAGCAAACTTGTTCTTTGAAACCACTGGTTTGGGCTTCCACCAACAATCCTTGTCGGTGTGTCCTTGCTTTTTACAGTATGTGCAAGAACTCATGACAGGTGTTCTCCTCTGAATTTTGTATTGTCTCCCCCTATATGCAGCATCGTATCTTTTCAAGTTGGAGACATATACTGGCCTTCTCCACCAGCAGTTACTTGCCTTATGACCCCAAACTCCACAATAAAGACAGTGACCTTGAAACTGCCTCTTCTTGGGTCTAATCACAGCTTGTTTTCTTTTGTTCATTACTTGCTGTGTAGGCAATGTGGCTGGCTTCTTTGCTTGTGTGGCTTTCATTTCAGCCACCTTTTTCTCCTTCTTCTGTTCAGCCGTAGCCCTTTGCTGGCTGACCTTCTTTTCTT
This sequence comes from Bruguiera hainesii, assembly GCA_023213295.1. Lineage (NCBI taxonomy): Eukaryota > Viridiplantae > Streptophyta > Magnoliopsida > Malpighiales > Rhizophoraceae > Bruguiera > Bruguiera hainesii. The sequence goes on from JAHOYR010000004.1 coordinate 4,732,140, forward strand.
CATTTTTGTTTTCCACCCTAGGTTGCTTCTTTAAATCCTCTTTATTCTCAGCTATCTTCTCCTGAGTCACAACCTTCTTTTTCAACTTCTGTGGCACATTCTTATTATCATTAGGCAATGCAGCCTCAGATTGCTGCACTTTCTCTTCATTCTTCTTTTCTTTTGCAAAACTTGTTTCTCCTATCATTTCAAGCTTCTGCACGTTCTCTTCACTCCTTTTGAGTTGTTGCTGAAGTCTCAGCAACTCTATCTCCATTTCTTCAATTGTTGAAGTCCTTGAGCCAAGCTCTATAGTAAGGTCTTCACATATTTTGATCTGTTCTTCAAATCTTCTCTTCAAGTCAATATGTTCAGCCCTTATCTCATCCTTTTGACTTTCAGCTTCCTCAAACTTTGCTTCAACTTGTTTTATGTGGGCCTCCAACCTTCTTATGGTTCTGCCCCTTTTGATTATCTCCTTTGCAGCTGCTTCCAACTCAGCTTCAAGATCTGGTTCTTCTTCATCAACCTCCTCTTCCTCTTCAGAGGTTGAACTACCATCTTGAGTTGATGCCATAAAGGCATGCTCATATGATGAGTCTACATCTTCCTCCTCATCGGCTTCTTTTGTCTGGCTCACATAACTCTTGAATGAGCCTCTTTTCTTCTTCTGTGGGCTAGCAGTCTTCTTGCTGGACTTCCTTGACTTGAATGATGGTCTTCTCCATTTTGAATTCTACTCATCATCACCATCCTCATCTTCATCATCAAGTTTCACTTTGCACTGAGAAGCAAAGTGTCCAGTCTGTCCACAACGATAACATCTTAAGGACAACTGTCCTTTTCCCTTCTTAGACCCCTTTTTGAATTTCCTTGTGAAGTATGCTAACACTTCACCTTCACTTTCTTCCTCATCATCATCATCATCCTCACTGGATGATTCTTCCTCTTCTTTCATTTTCAAGTGTTTCATAGCTTTGAAAGCTGCCTCCTTTGATACCTTTGACATTGAGGAGCTCTCAGTTGACTTTATTCTCATCTCATATGCAATGAGATTGCACTGGAGATCATGCAGAGACATAGAATTGAGATCTCTACTCTTCTCTATGGCTGCCACCTTTGAGGCAAACCTCTCAGGCAGAATTCTCAGAATTTTCTTCACAATAGATGAGTCCTTCTTGTTCTTCCCATGACTTCTAAGATCATTTACAGTATCAATAACCTTAGTGAAGAACTCTTGGATTGTCTCATTTTTCTGCATTTTGAGAGATTCATATCTCTCCTTGAAAACTTAAAGCTTGGCCTCTTTCATTCTGCCATCACCTTCATAGACTTTCTGTAATCTGTCCCATATCTCCTTGGCAGATTTGCAGTCCATAACTTTAGCATATTCAGCATCTGTCAATGCTGAAATGATGACATTTGAGGCCTTCCCATTTATCTCAAATTGTCTTAATTCCTCTGGGGTTGGATCTTTACCTTCTTCTGGAGGCTCAAAACCCTCATGTACAGATTTCACCACGTTCATGCCCATGGTTGCAAATACCACCTGCATTCTCGCTCTCCACATATGGTAGTTGGTTCCGTTGAAGATTGGAACCTTCTTGCTGTAAGTAGTGCTGGTGTTGGTACCGGCGTCCATTTCTCAATATGCTGAACAAGTTAAAACTTCTGGAGCTTTTCCAACTAGTACACCAAGCTGTTAAGGTTTATCCTGGTGAACCTGTGCTCTGATACCAATTGAAGTTCCCAACTTCACCCTAGGATCTACTAGTTTGTGATACTGAGAGGGGGGTGAATCAGTATCACCACAATTCGCAATTCGCAGGAAAGTGAACAACTTCAATCTCTTCTTAAAAGCAAACTCTTTCTCAGATTCGACTAAGGTAGATCTATTGTTACCTACTAATCACAATAGTCCCCCAAGTCACCTTTCAGACACCTTGCCTAATAGACAATTCGGATGTTCTTATTTAGGTCTTCGTTAGGTTATGGGTTGGCTGATACTTTAGCTGCGTTCACAACTCAATTCAAAACACAAAACGTAAAACAAATTAAGGACACATGAGATTTACGTGGTTCCGTCAACGTGACGTACATCCACGGTGGTAGGGACTCTCCCTTACCGAGACTATCCACTATACTTGAGAATTCCAGTTACAATGGATGTCTTAATCTTCTGCTCCTTTCACTATTGTAATTACTAAACAAGTACAATACAAAGAGTGTCACTTACTGTGTCTACCCTTCGTCTAGCTCGTCTTGCCTCTGTTGAATTGAAAGGCTACTCCACTGCCACTTAGAAGTTCACCGCAACGCTCTCTAACCTCTCTTGAAGAAATCTAGAAATATGTTGAGTTCTTTTCGATGCTTCGCCAAATTCCTTCTCTAGGTTGTCTCACACAGCTCCTGCTTTCACCGTCTCACGGTTTCACAGCTTGCACTCAAGCTTCTAATCTGCCGTTTCACGTCTTACAGCCTGCCCCATGCTTTTGATCAGTCACGCTATTGCACGTTCTGGTCTCACGCTTCTGGTCTGCCGTTTCACGTCTCTTGGCCTGCCTCACAGTACTGGTTTTTCTGGTTCACGTCTCTCGCCCTGCCTCATGCTTCTAGTCTGCTTTCTTCTCTTCCGGGTGGTCTCACGAATACTAGGTCTGCTGTCTTCTCCTCTGGGTGGTCTGTTTCTTATTTCTCCTCTTGCTGGTTATGCGTTTCTGGTTTGCTTGCTGGACGTGTTTCTAGTTTCCTTGCAGGAGGCGTTTCTGGTTTACTTGCAGGATGTATTTCTGGTTTGCTTACAGGAGGTGTTTCTGGTTTGCTTGCAGGAGGTCGCACGTTCTGGTTTTCTCTCCCGGTGGTGATGTTTTTGGTTTGCTCTCCTGGTGGTGTTGTTTCTGATCTCTTGCCGTTCTTCTCTCTCTTCCTTTTGGCCAGTTGCCGTAGGGTTGCTGTTTTTTTCAATTGTGTTGGCCCTCTGCCCTAGTTTTGTCTTCCAAGGCCCTTATATACTCTCTTTCATGAAACCCTAATAGGGCTTACATGGCAGATTTACGTTCTTGCCCTTACACAACAGATTTACTTTCTTGCCCTTCAATGTGGCTTTACTTTCTTGCCCTTCCATGTGGCTTTACTTTCTTGCCCTTCAATGTGGCTTTACTTTCTTACCCTTCCATGTGGCTTTACTTTCTTGCCCTTCAATGTGGCTTTACTTTCTTGCCCTTCCATGTGGCTTTACTTTCTTGCACACTTAACCCTAGTTGACAACAATTACAACCCATACAAGGTTGTGGGAACAACAGGATTAAATGGGAGTTAAGTGACCAAACTAATTAAATTTAATTCAACTCTCTTTTTGGATTACCTTAGGGACTAACTTGAAGGATTTATCTAGCAATTATAAATGCCATTTTTGAATAGCAAGCACAAGTGCTAGCATATGTTAGATGGTTATATGAAGGACGACAAGAAGCTCTCCAATGAATCTGCTCCCAATTAATTTCATTCTTAAGGTTTAAAGGGTTAAGTATTAAAAGTCATCAAGGCTTGTGATGACATAATAAAAGAGAATATGGTGCACCATTAGGGCTATTATAGACCTTGCTTACTCCAATAATTATATGACCATAAGTCCTTATGTATTTTGTTATTGGCTTTCATTCTTTAAAAGAAAAAATGGTTATTATAGTGGTAGTAAACCACCTCTTTAAAATGAAGCATTTTGTAGCCTTGTTATTATGAAAACATCCTCAAATTATATAGGGCTCAACAATCTATTATTTATGACTATGATCAAATTTTCCACTAGCATATTTTAAGAGGAGTTGTTCCATTAATAAGGTACCAAGTTTTTTTTTCTCTTCATCTTGCCACCCATATACAAAATGACATATGAAGGTAATTAGGAGGACTTTGAAAATGTATCCTTAGTGTTTTACAGGAGACAATGGACTAAATTTCGTTACAACACCATATGACTTTTCTTTTTATAGCAATCTTAACTTTTGAAGCAATTTATATAAAACTAACTTAATGTTTGACATTTTGAGCTAGGAACAACAAAAGATGCAATTATCAACTTCATATTTTGCTAAAGAGATTACATTCTAATTTAACTATGACAACTTCTTACCAAAATTGAGCAAGTGATATAGTTTACTTATAATAAAGCCAAAAAGGGTCGTGAGTTAAAAGTTGAGGATTGAGTCTAACTTAAGGTTCAACTCTACCCTGATCTATCAATCATTGTGACATAACAACCTAAACTATTAGTATAGTATAATGGCCTTTACAAAATTGTGGAATACACTGGTCTTTTTGCCTTTAAATTACTATTGCCTAAAGAAAGTAAGGTCCGTTATATGGTTTATATTGCTTCACTTAAAAGGCAACTCAAATCTAACCAAGTTTTAGTTATTCTTCCAACTAACAAAGTTGACGATGATGATCCAAGTCCTTAATGACAATGAATGTCATAGCAAGAAGGAATCTATTATGACTTTGTATAATTACATATTGTTCTTTATATTTTATTTTATTTTTCTTGTCCCTTTCTACAAATATATGTATATGAACTTTGTTGTGTTTGAGAATTTTTTTCAAAATTTCCATTAGATATTTCTCATTTAATATTATAAGATAACAATGACATAAAAGAAAGGAAAAAAATCAATAAAGGGAAAATTCAAGAAATTTCATGTATAAAAAATTACAAAAGTTAAGATTAATGCTATTAAACTTCTTGAAAAATAATACAAGTTAAATTCTAACTAGTAAGCATATACTTGCCTTCATTGTTATTGATAATAACAATCCTTGCATAAACTGGACATTAATATATAATAGTTACAAAAGGAGTGTCTTTAGTAATAACATAAGAACAAATCTTTTATTTACACAAAAAAAATGGATATATGGTATTTAATATATAAGAATATATTTTCTTGTGAGTTATTTCATATTTAGAGAATTTAATATATTTTGGGAATATTGTTGTTTTAACATTCAAACACTAATTTTATCAACTTCCTTGAAACATATAACAACTAATTAATGTATCTTAAGCTGGTGGCTCTAATGTCCTTTAGGCTTGAGAGATAGGTTTGCAAGACATAAAAAGATAGGGTTGGATCTTTGAAATTAGCACTCAGATACCTAATTAGTTATTTAAAGGTGATGACTTAAGAGAGGAGTAAACTTATTGAAGTTGAATTATCATTGTCTTATACAAATACATATGGGCCTTTTTTATACTAACCTTGGTTAATGACTTCAAATGTTGATACAATGGTTGATTAGGCTTGAGTTATGTTGTTCGTTCATGGTAGGTGGTTGAGCTTGAAGTTGAGCTTGGGGCAGAGCTTAAGCTTGACAATGAATATGTGAGCTTAAAGCTTTCATTGGGCCTTACCCAAAAGAGATTAAGTTGATGTCCTATAACTAAATGCCAAGTGTTGAGACCAACTTAATAAGGGTGATTGGTTTGTTGTGATCATGGACTATATCAAGTATTCCTATATCAATTTCACATTTCATTGTCATTAAGTGGATGAAGTTAAATGTATGGTCATAAAAGTGAGGTTGAAATTTGAAGAACTTAATAGCTTTTTGACATTTAATAATACCTATAACTTTTAAGTACCTTAAATTCCTTCCTTATAAGTCTTCCATTTCGCAAAAAATTGGGTGGAGGCCTTTATAGCAAGCTTCATCGTATATATTATGACATAAGATATCACCGCTTTGTTGGCTTTTGACTATTTAAGTAAGAAGCCAAGGCCTCGCATCAAGTGAAGCCTAATGTTAAAACCCTTTAACAAAGGAATGACTAGTTAGCTTAACAATGAAAGGACATGCAAGACCAGGGAATGGCTCTAAAGGAATCAAAGCGTGCATTGGTTAAAGAATCTTGAAATGGTCTCAAGCTTCCCTTTTCAAAAGAAATTTTAGGTACTCTAATTTAAAACAAGTTCAAGTTCCTTATATTGGATATCTATGATGGGACTATGGATCTAATAGAGCATTGGAGTTGGCTTTGAACTCTTATGTCACTTGGTGTAGCTTTAGATGCAACCATATGCAAAATTTTCATTACTATATTATAGGATGCTATTTAGCATTAGTGTTTTGAGCTCCCAACTTACTTCATTGAGAACTCTAAATAGTTAGGGAACCTATTTGTAGTCAATTTCATCATGAGTAGGAGATGAAAAATGAATTCTTTGGCCCTTATCCTTATTCATGAAAGGTCAAATGAACCCCTTAGAGTTTGTAACTTGATTTAATATAATGAAGCTAGATATTAAGGATTTAAAGCCCAAAATTGCTAAGGTCATCTTTACTAGTAGCCTATAAAAGTCCAAGTTCACCTTCTCCTCAGTCAAGAAACCATTACAAAATTTCATTAATCTAATGACTTAGGTTGAGAGATTCATTAACTTAAAAGAGATTGATCAAGCTTGTGATGAAATGAGTGAATTCTAAGTAACCCACGATCATTTTAAAAAGGAATCAAAGAAGCATTCTAAAAAGCCTTAATGAAAAAAGTCTTAAAATCCCTCCATAAAATAAGGCTTTAATGATAGAAGTCCAAATAGCCACAAAGTTACCAATTATGCCTCTCTCATCTTTGTTATGTCACAAGTGTTCTTGAAAATTCATGATCAGAGCTTGTTGGCCTTAACACATTTTATGAAAGCTTACTTTAGTTATTAGGATATTAAGAAATTTTGTCACTTCCACTAAGAGCATGACTATATTACTAACAAATGTTACAAGTTGAAAAATGAAGTTGATTAAGAGATGAAGTCTTTATGAGCCTTACGAGATATATTGGCATATTAATAGGCTGAAGGAGTAAATAGGCTTGCTACTTAAGCAAGGCCTAATGAGAGGTAACATTTATATGATATTTGGAGGCTTAATAATAGGACAATGAATGTTTGCTTTAAGAAATTTATATGCTCACTAAGTACTATATGTTGAAATAAAAGAAGTTATGAGAATGAGGATGATTTCCCTTTTAGTTTGACAGAAGTCAATTTGAATAAAGTATAATACTCCTATAATAACCTCTCGGTCATTTCCTTGAATTTAATTTTTTTTTATGTTAAATGTGTCATGGTCAACATTGTAAGCACGATAAACATATTATACTTGGATGTTTTCAAACAAATTAGGGTCCTTAAAGACTTTAAATCAACTACTTTTCCCTTATACAAATTCTTAAGAGAACCTATCATCCCTGAAGGTTATATCCAGCTCTTATGATTATTAGGTCTAGTCTGAGGACAAGCATAATGATATTATAATTAGTGGTGGTAAACCTCCAATCTTAATATAACATAATACTTAAGAGACCACAACTTGATGCATTAAACACCCTTGTGTTAATCAAGCATTTGAACATGAAGTTTAGTATTCCACATGACATTGGCAAGACAAAAGGACAAGCAATAATAGGCACGTGAACTTCAAGTTACTTAAATAAAGGGTAGGAGTAAAAGCTTTTTGATCAAGTTATAAGCATAACTATAAAAAATAGGAGTACCTCCTGAAGGACTAGTCCAAGACTCCTTAAACTCATTTGACCCATTATGAATAGTTCAAATCAAGAAAAGATTGAAGGGTGAGTAAAAGATAACCTAGTAGCCTTTCTTTGCTTGTATCTAGAGGTCTTTGCTTGGGTGCCCTCTAATATGCCTACGATTGACCTAAAAATCATGACCTATAAACTATCCATAGATGAAAAGCACTTGCTTGTCAAACAAAATAAATAAAATGCATCTCTTGAAAGGTATATAACATTAAAAAAAGAGGCCAAAAAGCTTATCAAAGTTAACTTTATCCATGAAGTGATGTATTTAGAGTAGTTAGTTAATGTCATAATGGTGAAGAAACATAATAGGAAGTGACATGTGTGTGAGTTTCACTGAAATAAAAAAGACTTATTTAAAGGATAAATACTCTTTTCCTCATATTGACAATTAGTAGACATAGTGTTAGGGCATTAATTGTTAACATTCATTCTTAGGCTATAATCACCCCCTATGAGCTTGACTAAGTGAAGACATCTTTCATAACAAAGCAAGGCCTATTTTGTTGTATAGTCATGTTGTTTAGACTCAACAATGTAAGGGTAACATACTAGAGGTTTATTAACAAGATGTTTAGGTGTTAGATGTGGTGGAACATAAAGGTTTATGTGGATGATATGCTAGGAAAGAGTCACATGTTTATGGATCATGTGAAAAACCTTAAAGAAACATTTGCAACACTAAACCATAATGACATGAAGGTCAACTCCATGAAGTGCACCTTTAGAGTGTAATAAGGAAAGTTTATAGGTTTTATAGTCTCAAACTAAGGATTGAAGCAAGCTTAAAAAAGATAGGAGCAATCAAAAAACTCTTTTCTTATGGGATGATTAGGGATGTTTAGGTTAGATTAATGACCTATTTCAGCTAGTTTTGTATCTAAATTAGCAAATAAGCAACTCTTTTTCTTTCGTATCCTAAACAAGGACTTTAAACTTGAATGGGCAGAAGAATGCAAACAAGCTTTCTGGTAGCTGAAAATTATTTAACATCACTCCCATTGCTTAACAAGCTAGTTATAAGAGAACCACTTTACTTGTATTTGGCTATCAATTAGTATATGGCTAATGCTATCTTGATCCATAAGGAAGGAAAAATCGAAAAGCTCATCTATTATATTAACAATGTGTTGCTAAAAAACAAGGTACCATATATTTGACAAGTTGGTGTTCATATTAATGGTTATGGTGAGAAAACTACAATTGTACATTTTAGTGCACAAGAGAGTATTCCTTATTGACCAATTATTGAGTTTGTTGTTGCATTGACTAAAGGTCATGAATTGCCTACTATAATTGTTGATTAAATTAGTGGAATTTGATTTGAATTTTCATCCTTTTGTTGTACTTAAGACCCAATCTTTGATTGATTTTGTAAATGAGTACATGGGCTTTAATGAGAACAATAGGGAGGGTCATTAGTTTTAAGGATGGACTTTACATGTTGATGGGACCTTAAGAAAGGAAGGTAATGGAGTTAGGCTAGTGTTCTTAGGGCCAAGAGAGGTTGCAATAGAATATGCCCTATGCTTCAAGTTCTCTCCCTTAAGTAACAAAGTTGAGTATGAATGTCTCCTTACATGGATAAGCATAGTACAGATGTTAAGGGTCAAACAACTTCAAATTTACAATGATTCTTAACTTGTCATTAGTTAGGTGAAAGGCGAGTTCGAAGCACGAGGGGATTTCATGACCAAGTATTTGGCAAAAGTTCAAGCATTATAAGCTGCCTTTAAGAGGGTTTTATGATTTATAAACTTTAGGGTAGATACATTATCTATGCTTTAACAAAGATTAGATGTAGGATTTAGGTGAGCAATGCTTATTAAAACTCTAAAAGAGCCAAATTATGAAGAATAAATAAAGGTTACCTTATAGATGGACCGTGAACCTATATGGATCAGCCTTATTGTTAAGCATCTCTAGACAAGTGATCTCCCAAAGGACAAGATGAAGGCAAAATGAGTATGATACAAGGTAGCAAAGTATGTCATTAAGGATAAGTGATTATACAAATGTTCTTATATTCTATTGTAACTCAAATGCCTAACCTCAAAAGGGGTAAAATATATCTTATGAGAAATCCATAAGGAAATTTAAGGAAATCATGAGGGCACTTATACTTTAGCCATTAAAGCTCATAAACAAGGATTTAATTGGCCAACCATGAACAATTACATAAAAGGCAAATGAAAATTTAACATGTGCTTGTGATTTTTGAATGTATTAATTACCACTAACACAACTCACTTCAATCTATGCCCTTTGGTAATTCACACAATAGGAGCTCGATCTTATAGGTTTATTTCCTTGAGTCATAAAGGGTAAGAATTTTATTGTTGTAACAATAAACCATTTCATAAAGTGTGTAGAGGTTAAAGCACTAGCTTCCATTACCACTAAGCAAATCAAGGACTTTGTATAAGAATATTTCTTTTGTCACTTTGGAATACTTAATGTGATGATTATAGACAATGAAAAGCAATTTGACAATGAAAAGTTCTAAAGCTCTTGTTTAAATATAAAAACTGACTAAAATTTATAATAGCTAAGTATATCCAAAGCAATGACTAGGTAGAAGTCATGAACAAAAGCATAATCCAAGACCTTAAGAAGTACTTAGGAAGGAAGAAAAGACTATGAGTAGGCAAACTCCTTAGAGTATTGTGTGTTTATGGCATGACTTAGGAAATGCCAAAAAAAAAGAAGAAAGGGTATGCAATTTTGGACGCAAGTTAAACGTGGCACACGTTGAACATAACATAGACATATATAAAAAAAAAATACTAAAATGTGCTTAAAAAAATTAGACATATATGTCGAACTTAGGAGTAATGCATGTTTGACACATAGAGGACATAAAGGCAATAAACTAGCATAGACTGGCCTTCTCTAGTACAATCCACTACCATAATTAACTACACAAGCACAATAGGAAGATTTTGAACTTGATTTTGTTGTAAGATCAACACTTGATTATGATAAAATGTAGTTGTAAAATCAACACCACCACCATATTTGAGATTTTTGTAAAATTAAGACACATCAATCATTTATCCATTAAAACCCAAAACAATTGGTTTGAGAAAGTAAATATGGATGTGACTTGGCTTCTTAGGATTTTAGACTAAAAGAGTACACACATATATCCATTAAAAAAAAAAGAAAAGAGTGTCTAAATGTATGGGAATAGCAAATGAAGAAGAATATGTGTCAAAGGAATAGAAAGAGGAGCAATTTGGCATATGACAAAAGAATTTGTGTTTGTATTTAGAAAAAGATGAGCCTAAAATTTATAGTCTTAAACTTATAAGTGTGGTCTAATAAAATATTAGTATTATATATAAAGTTATACATATATATGTATAATGTATATATAGTCATGTCATAGTTGTGTACATCCTTTAATTTTTCCAAAATAAGTGTCTCAATATTTATGTTGTGTCACATTTGTGTCCATGTTTCATGGAATCCAAGTTTTAAGACAACTTGCAATCAGTGAACAAGAGGTGGGAATAAGCCTTTATTTGAATAATAACATATTAGAGGAAAATGATTCAATATCATAATAAAAAAGGTAAATGAGTACTATTTTACTTAAGGTAAGTCATGCTTAAGTAATTGAAAGCTAGTAAAAGTGACAAACCACCAAACTAGTGTCAAACTAGGAAAGGTTTTACCAAATAAAAGAATAAATTGTCCTGGGAAGCTATAAATTAGAATAGTTAAATGAAATACCTATTCTAAAAATGTAGTACTTTGATAGCTTCTAAATGTATTTCTAATAAGGTGACTCTATTGTACATGTACTATCCAAATTACTAATAAATTTTCATCATGTAAACCTCATTTGAAGAAATGAAGAAGTCATAACTTGTTCTTAAAGTTTTATCTTCCTCAGCAAAGACATAAGCAAACCTAACTTAAAAGTGAGCTCACTTTAAAAGTGAACTTGCTAAAAAAGGCTTAGTCTTACCAATTTAGAAGTTGACTAATGTGAAAAGTTAGTTTCCTTTAAAAGTAGTTTTGATATAAAGGGATGGATTGATAGGCCTTTAATAGGTGTCTGCAAAGAGCTAAATCACTTAATTAGCCAGCGTTGAAAAGATAGCCTTGTGATCCATTAGTCAACCTATATTTAAGGTTAGCTTATGCCAAAAGTGAGCTTATTAGAAGGATTAAGGACAACAAAATAGGCATTCTAATCAACCTAATTTTTTAAATAAAGTTACTTTTTACCAATCTTAACCCTACAAATGTAAAGAGGGCTTAAGACAACTTATTAGGAGTGAGGTTATGACATAAGCTACCTATCTGAAAATGAAAAGTGGGAAAGACACCTTATCTTGAGCAAAGTTACATAGAGGGCCTAAACCACCTCATCTCAAGTGAGATTGCTACATAATTTGTCTACTTGAAAAAGTGAGGAAGGATTAAGATATCTTGTTTTGAGATAGGTTGCCATATGGGTCATTAGAGAATTTGCCACATAAGAAAATTGTTTGAAGGTCTATGAAGGGCATAAGGCACCTTATCTTGAGTAAAGTCATGACATAAGCCACTTGCCTAAAGGTATAAGAGGTATACTTACTTAATGGAAGTCTAGATTATTGTTTATGGAAAGATAACATATATAAATGAAAAAAAAGTAAAAGCAATATACAAGCAAAATAGTCAACAAATTACATCTTTATTTATAAAATAGATAATTACATTTAAAAGTTACAATTACAACCAAAGAAAAATATATAACTATAAGGTTGTTAAACGATGCCTAATCTAGGACCCCATAAAGGAATCATCATTTAAGTACATTACTAGTGTTGTCATCCTAAGTAGGCATTAAAATTTACTAAAGTAACTACTCCATCTTTAGTAGGAGTTACCTTACAATTTAGTGTCTTATCAAAACCATAAACTAAATTTAAGCAAAGACTTAGGCTAGTGGTTTTCCTTTACCATGTGAAAAAAGGTAGATTTTCGTAGTCTCACATTGAAAAAAGTAGACATATTCAAGAGGGGCCTAGGCATTTGAGCTTAAGGTTTGATCTTTAATAGGGTTCCTTCAACTAAAAGCTTAATCATAGGTGTTCATGTAAAAGGAACAAGGATTCTAAGGAAAAAGAGGCTCTTTTGCAAAAATTATAGATTCATCTTATAGTCAAGGAAGCCAAAGTTTGCCTTCAAAGCTTTGGCATACTTAAGAAGGTTATAATTTCTAGCATGAGTGATTTCTTAGTCAAATTTGTCTTTGGAAAACTTCCAGTTTAGCAATTTGCCCTTATAGTTTAACATTTGCCTTTGATGCCTTAACCTTTGAGTTGGCACATAACTTTTACTCCTCTATGAATTGTGACTTGAGGGTTTTAATGTGATCTCTAATTCTTTCTTATCTCTTTCATGGTATAGGCATGTAATTAAGACAACTTTTCCTTTTTTTTCTCAAACCTTTACCATTGGTATTTGAGCCTAGTGTTAGGTGTTGAGCTCGGGCTCTTCCTTCTTTTAGAGTGCAACATCCTAATGCCTTACACTCTATTACCTTCTAGACCTCAATAAGTTATCATATAACTTTTTACAACTCATATGTGATAAGCTGCTAGAAGGACAATCATTACTTTAGAATAAAAAGAGCAAGGGTACCCTCTTGGTTGGAAAGAGAAGCAAAAGGAGGCTAACATGCAAAAGAACCATGAAGTATAGCCATCGGAAGCACACCCTTCTTCCTAGAATTAATTTTGGCATAAGGGTTGTTAATGATAATGGAAACCATATGGATTCTACATAAAATCAATAAAGTACTCCCTTCCTAACCCTTCATATAAACACACTTGGTAAGGCACTAAATCAAAGTGCTACTATCACCCTTGGATTGTAAATATAGGCCTTATAACCTAAGTTGTCACCAATCATAACTACTTTGATTCTTATCAAAAGTTCCTTAGTAAGTTGGTTTACAAAAAAGGTCTTTCTATTATGGAGATTCTCGATAGGAATCCTATTAGTCATAGAAACCTTTATGGAATAATGAGATTTACACCTTGTTGCCCAACAAAAAGATTAACATCTCATTAATTGGAGTAAAGGTTAAAAGGTTGTTGCTTAAAGATGGGATTTGATAATTGTTCATATATAGGGGTGGCAACACCTTACTACTTGACTAAAAAGTCCATCCATGATTGCTCGATGGGAGGATCTTCAATGAAAAAGTCTTAACAAATGCTTGCCATTTTCTGATCTTCTTGAGGAAGGAATGATGAGGCTCACCATTAATCTTCTTATAGGTTAACTCAAAATTATTCGAGGTTCACCATGTTTGCAAAAGACCAAATGTTCATTGTCAAAGAATTTAGAAAAATGCGTAATAAACATAAACAAGTATTTTACCTTACCCTATATATGCCTAGCTTGAGATCTCGAATATGTGACCTTCCTTAATGTCTTAGGCTCTGTTGTATCCAAACTTATGGAGAGATTTTCACCTTTATTCACCTTTACCTAAGAAACTCTAGACTACTTATTATCCTCAAGAAAAGTCACATCTTTATGAGGATTTAACCTATACTTATTCATCTCTCTTTCATAACAAAAGAGACAAGACCCTCTACACTTTTGTTAAACTACTATAAGGGAAATTTCTTTAAGTGAGCAATAAAGGCCAAATACCTTTATACACTTCCATGGGTAAGGGTTGACTGCATTTCCCACAGTAAGGGCTAAACACATTTGTGCAAAGTGAGTAAACTCCATTTCTTTGCAAAGAAGGTCGAGTTTAAGAATCACACAAAGAATAACTTTAATTTAAACACTCTTTATGGATTTATTTCACCTTTAAATCCCCTTAAATCCTTCTTAAAAGTTAAGTAAGGTTCAAGATGGTTAAACCTAACCTTTGACAATTATAAGGATTGTGTCAAATAGAGATATACCAATATTAAACTAGTCAAGCAAAGATCCTATCAAACACAAAGACATGATAACTATTTCAATATTTGCCACTTGTTAAGGTTTAGCCAAAAGGGTGACAACTCATTGTATATAAAAAATTCTTGGAAAGAATGATAAATGGCTAGCTACAACCTCCTTAAATTGTTCACTAAAAGAAAAAAAAAAAAAGATCATGAAACTTTGGGGGAGAACTCATGCTTATGTGAAAGGGTAACCATCTTGTATCGTGAAAGGATATAATATCACAATTAGAACTACCTATCTAATGACTCTTGATTTACCTTTAAGCTACTACCCTTAGCACCATAATGAGCATGTGTGTAAAAATGATTAAGAGATAGAAGATCTCTCACCCTTAAAGCGTGCTAGCAAACACATTAAGAGACTTATACCTTAAGTACTAGAAACAAGATCTTACTGTGCTTAAAAAGTAAAGGCTTCTATTATAGTCAAAGAAGTATTGAGTGTAGTCTAGTAAAAAAAATCACGATTTACTAAAGACATAAGTATTTTGAATATTAGAGTTGGAAGAAAGAGAAAATAACACTCTCGCCCCCTTTTTGTATAATCATAAGAAGCCAATCACTATAGGTGACATGGCATTGTAACAGCCTTAGCAACCAAAGAGTCATTTCCCTTTCAAACATGCCAAGTATGCCTTTTTAGGCATATTAAATGAAGGTATGTGTATACTTTTGAATTTGAAATGACACTTTCATTTTAAAGCTTGTAACATAAGAAAAGTGTCAACTTTAATATGGTAGCATAAAGAGTTGAATTAATTTCCATGAAAGCACAACTTGCTCTCTATTAGCCATAACCCCTCTTTATATGCTTAGTATAGTCCTCAATAACCAAGCTTGTCCTTCATGAACCTAACTTGCTTATTGCTAGTTGAGCTTACTCTTTTTAGGCCTAGCTTTGACTAGTTGAACTTGCTCTTTATAAGCATCACTTAATTCTTGAGATAGTGTAATTTAAATAAATAATAAAGCAATTATATGAGTATAAGATAACAAAAAGAAAAGAAGAGGCATGAAAATATAATTGAAAAACTAATAAAGGAAATGAAAACTTTTATTCATGTAAACAAAAGATACAATTATAAAGGAAATGAATACAATTTGACTATATACACTTATGCTAAAGAAAAAGTGAATCTAGTTGAGGCTAAAGGAGTCATGTAAAGATCCAAAAAGGACAAGTCTACCTTTGGGAACCTTTTTTCCACTAACTTTATCACTTTTGTGAGGGCAGTATGGTAAGTGCCTTGTTATAATTGGACTAAGAATTTCAAGAGCTACTTCACCTCTTTGCCAACTTTATACCGTATGTGCATTAGCTCCTACGTGTGAGCCTTGACATCTTAAGAGAAAAGATAAATTTAGGGAGAGAATTAAAGTTGATAGGGTTAAGGTTTAGAGAAAGCTACAAATTCAACAAATGTTGATTTTTAAAAAGAGTAACAACAGTGTGAATAATTTGTCGGACAAAACTAAGTTATATTTACATTAGGTTTTCAGGAGAAAGAATCTCAACCCTTAGTTTAAAAAAGCCTAACTAATCCTAGCCATTCATATATTAAAATAGTCACTTACTAGTCACATTACTTTTAATTAAAACTAATAACTAAAAGAAAATAAGCAACAAAAAAAAAAAAAGATTATTGCTCTTACTCCATTCTCCTTAAATGGAGAAGAAGTTTGCCTTAAATGAAAAGATCTTAAGAGCTCCATCATAAAGATAAGATCTATCTTTTTTAGTTCTTTTGCTACCCTTATTAATTGATTTTCCTAGCCACTTGATTAGAAAACTTTGATATTAATTATCTCTTTATGACTTCACTTCCTTGACATTTAATACCTCTTTAATGATTTATGGCTCAACCTTTGTCAATTGGCGAGCTTGTTCGTCTATCATGATTACTTCTCCATCAAGTCCCTTTTAAGAATACAAATTTGAAACGTTGAAAGTGCAATTAATTTATGGTTAAGGTGGCAACTTTATTAAGTAAGCATTAGAGCTAATCTTCCTTGGCAACTTTTATGGCCTAAACTTCCTAGGGAACCTCTTTCATGTTAAATGAACAAGTACCAAGTCATCCTCTTTAAATTCCTTAAACCTTAGATGTTGAATGGTACCAAAAGAACAAGTTTCATTGTTGGCTTTTAAGGTAACTTTCACCTTTTCATGACTTGAAGAATATACTTAGTAAATATCTTCCCGTCATCACTTAAGCTAGCATATGACACCAAATCAAGCACATTCTATGCCTTCAACTCATAGATAGCTTCAAATGTCTTTTTAATAGTTCAATTAACTAAATAGTTGTAAGTAAATACAACTTGTAGTAGTGTCTGAAATCATTATTTCTCACTAAACATCTCAACATATTTCCCAATCTCCTATTCATAGCGTCTTTTTAGCCATTAGTCTATAGATGATAAGTGCTAAAATACTTCAATTGAGTTCTTAATTTCTTCCACAAAGTTCTCCAAAATTGTCCCACAAATTTGACATATTTATCCAAAACAATGAATATGGGAATTCCATATACCCTTGCCATTTCTTTGAAAAACAAATCAAAAACATGAGTGGCTTTTAATATCTTAGAACAAGGAATAAAGTGTTCTATTTTAAAGAAGTGATTTAGCATAACAAAGATAGAGTCATGCCCTTTAGTTATTTTTAAAATCCCAACACAAAATCCTTACTCAAAAGAAGCCATAAAGCTTTTAGTTCAAGTAAAGGAGTGTACACACCTATGTTTTGTGAACTCACTTTGCCAAAGTCACATGCAAGAAATCTCTTAACAAAATGATCGACATCTTTGGCCAAAAATAATGATTAGTCACTATTGTTAAGGTCTTGTCTCTGCTAAGATATCTAAGTCCACAACCATGAAGTTCTTATAATTTGCTCACTTAAAGACCCCTAAAGAATGCATAACTAACTCCCTTTGAAAAAATAATAATCATGAAGCTGATATGATTATTGCTCCTAATAATTCAATCATGATATGGAAAAAATAAGGGTCCTAGTTATACTGATTTTTAAGTTTTTCAAAGTTGGTGATTTAAGTGCTCATCATAGTAAGTAATGAAGAGCATTGACTTAATATACAACCATAACCTTGGTTTGTCCAGATCTATATTTCACAAAAAAAATAAATATATCAAGTAACGCACTTCATTTTGTATGTCAGCAATTGAGCTTCTTCTTAAAGTTGAAATATTGTAATGCTTAAAGATTATAATAAACAAAAAATTCCTCTTAATCTAATTAATGCTTTTAATGATGAGTGGTTTAAAAGAATATAAAGAACTAAAAGCTATAGATTAATTTAACATAAGCTATTCCTCAAATCATATTAATCAACAATCCCCTACAACTACAAAAGAAAGATTTGAAGTAGTCTTCTAACTTATTAGCTTATACTTATGATGGAATATAATGTTGATAGTTCATAGGTTTCCTTATATAAGTTAGGCTAAAGACCTTTCTATTCATGCCTTATGGCTTTCTCCCATTAAGATAAGCCCTTTGATATTTTTAGAATGAACTGGTTCATTAGCCTAACTTAAATTTCATTAAGAATGACTTAACTATCATTAATAATAATAACTTAACTATCATTAACAGTCAATAGTTATAACTTAATTATCGCCTTAAATGATATATATTATTTTTTCATGTGGACCATTTGAGAGATATTATAATTATTTAAAACATGTTATAACATTCTCCCATTTAGTCCATATGATGTTGAATAGGTGATATCCTTGTTTATGGCCATGAATTAAACTACCCATATAAGCTAAGCTACTTAAATAAAAACCTATATATATGGATCAATGCGGTCATACTACATTCTTTTGTAAACATTTCCTTTCCTGTATTACAATATTAATGAATTTCTAATTAAACATTTTATTAAGGAATTACTTTATTCTATGAAAAATACTTTAGTCCATAATTGATTTAGGTTTTAAATAAACTATATGCATCTAAATTTTGTGCACAAAATTAGTCTTTATTTACAAATGGCCAAAAGGTCTTCCATAAAGCCAAAGTTAAGCATTAATTAGAGTTGAGCAATTCCATGTACTCCACATAATACTTATATGACTTAGTCAATAATCCTGTAATCATAGGATTAGCAACCATAAGTTAAGTACTATTATACTTTATAATAACTACTTGCTCTTTAATATAAACTCTGACAACTAAATACTTTATATCAATATGCTTGTTTTAGCTTTCACTCTTCTTATTCTTTGAAAAGAACACTGCAGTTGACTTGTCATAGTATATCTTGAGTGGTTTAAAAATAAAATCCATAATAAGCAATATTGTGATAAAATTTCTTTACCATGGAGTTTATATAGTAGACTTAAGATAAGTTATAAATTCCATTTCTATAATGGAAGAAGCAATAGTAGTTTGCTTGATACTTCTATAAGATATAACACTTTCAATAAGTATAAAAATATATCCTGTTGTAGACTTTCTATAATCTTCACAAATAGTAAAATTAGCATTAGAATACCCAATTACTTTTAAATGGTCGATATGTTTGTATGTAAGCCTATAGTCTTTGGTTCCTTGTAAATATCACATAACTTTTTGGTAGCTTTCCAATGATCTTGCCTAATATTACTTTGGGATCTTCACAACATTCTTATTACAAATTCAATATCAGGTCTAGTGTGGATTTGTACATATATATGATTACCAATTGTAGATGCATATAGAATGCACTTTATCTCTTTTTGTTACAAGTCATTTTAAGAACATTAAGTGAAATTGAATTGATCCCCTTTGACTATAGGTTTTATGGTGAAAAGCAACATTCCATCCTAAATTTCTTTAAAACTTTTTCAATGCATGCCTTTTAAGATAGTATTAACATTTATTTGGATTTATCTCTATGAATTTTTATAACGATGACATATGAAGTTCACCTATATCCTTCATTTCAAAGTTTTGAGAGAGAAATTTTTTAATTTTATATAATAATTATTACATTCAAGTAAAATATCATCCACATATAAGACTAAAATAACATACTTGCTCTTACTAACCTTAAGGTACATACATTGATCCACAATATTTGTTTAAAAGCCATATGATATTGTGGAATTTAATATGTCACTGTAAGGAAGCTTACTTAAGCCTATATATGGATTTCTTAAGTTTACATACTAGATGACTTCTTTTATTAATAATGAAACCTTCAGGTTAACTCATGTATACCTCTTCCTTAAGATCCTCCCCATTCAAGAAAGTTGTTTTCACATCCATTAAAGTTATGATAATTCAGAATGCATCATTCTTTGGGACTAGAGAGAAGATTTCATGATAGTCAATGCCCTTTTTTTGAGTGAAACTTTTGGCTACAAATTTAACCTTGATTATTTACCATAAATTCCATCTTTTCTTTAATGGCATTAGACTATAATTCAAAATTTTCACATTTCATGGATTGTGAAAATATGTTAGGATCATCTTTGAGATTAGAATCAATCTCTTTAAAATATATGACATTGTCATCATGAATTATAGATGATCTTATTCTTTAAGATTTCTTAAGCCCTTTATTATGTGAATTTTCATTTTATGGTTCACATTTCACAAGTTCTATATTTGCTTATATTACATTAAACATTTCATTTTGAATTGGTTGTTTATTATTATTATTATTGTGTGAATTTTTTTAATTAACCAAATTTCTAGAATTCATAGGGTACACAATTGAGTTTCTACTTTCCTTAAATAGAACTTTGCAAGAAAACCTCATTTCATTAAACTTAAAATCCTTAAGAAATTATTCATTCTTAGCATCAACAATTTTAAGTGTATTTAAAGGACATGAAAACCCTAAACCCACATAGTTAATGAAATAATTGCTAGTTGTCCTTAGATCTAATTTCTTTAATTAATGATTATAAATCCTAACTTTAGTAGTACAATCTCATTAATGTATATGTCTTAAACTTGGTTTTCATCCATTTCATAACCTAAAAGGAGTTTTGAACTTAAAGAGACCTATTTAAGACATATGTTGTAATTTTCAAGGCTTTGCTCTATACACTTAATGGGAGATTATATTTACAAATCATGCTTTTCACTATGTCCATAATTATTTAGTTCCTTCTTTTAGTTATACTATTTTGTTAAGGTGTACACAATATGGTATATTGTGCAACAATACCCCTTTACTTAAGGAACTTTGTAAATGGACCTTTCATTTGTCTTATATTTGTGTACCTTCCCTAATATTCTCTACCTTTATAAGATCTTACAATTTTGATCCTTTTATCCTTTTGTTTCTTTATTTCAACCTTGCATGTTTTAAAAGCATCTAATACTTTATTTTTATCAAACAATAAGTAGAGATACATAAATCTTGTATGGTTATTAATGAATGAGATAAAATATCTCTGACCATCAAAATAGAGAGTGAAAAATGGTCCATGGATATCCATGAGCACATTTGGCACCATTAATACTCTTATTAGTTTGCTTACCTTTTATGCAACCCACACAAAAACCAAAATTTGTGAAGTCAGGAGTTGTTAAAACTCTATTGCTTGCTAGTCTCTTTATTCTTGCAAGAGAGATATGACCTAATCTTTTATGTCATAATAGAAAAAATTATTCATTAGTAATACATTTTTTTCTTACTTATATTGTTATGCAATGTAACATTGCATTTCTAAATAGAGATTAAATCAAATTTATATGAGCCATCAACCAAACAACAAAAATCAATGGCATTTTTATTATGCAAAATATTGAAAATGGAGTTCTTAAAGACAAATTGATAACTTATAATTGCTAATTTAGAAATAAAAACCAAATTTCTTAAGAATAATGGAATATAAAACGTGTTTTTTGGGTTTAACACAAAATCATATTTTAAAATTAAATGGTAGGTCCCCATAGCTTTTATATGAGAACACATCTAATTTCCTAAATAGTTGCCTTGCTCACTTTCCTTTGGCTTCCTTAGGTTTAGAAAGCCATATATAGTATTGGTAACATGGATTATAGCATTAGAATCAATCTATTATGTATAACTTGGAATATCAATTAAAAAACATTAATGACACACTAAGTACATGATAATTCCTTTATTTTTTGATCATGTCTTATACTTAAGACAAACCTTATTCATATGTCCATTTTCTTGTAGAAGAAATATGTAATTTTGTTTTTAGATTTTTTTTATTGGCACCTTTGCATATTTCTTCTAAGATAAAGCACTTTTACCTTTCTTGCCATTAAGCTTTTCTTTAGTTACAAGATGAGCACTTTTTAGATTCTCATGTTACATAATTTCTTCCTCTTGAACACACACGACCATAAACTTATTGATAGACTACTTTTCCTTACATGTATTGTAAGATATCTTAAATGGTGTATATGGAGAATGAAGCAAATTTAGGTCAAAGTGCACCAAAAAGGTTTCAAATATGTCAACTTTTAAGAATTTAAGTTAAAAAACAATGTCTCTCTTTTCCATAATGTGCTCATACACACCTTTAGAAGTATTATAGTTCTTTCCTAAAACTTTCTTTATTAAGGTGCTTGCTAACGTTTTATTAGATTTCACAAATTGTTTCTCAATAGCTTTTATGAAATCTTTGACTTTCTTACTTTTAAAAATAGAGCCCCCTATACTTTTACTTATATGGATTTTGATGAGTATAGAGCTCAAGCTATTTGATCACTCTTACTTATTATAAGCAACTATTTCAATTAACATACTTGATTTCATAGGAATAAGTGGTTGATCAATATGGAAGGCCAAGTCCATATTTATGCATCATAAAGTCAAAAGGAATTTTTATTTTTAATCCACAAAATTTTCACCGAACACCATTGGATTATGAACAAGATTATTATAAAAAGTAATAGGAAAAATTGCATTGACCAAAAATACATATACATTAATTACATGAAACTAAAGAACTATTATAAAATATAAATTTAAAACTTCTTATGGATAAAGATCATTATATATATTGAATTTTTATATACAATATAATAAGACTAATAAATTAAACATTAAAACAAAATTTTCATACTTATGGTTATAAGAAAATTTAATTTTTTAATGTTTAATCTATCATCTTATTCCAATTAATTTAATAAAATAAGATCACACGTGGAGAAAGTCATTTATTTCAAAAAATTAAATGCAACTTTTATGTGTTATTTATAATTTAATGATTATATCTTAATGTGATATTTTTTTTAAATTACTAATATCACAATAATTCAAGATATTTGTAGCTATTCTTAAATCAAAATGATATTCCTTATAATGACATTCAAAAGACTAAAACATAATATACACATGATAAATACCAAAACTAGTTCATGAATTTCTTTTAATCTACTAAGCATACATAAATAATTTTGCATGTTAAGAAGACCAACAGACCTTGAGGAAAGTTAACAATAAATTAACAAGTTATTTTATACTACTAAACTATCTATATATGACATAATGTGCTCTCTTTTTGGCATTAAGGTACATATATATGCTTAAAGATTAATAGTACATGTATGTACATCATCATTATGTTACATGCCCCTTTTCTTGCTTACACATATTTTCTACCCAAATAAAATACTTAATAAGTGCACATGTAAATAACATAACATGACATAGACAACCTTACAGAATAGAAAAGGTTTAGAAATTAATTGTTAAATCAATCAAGTTAAGACAAAAAACCCACCTTGATAGCTAACTTGTGCCCCAAGGTCACGTACCTTTTGTTTTTTTTTTTTTTAATATTACATGAACATGACATCAATATATACTTTTTTTATCATGTAAAAACATCAAATATCATGGAACACATAGTAATAGTTTTATGTCAAGGAGTATCAATCCTTTTAAATTGCTTTGATGGTGCATAATTTTAATTGTATATGCATGGAAAAACCAAAAAAAAAAAACGCATATTATACATGGTGTTTAAAACCAACACAATCAATGACACTTAAAATTTTGCTAACTTATCACCTTGCTATTTCATATGTAAGGCAAAGAACCTAATATTATCAATTGACACAAAATTAATATGACATATTGCAAAACTTGTAGGAAGACCAAAAATCCTTTAGAATCTTTAATTCATCAACCAAAGGAAACATATAAGATCATGATATATACATAATCTCTCATTTTAATCAACACAATTAAAAAATTAGACTCTAATACCAAATGAAAAAATATAAAGAATTAAAAGTTATTGATTGATTTAATAAAAACTATACCTTTAGTTATATTGATCAACAATTCCCTACAACCACAAAAGAAAGATTTGTAGTCTTTTAGCTTATTACCTTATACTTTTGATTTGATGAAGTATAATATTGATGGTTCGTAGGCTTTCTTATATAGGCTAGGTTATGGGCCTTTTTGTTATGAACTTATGACTTTTTCCCATCAAAATAAGGCCTTTGATATTTCCAAAATAAAACAGTTAATTAGCCCAACTTAATTTTCACTAATAATAGATAGTTACAACTTAAATTATTACTTTAAATAATATCTATTCCATTTTCATATGGGTTATTTAAGAGATATTATAATCATTTAAAAGATTTTACAACATAACTTTCACCAAAGCATAAAACTTTAAGTCATAGGTAGAAAACTGTCATTAAGCATTAAAAAACTTCTCATTAAAGAACTCTAATAACCTTCCATCTTTGCTTAAAATAGCCTTAATTCTCACATTTGAAGTATCACATTTAACACCAAAGAATTTATTAAAATCTAGTAATACAAAGGCAAGAGTTTCTGTTTAAGAATTTTTTACCCTTTCAAAAGCCTTTTGTTCTAAATTTGACCACTTAAATCCATCTTTCTTTAAGCATTTAATGATAAGGCTCTTGATAGATATGACATTCCAAACAAACCTTTGATGAAACCAGGTTAGCTTGTGTAAACTTTAAACTCCTTTGATAGATTAAGATGCTATTAGCTTTTATGTCATAGACTTTCTTATGATTTGACTTTAATTCCTCTTTAGAGACAACAAAGCTAAGGAAGCCCACCTCAAAGTGCAATTAACATTCACTTTTTCAAATTAACATAAAGTTGCTCTTTGTGAAGCATTTCAAAAACTCAATGCAAATGGGTTAGATGTTCTTCCTTTATGTTATTGTATATCAAAATATCATCAAAATAAATCCATCTTCTTTTAAGCATTCAATGATGGGGCTTTTGATAGAGATGACATTCCTAACAAACCTTCTATGAAACAAGGTTGGCTTATGCAAACTTTAAACTCCTTTGATGGATTGAGATGTTATTGGCTTTTATGTCATAGACTTTCTCATGATTTGGCTTTAATTCCTTTTTAGAGACAATAAAGCCAAGGAAATCCACCTCAAAGTGTAATTAATATTCACTTTTTCAAATAAACCAAAATCAAGGAGAAATTTGAGTAAGATCCAAGTAAGTAATAGCATTATGGGTTAAATACCACATTTCAATCAAAAACCTTTATGACATTCAGTTAATGGGTCCTTTTCACTTATATATTACTTACACCTCTTTTTCACTTTTAATGTGAGATTCCTTAACTACATAACATATACACTCACACATAAATTCCTAACAATCTCCCCTTTAAGTGTAAGTCTTTTCCACATTGGGCTTATTCTCCTTAAACATGTTAAGACCCCATTAGCACTTAACCAAGCCCATTTGCAAGCCAATCTTACTTCATTTGATCTTAGAATGTGCATTTGCCAATGCTCTAAGAGCCACGCTTAGGTAAACACATGCTACCACCTTTATTTTAAAATCATGCCTTATTACTCCATTTAAGTCTTACTCTTGGTGAATATAATCAGTATCCTCCTTCCTTATAAGAGCAGTAATCATAGGAAACATGTATTTTTCATATTCATCCCTTGTTAAACCATCAATTTTGATAACACTTGTTGGGGAAGTGCTAAAGCCTAAAATCGAAGATAAGTTCAACTGGGTCCAAATAAGTAGCATATTCATGGGCTTGGCACCACATCTCAATTCAAAACCTTAAGTCATTAGGTTTATATGTTAGTCACTCCTCCCTTTCACTTTCAATTTAAGATTCTTTAACCAAAAAACTTACACACTTACACTTAAATATGTGCATTCGAGCATAGCTCTCAAAGTATTGGTTAATACACACTCTGAATCAAGCAAAGTAAGGTTGGCTTATAAGTAGGGTTGAAAGAGTGGCAATGGACCCTTGCTACGTTCAACTTGTTAAGTCTAATGTGAAAGAGATTCACACTTAAGGAGGAAATTGATAAGATTTCAAGTATGAGTTACATGGTTAAGGAATTTGACATAGGAAGTTAGAGACATAAGTAAATAACTTATAAGTGAGAAAGACCCATAAACTTAACATCTTAAAATTTTAGGTTAAGATGTAGTGTCAAACTTGTAAGTATGTTGCTTTGTTAGACCTTGCTCCAATTTCTTACCAATTTTGGGCTCTCAAATTTTCCTAACAAGTAGTATTAAAACCAATGGTTTAGTAAGAGACGAGTATAACCAACATATATTTTTTATGACTATTACCCCATAAGCAAGGAAGAGGCAATTTATACCTATTAGGAGTAAGGCCTATGCAGAATGGTAAGGTATAACTCTATAATAAAAGTGTTAACACATGTATACTCGAACATGGCTATTGAAACATTGGCAAACACACATTTTAGATTAGGCCGAGTAAGGTTGGCTTGCGAGTGGGGTTGAAGGAGTGGTAATAGACTCTTGGTGCATTCTAGGAGAGTAAGCCCAAATATAGAAAAGACTTACACTTTAAGGGGAGATTATTGACATTGGAAGTGAGAGGGAAAAGTAGCTCATAAGTGGAAAAGACCCATAAGCCCAATGCCTTAAGGTTTTGGCTTAAGATATGATGTCAAATGTGTGAGTTTCTTATTTACTTGGACTATGCTCAGATTTCTCTCTAGTTTTGAGTTTTTTCATTTCCCTAATAAGTGGTATTAAAGCCAATAGTTTGGCAAGGGATGACTATAGATAGTGCATGTTTCCTATGGCTATTATACCCATAACAAAGGAAAAGACAGATTATACTTACTAAGAGTAAGACCTTAGTGAAATGGTAAAGCATGACTTTAAAATAGAAATGGTAACATATGTGCATCAGAATGTGGTTCTTGGAACATTGGTATATGCATATTTTAGATTAGTGAAGCAAGATTATCTTACAAACAAGCTTAATGGAGTGGTAATGGGCTTTTGGTATGTTCGAGGAGAGTAAGACTAATGTGAAGAGGAGATTGATGGAATTTCAAGTGTGAGTTGTATGGTTAAAGAATCCCACATTGGAAGTGAAAGGAGGGATAAGTAATATATAAGTGGGAAGGACTCATAAACCTAATACTTTAAAGTTTTAGGTTGAGGTGTGGTGTTAAGCCCATAAGTTTATTACTTACTTGGACCCAACTTAAATTTCTCTTTAGTTTGGGATTTCATGTTTCCTTAACAAGTGGTATTAATGCCATAGTATGGTAAAAGAAGAATATGAATAACACATGTTTCTATAACTGTTATTTTTATAAGAAAGGATAAGACTAATTATACTCATAAGGAATAAGGTCTAAGTAGTGTGACTTTGAAAGAAAAGTGGTAACAAGTGTGCATCCAAGCATGGCTCTTTAAATATTGGTAAACGTACATTCCAAAATTAAGCAAAGCAAGGCTAGCTTGCAAATGGGTTAAATAGAGTAGTAATGGGTTCTTAATACATTTAAGGAGAATAGGTTTAATATGGAAGAGATTCACACTTGAGAGATTCACACTTGAGGAGTGATTGTTAGGATTTCAAGTGTGAATGTGTAAATTATATGATTAAGGAATTCCATATTAAAGTAATAGAGAGGAGTAAGTGACATGTAAATAATAAGGACTTATAAATATAATACCTTAAGATTTTGAATTGATGTTAAACCCACAAGTTTGGTACTTATTTGGATCCTATTCAAATTTCTCCTTAGTTTTGAACTCTTGAATTTCCTTAACAACATTTGGTGAATACTTATTCCATAAGTTGTACTCCTATTTTCTTCAACCTAGTTTAAGGCACTATAGTAATTCTCCATTTCTCTCTTTCGTAGCATGAGATGAGTTATGATTGTAAGCTTAGACACAAATGAAAGAAAAAATGATAATGAAAGAAACAAAGCCAATTTTTTTTTTTTTTAAAAAAAAAAGAAGAAAGAAATGAAAAGAGAAAAGATAAGAGAAAGGGAAAAGGAAGGAAAAAAGAAAGTGCAAAAGAAATACATAAATAATTAGTTTTTTATAAAGTCTATTTATTACAAGTACAATAATAGCCTAACTTAATCCATTATGAACTAAGAGAAAAAGAGAGAAAGAAAAAGGAAGAAAACCAAGGAGTAATAGTAAAAGAAAAAAGCCATCATCGTCAACCCATACCCTAAATAGGAAAGCTAATATATGAATATTCAGTAAGAGAAAGAAAGAGGGTCATTATGGTAAGGACATTTTTTCCAAACAAAAAGAAGAATCCTAATGACTACTATCATTAATACATATATTCTTTAAAAGGAAGACAATACGTAATCAAAGGGACAACCTTAAAAGTATCCAAAATATGCACAAAGTACATTCTTTTTATCTCGTATATGTTCAATTTCCTACTATGATTAAAGAAATAATATATAGAAAAGGATATCATTACAAAATTTAGACCTAATAATAAAGGACCATAATCACTAATATTCTTAATTAAACAACCTTAACTACCTAAGAAATGGTTGAAAAAGACTCATTTGAGTTAGTTATCAATAAAAGTAGGGGGATTTCTATTCTTAGCACTTTATATTTTCTTTTTAACAATTTATTACTTTATTTTTAAATTTATGCTATTTATATTCTTGCCAATTAATTTTCTATAGTTTGTTTTCTTAATATCTAAGTTTTAGCTCTTTTATTTTTCATCCATATTCATATGTTTCTTGCTTGTTATACTATTGTAATTTATATCATTCTAGTTTACTTTACTACAATTTAAATTTCAAGTAATTTTTTTACACACCTATACAAGATTGGCGAAAACTCTATAAATTAATACTTAATCTAAGTAAGGGAACTATTTTCAGCCATTTACATATTCTGATGCTGACTCTCCTATAAATGAACTCTTCTTAGTACCATTTTCTCTCATTTTAATATTCTTTGCTTTACCATTCTCTTTTTTCATAGTTTATACATTTATTGCACTCTATTGTCATGCTTCTACTATTATGTATCTATTACCTAGCAACATAGCACACATCACACTGAAAAAAAAAAAAAAAGAAAAGAAAAGAAAAGAAAAGAAAGTAGTAGATTAGCAAAATAAAAGTAAGGGATACTTATTTACTTTCCTTCCCTTACAATCTGACCATAATTGCCTTTTTGAAGCCCTCCTTGTCATTCTCTTTGTTTAATGCAAGAACAAAAATGAAAATATGTTAGTTTCTTTCTAGTTTTTGTAACTATAGTATAAAAATCATTGTGCATTATGTGATATAAAGCCAGAAAGTGATAGTGATGGGAGAAGGGGGCAGTGCAGTAAGAATAACCCAGAAAACTTCTCTCGCTTGCTTAAACCTATGAGGAGATGATTGAATAATAAATATGACAATCCAAATAAATCACGTAATAAAACACATTAATTTTTACGTGAAAAACCCCTTTAAATCAAAAAGGAAAAAAAAAAACCATGTAACACTAAGTGCCACAAGTCAACTCCACTATAACTAAGTGAGTACAATAGAGGTATACAACCTTAATTACATCAAACAAATTAAATAAAATTCAATTTGGACTAAATGAGAGACTGATGAGTTGAGTAAAACAAGCCAATTATGTACTGTCAACTACAACTCAACAAGTTGACCTCAAGGTAATAATCCAACCGTTCAAAATGAACTTTAGATGTACCCTATTGGCTAACCAAAAATCAACTCAATCGGGCCATGGATTAATGTTCATCAACATAGTTTACTAACACTATTATAGATGAAAGAGTAGAATGCCACTAGAATTAAGAGGCCTCGATTCTAATAGAAAACTTGTCCTTGTAGCTCACAAAAACCTAATCCAACTATCCATAAAGAAAATATATGTGTCTTCTAATTACTAACTAAAAATCAACTTGATTGGACCAAAAACAATCCTTTAATTACACGGTTGATCAAAATTGTATGCAGAAAATTGCCTAGAGTATAAACCTATAAAAACTGAAGAGAAGTAGGACTTATTGTACTCGAAACACAATCTTTATCGTTCATAATTAAGAACCAAACATCCTCTATCAACTATCTAAGTTTTAGCTTGATCAAACACCAGTATCTTCTCCAAACGTAAGATCAAAGAATATTGTCTTTTCCTCTCTCTTTTTCAGTAGCCTTTTTTTTTCTCTCATAATTGACTGATTAGATTTTTTTAGTCAAAAGAGGTATTTATATCCACTTAAATTTTTTAGGGTTATGGCCTTCCCAAAAAAAGAAAAAACTGAAATAAAATAAAGGATATTAGGTTATATATCTATATAGGAAGGGACTAATGAGCCCATCAATTCTCCCCCTCCTTATAATGTGGAGATATTGGTCATCCTGGCCAATGTACAATACAACTCAAATTTTCATCTTGGTAATGCCTTTGTCATTATATAAGTAACATTATCATCTATATGAATTTTTTTGAGTATCAACTACTTAGAATTAAGAATATTTTGTATCTAATGATATCGCACATTAATATGATTTGACTTAGTATGAAAAGCTAAATTCTTACTAGGATGGATGACACTCTAACTATAATAATATAACACATAATTTGATTATTCAAAATAAAGTTCCTTCATAAACATTTTCATCCAAAACAACTTTTTAGATACTTCAATTATTGCAATAAACTCTACATCTATAGTGGAAAATGCAACACACTTTTGCAATCAAGATTGCCAACTCTTTACTGCCCCTGTAAGATTAATCACATAACATGAAATAGACTTTTTGGAGTCAATGTTGCCTGCTATATTTGAATCTATGAATCTAGTAAGAATAGACTTATCATTCCTAAAAAAAAGTCTCAAATCAGTTGAACCTCGCAAATATTTCATTATCCACTTTATTGCATTCCAATGCTCTTTACCAACATTTGAAAGGAACCGACTTATTATGCTAACTGCATGAGCTATATCAAGCCTCATGCACACTATTGCATGTATCAAACTACCCACAACTAACACAAAAGGAATTCTTTGCATCTCTTCCTTCTTTTTTTTTTGTGGAAGGACATTGGTTAATGGATAATTTAAAGTGTGTAGTAAAAGGAGTGCTTACCACTTTAACCTTATCCATGTTAAACCTTTGAAGTGCCTTTTCAATGTACTGCTTCTAAGAGAAATACAATCTTTTCTTTTTTCTATCCCAAGTGATTGACATGTCGAGGATCTTCTTTGTTGGTCCCAAGTCCTTTATGGCAAAGGACTTTCTTAACTCTTACTTTAACTTGTCCATTCTAGAAGCATTATAACCAACAATAAACATATCATCGACATAAAATAGTAAAATGATAAAATCATCATTAGTGAATCTTTGAACAAAAGTACAATGATTAGAAGTAGTCTTTTTTATAACCTTACTCCCTCATAGTAAACTTAAACTTCTTATACCATTGTCTCAGAATTTGTTTCAAGCTATATAAGCTTTTCTTCAACCTACACACATAATCATTTTTTCCTTTCACCTTAAAACCTTGTGGTTATTACATATAAATTTCTTTTTCCAAGTCATCATGGAGAAAAGTTGTTTTCACATCTATCTGCTTGATCTCTAGGTCTTAGCTAATAGCCAAACTCAACATAACTTGAATGGAAGACATTTTCACCACCGGTAAGAAGATCTCTTCAAAGTTGATGCCTTGTTTTTGATTGAATCCCTTAACAACTAATCTAACTTTATATTATGGATGTGAAGTATTTTCTTCTTACTTTATTTTATAAATCCATCAATTTTTCAAAACTCTCTTGCCTTTAGATAACATTACTAACTCATATGTAGAGTTATCATGTAAGGATTTCATTTCATCTGTCATGGCATCTATCTAATGCTACCCACACTCACTTTCAATTATTTCTTTATAGCACTCAGGTTCTCCCTCATCAGTTAACATCATACATTAATCAGGAGAGTACTGAGTAGAAGGCACTGGAATTCTATTGGACCTCCATGGTTGAAATTGAGATAAAAGTGTGTGTGGATGATCTTTTATGAGAGCATCAATATCACCCACACCTTGCATATTATGATCTTGTTAAACATTCTAATCATGTTCTTAAACATCACTATAAACATTAACAAGATCACTTAGAGGTGTTTTGAGAAAATGGAATAATATCAGTAGGATTATCATTAACTTAAGGAGTTGACTTCTCAATGTCTTCATTGTTTTGATCCTCAATGAACACAACATCTCTACTACTTACAAGCTTTTTCTCAACCGGATCATATAAATGGTACTTGAAGTCATCTTCACCATAATTGAGAAAGATACATTGTTGAGTCTTTATATCTAACTACCCTCTTTCATCTTTTGGGACATGAACAAAAGCCTTACAGGCAAAGACTGATAAATGGTCATAAGAGAATTTCTTATCAAATCAAACTCTATCTGAAATATCGCCTTGTAGCGGAACACTAGGAGACATATTAATTATATGTGTCACTGTATTCAAGATTTCACCTTAGAAAGATTTAGGAAATTTTGCATTTGAGAGAAGACATTTGACTCTTTCAATCAGCATTTTATTCATCCTTTCTGCTAAACCATTCAACTGTGGTGTTTGGGGAAGTGTCCTCTAGTGTCTGATCTCATACTTTCTGTAATACTCGTCAAGTAGACCACTATACTCACCATTATTATTAGTGCTAACACATTTCAATTTCTTACCAATTTGTCTCTCAACAAAGGTATGAAATTATTTAAATACATTAAAAACTTGATCTTTAGTCTTCAAAGTATAAACCCAAAACTTCCTTGAGTGATCATCAATAAAAGTCATAAAATAAAGAGTACCGCCAAGTGAGTGTACCTTTAAAGGACCACACATATCATAATACACCAATTCAAGTAATTCTAATTTCTTTGAAGACAAGTAACTCTTAAATATAACTTTATTCTTTTTCCCAACAAAATAATGAAGACACTTCTTTAAAACTGCACTCTTTGTGTCTAAAAGTTGATTCTTTCTTACTAAACAATTCATTCCCTTTTCACTCATGTGATTAAGCCACTTATGTCATAATTCAATGAAATTATCATTCTTTACTACATTTACAACATTTTTGAAGATAGCTGCTTGCATGAGATATAAACTAGACCATTTCATACCTTATGCCATAATTAAGGAGCTTCCGGTAATCTTCCACTGGCCATTACTAAAGGTACTGCAAAAAATTTCATCATCTACCTTTCCCATCAAAATCAAATTCAAACGAATATCAGAGATATGTCTAACATCCCTTAATGTTAGTTGTACTTCATTACTAGTCTTTAAGTAAACATCAACAATGCCAATGACCTCTGTTAAGTCGTTATTACCTATCTTCAAAACTCCAAAATCACCAAGAGTATATGTTACGAAGAATTTCATTCTTGAAGTAACAAGAAGAGAAACACCATTATCTATGGCCTAATCAATCTCATGAGATATCAGATTAATCACATCCTCATCACAAACAATAATGAGGTCACTAGTACTAGAAGTGGATGTACTAGCAATATAATCATTACTTACATTCTTCCTTTCATGTTTATCATTGTCATCTTTATTCTCTCTCTTCCACTTATAACATTTTTTCTGAATATGACCCATTTTCCTATAGTAATAACATTGGACATTTTTGTACTTAGATCTTGACTTGCTTCGACTCTTACTTGTACCATTTCCTTTTTCTTGACTTCTTCCTTTATTTTCAATAACTAAAACCTCTGATTTGGATGATGATGAACCTTAAGATTTTCTTCTCATCTTCTTATTTAACACACAATCATTTATAAGTTCCAATAATAAAACACCATTAGAGGTAGAATTAGTGAGTGAGATTCGAAAAGTCTTCCGAGAATCAGGTAAGGTAACAAGTAATCATAACCTAAGAACTTCGTCATCAAACTTAATACCCATGCCTAACAATTGATTAATAAGACCCTAAAATTATTCAAGTGGTCAACAATTGAACTTCTTCATTATATTTTAACTGAATCATTTTCTTTAATAAGAACAACTTGTTATTATCAGACTTTGAAGCATACAAAGTTTCGAGTTTGCTCCACAAACTTCATGCATGTGTCTCATTGTAAATATGATAATAAATATTATCATCAACAAATTACTGTATAAAACTACAAACTTGTTTATGCTTAAATTCTCATTCTTTAACAATCTTAAACTTAAGTTTCATAGTAGTAAACATTGACAAATGCAATTTCTTTACAAATAGGAGATCCTTCATTTTACTTCTCTATATATGATAATTTGTGTCATTTAAACAAACCAATTTATTCACATTTAACTTTATCATTTAAATGAGCTAAATACATCAACCTTACTTTGATACCACTATGATGGGAGAAGGGGGCAATGCAATATGAATAGCCCAACAAAATTCTTCTGTTTGCTTAAACTCATGAGGAGATGATTGAACAACAAATACGACAATCCAAAAAAATCATGCAAGAGAACACACTAATTCTTACATAAAAACCCCTCCAAATTAAAAAAGGGAAAAACCACGGGACATTTCGTGCCACAGGTCAACTTCACTATAATCAAGCGAGTATAATAGAGGTATACAACTTCAATTATACCAAACAAATTAAACAAAATTCAATGTAGACTAAATGGGAGACTGATGAGTTGAGTAAAACAGACCAATCATGTACTCTCAATTACAATTCAACAAGTATACTTTAAGGTAGTAATTTTACCGTTTAAAATGAACTTCTAGACATCCCCTACTGGCTGACCAACAATTAACTCAATTGGACCACAGATCAAAGTTCATCAACATTGCCATAAATTAAAGAGTAGAAAGTTAGCAGAATTAAGAGGTATTGGTTCTAATGGAAAACTTGCTCTTATAGTTCACAAAAACCCAATCTAATTTCCCACAAAAAAAATATATATGTCCTTCAACTATTAAGTAAAAATTAGTTTGATCAGACTACAAATAATTTTTTAATTATACAATTGATAAAAGTTGTATATAGAAAATCGCTGAGTATAAACTTACAAAAACTGAAGAGAGTAGAATTTGCTATAATCAAAACATAATTTTCACTATTCAAAATTGAGAATCAAATATCATTTATCAACTGTTCAAATTTCAATTTGATTGAATATCGATATTCTTTTTAAATATAAAATAAAAGAATAATATTTTGTTCCTCTCTTTCTTTCAAGGGCCCTATCTCTTTTTCTCTCTTTCAGCAACCTTTTTTTTTTTTTTTCCTTATAACTAGTTGATTAGGTTTTTAAGTTAAAATAAATATTTATATCTTCTTTAACTATTTAAAGTTATAACCCAAAAAAAATTAAAATAAAATAAAAAGTTTTAGATTATATATTCACGTAAAAAAAGACCGATGAGTCTATAAGATAGATCGCAAAAATAATCGCAATGACCTTTTTCGGACTTTTTCTAGCAACCGGAGCCGAAAAGGGGTCACCAACCAACCAGTTATCGACATTACCTCCGACGATGGTTGGCGGCTAAAAGTCACGTCCGGCCACCACTTCACCTTCTTTCCTATTCTTTCTCTCTAAGCTTGTCAAAGTACATATAAAAACAAAACAAAAATTCAAAAATTTAAAACCAAAAAATAACAAAATTCAAAAGAAAAAAAAATCGAAATAGGAGTCTCTAACTAGTCAATTGTGATGTTTGACTCGGCCAAATTGGGCTAGTCCAACTTAGTTGCCACTCTCTTCCTCTAGCAATCAAAGCCAATTCGAGACTCGACTTGAGAACACTGCGCGGCTCCGAGATATCCTACCCAAATGATCAAACTCTTTAAACATCAAAATCCATTCCAAAAACTTCCTCTTTCTAGATCAAACACAGCACCTCCATCCCCACACAAGGCAATCAATGAAAATGTGAGTTTGAGATCAAAGCAGCAAACTCAAATCAAACCATGACACTAAACCCATTTGGGAACATATAGAATCAACCAGAGTTGTTCTCCTTCCCTGATGCAAAACTAGATTTGATAAAGAACAACAAGAAGCAAAAAACAACTCAATCTGAAATCAAGCACAAAATGACATCATGACTCAAATACCCGTTCATTGGAATTTGAAAACCAAAGCTATATTCGAGACATGAACCAACAGGCCATGATTTCAAATCGAAATACAGATGGAGGAACAAAGAGAAACTTTAGAAGAGAGAGAAATAACGATAATCATATCAAATAACAAATTCCATAACTGCATTCTTCTCAAGCATAATATCTAGCTTAAAATAGAAGCTTTAAGAACGTTTAATCCTAATATCTAAGAATTACAATAGATTCAAGGAAAATACAAAACAGAAATAACAAGTATACGTAACATGGATAACTACTTCCTCTCTCATTGATTGGGCCTACTAACGAACCCGAGCTCGGCCATATGAGACGGGCCCTCACACCCTCCTTCAAAAATTTTGAATGAAACCCTAGCCCTCAAACCTCTAAATGCGACAGCGTATCTGAGAGCCCCTTTTAGCCAAATGCAAGACCGAGACCAACCCTCGTCAGAAACAAACCAAAAATCCCCATTTTTCGACGACCATTGGCATGGTTCTAGCAAGAAGATGTGGAAATCACAAGGAAAAAAAATCGAAGAAGAGAGAGGCAGCCATTCAAATTCGGCACAAGCCTGTAACCCCGCTCTCTTCCATGATTAATAGTTCACATCTGTTCTCTTTCGTTAAGTCAGTCTTCTTGAGCTGCACTGAAACACTTAAAGTACAAGAAGCCTAGTAGTGAAATTGAGACCCAGTATAATGAGAAATTAATAATTTTCTTATATTGTCAATTTGTCATCCTCTATCCCATGACTAACCCTAATTATCAGTAATCAGTAACCATTAACTATTAACCACTAATCAACAATGCAAAATGAAAAAAAATGAAAACTCATTAAGAAACTAACTGCAATGCCTATGGGCCCTTTTTCGTTTTTTACCCCTTTACAGAGACCTATGGAGATGAAGGCGAGAATTTAATTGAAATCCATTGAACATCGTTTTTCTTTGCAGTTTATTTTGTGGGAAAGCATTGTTGGGGAAAAATTCTTGTCCTTTTCACTCGGTCTATTCCACCACTTTTAGTGGGGGTATTATGAAAAAATAAAAGAAAAAGGAAGTAAAACTCTATCGCGTGCATTCACACGTTCTATCCAACAAAATACACAAAAGCATGCACTGGCACGGACGCGGACGAACACAATACCCCCCCTTTTTCGGCCATTGATGAAACAATTTGACAAAGTCTCCTCAAACCCCTAATCTATACGCTGGGGCTATGAATGTGCCTATGGAAAGCTTAAGGAGTAAGTTTTAAGTTGCGTAGCTTCTCTGACAAGCTCTAGACACGACCAATATATATCCACTTTACGTGTCGGCTAATGACCCAAGAAAGGTACGCGGGGCAACAATCTCCTATGAAACTGTTCTTTTTAATATTCTGTACCCACCGGCGTGTTGCCAATCATATATTCCCCTATTGCACATTTGCGTTGAAAATGATCGCAACCGTGTAAATTAATCGTATGGTGCCGAGCATTGACCAAAGCAACATTACAACGCGTTTCTTAATTACCAAAAAAAAAAAAAGTGGTAATTAAAATTGAATTGAAAAGGATTAAAATTGACCATTGTTGTCAACAGGTAGAAAGGAAATTGGAGATAAATCATTAATTAATAACATACAGTGTACATGATGTAATGGGTACTTGACAATTTGATGTGTCCTGCTTAGTAATATATTAATATGGATGATTAACAATATGCAAGAGATTTGCAGTTGGATTCCCATAATAACATCGCATCAATTGGCATGGCCAGAAGTCTTGGATCTGAACTACTAATTAGACCTGTAATGTATGCCTGAAATGTAGCAGTCCATATCAAAGCTGCATTGTAAGTGTAAAGCAAGCAAGAAAGAAAGGAATTCCGGATATCTTACGTTGCTTGACATCAGAAGTCTACGTGAAGGAATGGATTACTACTTGGCAATTACAAGTTGGTGTAACATACCCATACACCTAATGTTTATTTCATTATTTTCATTTTTTGTTGGCTTACGGCTACAGATATATATATATATGCATACAATTTATTTGTGCGTAGATATATATATATATATACAAGTAGCTTATAGCACAGATATATATATATATATATACAAGTAGCTTTGAGCACACTCTAGGGTGACACAAGAGCTAAAACTCTTTCTCTCTCTCTACGTCGAAAAAAGGTAAAGCGTCCCAGAAGAGAATCAAGTTGCCCTAGCCCCACGCTACACGAAACTTTTCTTTCTTTCTTTCTTTTTTTTTTCTCCTTGTTTTTGTTTAATTAGCCTATACATTAACATTTGGATTACACTTGTAGTTTATAGTTAAGCTTCTATGTTAGTATTAATTAAGTTAATTAAATCGATGGGGTCTGCTCCTTAGAAGATATTTAGTGCTTAAAAATTTATATTTTTATTATTGAGTTCTTGGATTTTAATTCTGAAAAAAGAGGGTAAATTTTATAAGAAAAAAAATACTATATTTATTATGTAGCTTATAATATAATAAATTTTTAATAAATGAAAAATAAAAATAAAAAATATAATATTTAACAAGTAATGTGGTTATAATAAAAAATTTTAATCATACAAATAAATAAAATTAAATATATAAAAATTATTATATTACTTTCGTATTACTCCCTCTACATGTTACTATACAGCAGTATTAAAAAAACAATGGAGTCTTGATATAAGGAAATTAAAGGAGACTAGAATATAGAATTATCTTGTTCAAAAGAGAAAAAAAACAAAGAAAAGAAAGAAAACTGCACTTATTCTCGGATGGAAGCGTCCATACAGCATCATAACCAAACTTGACTTCCAAGAAACCCGTTTTTATTTATGGAAAACACATATTCTGTCTCTTTACAGCTCTATTATCTGAGTGCTTTCTTCTCTCTCTCTCTCCCTCTCCCATCTATAGGAGGAGGAGCAGTATACACATCGGTCGTAGAAGAAAGAAAGGAATAGTAGAAGAATTAAATTCCTTTGCCTGACTTGAAGATACACATGAAGTAGTTCGTGGTAATTAACTGGGTTTTCCACACGAGATAAAACGTGCTTAAGAAGATAGCATCTATTACATCTATTCTCCCCTTTTTTTCTTTGTTTGTTGTAGTTGCAGCTGTAGTTGTAATTGCTTTCCAAACCCTTTCAATTATTTGCTGGGTCCATCTTGTCATTTAGCTTTCTGTGCCTTAAAATCTTTCTTTTGGAGAGGCAGGTGAAAGTGAAACCAAACTGATTAAGTGAATTGGAGCTTTGGGGTGGAAAACTGGGCATAGGAGAGAACAAAAGGTGGAGACATGGCATGGTTCAATGATAATTCAGTAGTAGTAAATGATGATGATGATGATGATGATGATGATGATGAAGATCAGAGAGCCGTTCAATTGGAAGCAGCCAATCCTCAAGACATCAATTCTGTTCTCGAAACGAAAACCGATGATGAAACTAGGAGCCTAGTAACTTGCCCCTCCTGTGGCCATAATATTCCATTCCAAGATCAACATCAGGTATATTATTAATGAGCACATCGCAGAAGCTCTCCTTAAGTTTGGTTGTTATTTTTTTATTTATTTTGATTTATGGGTATATTGATTCCCGAAACTTATTTTGTCGTCTGGTTTTGTATTAAATTTCCAACTTCCAATTTTTGTGAGCTTTTGTTTTGTTTTGTTTGTTTGTTTTTTTTTTTTGTCTTTTGGGGTGGGGGGCTCGCTTGTTTTGAAATTATGGTTATGGACAGGCCGCCTTTCAAGACTTGCCGGGGCTGCCAGCAGGAGTGAAATTTGATCCCAGTGACCAGG
The DNA here is from genome assembly GCA_023213295.1 of Bruguiera hainesii. Classification (NCBI taxonomy): domain Eukaryota; kingdom Viridiplantae; phylum Streptophyta; class Magnoliopsida; order Malpighiales; family Rhizophoraceae; genus Bruguiera; species Bruguiera hainesii. The sequence goes on from JAHOYR010000004.1 coordinate 4,771,882, forward strand.
AAATACTTGAACATTTGGAAGCGAAGGTAGCCCTGGATAAGGGAAAACTTCATCCCCTGATCGATGAATTTATCACAACCATAGAGGGGGAGAATGGAATTTGCTATACTCATCCGCAGAAGCTACCAGGTATATCTATTTTAATTTTTCCCATTGGCCGTGTTGCTACTTTGCTCGCTGTTTTGTATGTTTTTAGGTCTGCAGAAGAGGCCACTATTACCATATAGAGAAATAGGCTGTTTCACTTTATATCCTAACTAAATCTCATCAATTCGTTTCAGTTAGTCTTTTTAGCTGATAATTGCTATTGGTGGGGCAGCAAAAACAGCTCATAAATTGGACAATGATATCTATATCACTATATCCCTACCATCCCTAGTTCACTGTTCTCCTTCTAATTTGCTTTTAGACCAATATATGTAATTAGCAGTGCGGTTCCGAATGTTGATGTCGCCTCATAATTCAGCACAGACACAGCCTAGTTGCTGTAAAAGCAAGAAATGTAAAAGCTACAGGACGTTCTTGCTGAATTTATCCAACTAACTTCTTTACATGGTCCAAGCAAACTCATCGTCACATACTGAGAGGTTAAGAGTCCCATTTGGTTAGCGACCAAATTATCCTACGTAATCCTTAGCTCACAATTGGACTGAATCATACATATTTCTGCCTAGAAATTAACACTAACTTCACGAGAATATATTTGAGCAAACCTCATATCCACCTAAAAATTGAAATCAGCAGTTAATAAATATCAGACATTACAAGATATATCCAGTCCTTACTTTACTGGTGTGAAATTTTATACTCTCGATACAACCCTTGACATGTGCTAAGTTAGACTAACGCATGACACAGTGACACTAGAAACGAACGATAGTGCCAATCTAAGGTACTGTGTCACTGAAATTGGACTGAACTGATTTAAACTGAACATACAAAAAGGGTCAAATCACCAAGTGCACATTACGGAGAAAATTAGGCTTCGATACCAGTTCTCTTCTAAAAGTTAAAAGTTAAACTAGTATAGCGAAACATTTTAGAAATTATGAATCATATCTATCTGTGTACTCTGATTGAGATTTTATACTCTTAAACATAATAAATCATCCAACGATGTACTACAAAGAGGACATCACTTTTAACATGGTTGGACACCTAGTGCATGCAGAATAAACATAACATCTGAGCTTGTCGATGATTTAAGCATAATCCCTTCGAAGTTTCATTTGACCTAAAATCAATCGGTTGACAGATTGAGTAGTGTCAATGGATTGGTGGCCAAATTACTTGACAATTAATAAACAATGTATAATGATCTGAAATGTTTTTTCCCTTTCAATCAACATTGTTATTGTTCAGGAGTAAGCACTGATGGTCAAATTCGTCACTTCTTTCATCGACCATCAAAGGCATACACAACTGGAACTAGGAAACGCAGAAAGGTGCTCACTGATGAGGATGGGAGCGAGACCAGATGGCATAAAACAGGCAAGACCAGGGCGGTTGTTGCGTGTGGAACAGTGAAAGGATTTAAAAAGATTTTGGTGCTTTACACTAACTATGGCAGGCAAAAGAAGCCTGAAAAGACAAACTGGGTGATGCACCAATATCACCTTGGCGGCAATGAAGAAGAGAAGGATGGAGAGGTGGTGGTTTCAAAGGTGTTCTATCAAACACAGCCCAGACACTGTGGTTCCAGCATCAAGGATTCATTTGAACCAAAATTGAAAAACAGAAGAGAGCAAGGTCATGCCATATCTAAGAGGCAGAGCACAGCCCTGGTTGACCATTTCTGCGGTCCATCCTTCATCTCTTATGATCATCACCATGGAAGCCATAGTAGCAGAGAAGGCCCATCTAATCAGTTGATTCCAAATTTGGTCGCTCATGCTCACAGATATGATGCGTCTTCCTTAATCCATTTATCTGCGGATACAAGCAAAGGAAAGCCTCAGAGAAACTAAATAGACAAATTAAGGGGCATTGGTTTTGGTAGGGCAGCAATGACAAGCAACAAGGACGGTTTTGGTGGTGGTTGCTGCAGTTGTAGTGTAACACTCATATAATCCATTGCCTTAGAGATTTTTCCAATTTGGAAAAGAAAAGAAAAATATGATGGGGAATATGAAGTCAGGGATTGGTTCCTTTGGTTAAGGACAAGGACCAAGAACCATGGGTTCTTTTCTTTGGAAGCTTTGATTCGGGTCATTGAAGCACGTTGAAGGTGTACAAAAAGAAAAGCCATGTCTTGTGTAACTGAGGTAGGTAAGTAGCTTTATTACGTTAACGATAGCCTTTAGCTATATACTATTTTGTCGTTTCGGAGAATTTTGTCCATAAACTACGTAATAAATGGAATATTCTTTTTAGTCTTATGTATATCTACCTGAGACAAGATGCATGAAGCACATGGATGGTGCGTTTTGGTGCTTCCTTGCGTTTATGGTGATCTGCCAATACAACCTTTTTTTCTTTTTTTTTTTTTGTTTTGTTTGTATGGTTTGCTGCATCTTACATAATTGGTTAAGCTTGTATAGAATCTTTCAAGGACTTTGTGAATCTTATCACACATAGCTCGTAGAACCTTGCTCACGTGTAGTGAAATCGAGGGAGAGTCAGAGACGTTCATGACAGTACCTGTTTTTATCTGAGCCATATTTCATGATCATCGGCCACATGCACAACAAAGTTGTACCAACATTTTCTATTTATTTATATATTTATATCACATGTTTTTCAATTAAGTTTCACGAATCAAGTTTGTAATCTCCTATAATCACTAGCGTGTCATTCGATTTTTGTCAAAAATATATCAGGAGGTTTCATTTTTTTATCCATATAAGATGAGTAATACTTTTAAAAATGTCAATGGGGAATTATCTTTAATTTGTCTGTTAAATGTTGATTTGACATTTGTATGAAATGAAAAAGGATATGTTTAATGGACAAACCAAGATTTCCTGTTTACACTTTCAAAAATATTACCGATATTATTTGAACAAATTGTTAAAATCAGATTGTTAGTGGCCTATTAATGAACTCATCCTGAGTATCACGACCAACGGAAGTCCCCAACTCATTTTTTCTTGGTACGAGGAGTATGAGTGGAAGCATCATTGTCCAAATCAATATCTTGACTCTTCCACGTTTGCAGCTCACCTTCAACGTAAGGTTGATGAATCAAATTGCCTCTGTTAGGAAATTCAGTTTTGCCGAGCTTGCCATTTATCTCTGTTGGGTCTTGAACTTTCACTTGATAATTTTAGTAATTTATATAGGACTGACATAGCAGTTAACACGTACAAAATTTGAGAGAATAAAAATAATACTTTTGGATCTTGCAACTAGAAACAATTGATTGTAATGGAGTGCGACACTGAGAGATTAAAGAAGAAACAGAAATTAATGCGAAGATAAATAAAATAAGAAAGAGTATTTATATTATTCAGATTTGAAAAAAGAAGTAATTGTTGAGAATAATAGCAAAATGACCATTAAAAACATTGCAAATCCTCTACCCCACAGCCCGTTGCGCTACATCAAAAACTTCAACTCCGCATCTCACTATCTATATGCTAACTGAAGTGCCGTATGGTAACAAAAGCTGCGATGCAAAATAAGGCAAAAAGGATTTTTATTATTTAAAATTTTATTGATATCTTATATTTATAATAATATTTTACTTTAATAGAACATTTTATTAGATTATATATTTTCTATCTAGATATTTGGTTTTTTAATTAATTTTAAACTCTTATTATAAGTTTATTTCTATTTGATTTTAGTCATTTAATTTTATAAATAACGTTACATTATATCATTAGTTGGAGAAATTATTTATGATTTTTTATAATTCATATTCAATATTAATTTTTGAGTGACTATTAATTCTCTCGTGTTTACAAATAAATTTTTGTTATTTTCTATCTTTCAGATAGATTTTTACATTATTTGTTATTTATTCTCTCTTTTTGAAAACGGTTCTTCTTAAAATTTTGAATATAAATTATATAATTAAATATATATATATATATATATATATATATATATATATAAATGATATATAAATTTAATATTTTAAAATTTTAAATTAAAATATAATATTAAATTTCTAAATTTATTATTTACTCATATTATAATTAGATTTTTTCCCAATTTTTGACTCTCACACTTCTCTAACAAATAGTATTATAGTCTAATTTGATAAGGTATGAGTATGAACAATGTATATGTCTTATGACTATTACTCTTATAAGGAAGAAATAAATAGATTACACTCATAATGAGCAAAAAGCCTAAGTGAAATGGCAATGTGTGTCTTTAGAATAAAAGTGGCAATACATGTACATTTGAGCGTGACTTTTATAATATTGGTAGACATGCACTTTGGAGTAGGTGTAACAAGGTTGGTTTCTGAGCAAACTTGATAATGTGGTAATGAGTTCTTAGTGTATTTAAGGAGAGTAAACCAAATGCGGAAGAGATTCACACTTCAGAAGAAAATTATTAGAATTTTAAATGTGAGTTATGTGATTAATAAATTTTACATTGGTAATAAGAGGGATGAATAAGTAATATATAAGTAGGAAGGACTCATAAATACAAAACCTTAAGATTTTAAGTTAAAGCGTGATGTCAAGTTTATAAATCTTTTACTTACTTTGACTTTATTCAAATTTCTATCTAATTTTGAATTCTCACATTTCTTTTACAGTCTCAAGCACTTCCAATATCTAAAATCTAACCTGGAAGGTCTTTACCACGCCTAACAATCATTTTACTGAGGACTCATGTATTCTTATGATACTTCAGCAAACCTTGATCTAACTTTATTATTAAAGGAAAAAATGAAAATGATTTTAAGAAAAGACTTGCAACACATCCCAAAACAAAAAACAAAAAGAACATTTCTACTTCCTCCATAACATACCAACACTTTTAAACACAAAACTAAGCATAAGTAAGAGACCAAAAGTAATACACTTTCTTCTAAAATGAACATGTTACCACAACAATCCCTTTATTGAGCCCTTTTCCTAACCTCCTTTCCCAATCTTCTAGAATTAATAAATGTGATATTTATGAAATAATAAAGACCAAAAAGAGAGCAATTGATCATAGTCCTTTTTATCCATCTTACTAATTATTTCATCTTTATTTTTGATTGGATTAAATACTATAAACTTTCCCATTTCCCAAATTTTTTACTTTTTGAGTACATTCCCCCCCTTTTCATTTTATTTTGTCCTCCACATTTTATGGCTACATTTTGATGAAAAAGTTGATACATTTCATACCAAATTGTTGTTTTTCTAGTCCTACTCAATTCTTCCATGTATGACTTGCTTGCTTTTAAGTAGAAACTTAATAAATAACCTACTTGTATAAATTAAATGATTAATTGCAATCTAATTGGATTAAAAAAATGAATGGAACAATTCTCTCAACTAAGACTCTCTACTAAAAACTATATCAAAATCATAAAACCAAAAACCATAATGTCAAATTGTGACCCTAATGTTAAAAACCACAAATTAAGGCCCTAAAAATGAAGATTAAGTTTCATGTTGATATTGCAAGATATAAGAACCTAAAAATAAAAGCCTTCAATAACTTCTAGATAAATTTTATATTTTCTTTGATTATTAATAAGTATAAGGTAAATTTAATATTTTAATATTATAATTTCTAAGTATTGTTTAGCTAAATAATTCTAAAAATAAAAATATTAATATTTTATTATATTACAAGTGTATTTTATAATATATTTTCTTGTAACTTACAATAGTAACAATAACATTCATGTGTTTTCCTTTTTTTTTTTTTTGCACAAACACTATTTGTACATTTATTATTTATTCTAGTGACTATAATATAATCTTTTTCTACATATATTTCCATCATTTTTTTTCGATAACACTAAAATATTAAATGTAACCTTACCCTTTCTACTACAAATACCCTTTAATTATTCAATCAAAGGAGGAAACCTCATTAAATTCTATTACATTGATAGATTATATCTTCTTAATGCATTCTTATACAAACAAACTAAAAAGGCAAAGGGCAAACTACATTAAAGGCTTAAATGCCTTAATCACAAAAATAAATAAGCTTGAAGCTACATTGTAACTTGGATTGAAGGGAGCCTTTGACATGATAGCTACAATCGATAACTATTTGGCATCACTCATCTATAAATAGGCAAGGAAGTGAGGGGGTAAGAAATGCCTAAGCTTAAGACTTCCTTTTGCTTCAAAGATTCAAATAATACTTATGAAAATCACACAACCAAACTTTAAAGCCCCCCTTAAGGCTTATATTTGTTACAAGTGCAAGCATTAAGACATGTACCACCTATTGCAAGAAGGTTGTGAGGTAGCATAAGGTAAGCTTGGAACTTATGATGGGTTTGTAGTGCACAAGGAGCAGAGGAAGTCAAAAGTTGCCCCTTCTTTCATCAACATTGCCTCTAGACTACCTAACATGGTAATGTGTTAGCTAGAGTGGCAAAATGTAGACTTTCCTAGCAATTTATCAATATAGCATATGGCACTTTCGAGGACTCCTGCACAAGAGAGAAGATAGTAGAAATCCAACCATTACACAGAAGGAATCCAACAATCAACAAAGGAGGAAAGTGTTAGGTTAGGGAAAGCCCTGCCTTAAATCCTAAATTTATATTCACTTCATGCACTGGAATCGAAGAGACGTTGCTAGCTGTCATTAAGACTACAAAAAGTAAAAATACTTTACTCTTAATTATGCAATAATAAACAATGCGAATAAGGGTTAATCCCATAGGGAATATTATAAATTCAATACTAAATAATTAAAATTTAAAAACAATACTATGAATGTAAGGGTAATGTTGAATTTTGACTTTATAACAATTAAAGTAAACAATTTAATCATACAAAACAACTTATAGAAATACTAGTTTCAAGTTCATTCGTGACTATTATATTTAATACTTTTGATTATCTATGATATTGTTTCAATTCTATTGGAACTATTAACTATAAATAACAACAAACTTTGTTATACGAATTCTCCTTTTGATATTCACTAAGTAGAATAAATTTTCTACTTAGATTCTAACCACTTCATCCTTAGAATAAGCTTTTTAGGTTTATAAACTGGTAGCTTAAAGAATTAAAAAAATAGGTTAAGTCAAGTATTAATCACACAAATTTGAATTGTTTAACTTATGTTGAGTTATTCATAATAATAAAATGGTCCCTTATTATTAATTGCTACTCGATGATTAGGAATATGATAAATAGGGATCATAATCTCTAATTCTAGTAATTGAACATTGTTTAATCAATTTAGCAGACCTAAATGAATAAATTAAAGCAAAAATCATTTAACAATTTAATCAAAATAACTCAAATAATTCCAATAGACAAGAAAATAATATAATAGAATAATCTACTTTATTAAAATATCAAATATTTTGAAATCCTTTAAATTTTTGAAAAATCCTAACTACTTATATTAAAGCTATGTCTACAACTCTCTCTATATGTCTATCCCCTCTTTTTTTTCTTTATTTTTTAGTAGCTAAAAAGAAGTCCTTATATATATCATAAAGAATGTACTTAACATACATAATAAAATCCTAGGACACACTAAAAAAATCTTCTAAATTCTCAAGGTTATAATGAACTTATTTCCTTAAATGTGATAAAATTTGTATAATGAGTTCCAAGCTAATTCTTGTATAGATATAACTTGAATTAGGGTCTTCCTTCTTCATCAAAGTTATATTTCCTTCTTCATCAAAGTTATATTTCCTTCTTCATCAAAGTTATATTCCTCTTTTTTATCTTTCCAATGCATCTAGTCTTGCTTAGAATAAAGGTCCAAAGCCCAAGTTATGAGATAAAAACTAAGACTAACTCAATCGAACCCATGATAGATTCTACAATGACTTCTTAGCTATTTTTGGACCATTAAAAAACTAATCTAGACTTAAGTGTCTTCATAACAATTGTAAGCCTGGAAATGAACTTTAATAAAAACTTTTGAATCACCTAATTTAGATGTCTAAAGCTCAAGTTATACCCATTAAACTTAGTATTTGAATAGGAATCCTAATCCAATAAGGATATGGGCTTTAGTTTTTCACCTTGTCTTTGAAGTAATATCTTGAGATGCAAACAAACTCAGATTTGGATTCACTAACCCAATCTAGAAAATATGAGATATCTACTACAACTTTATTGTAAACCACTTTCCTAATTTATACCTTTAAGTTAGTGAAAAACCTAAAATAAATGATAAAGGTCAAAATAATAAAATGATGAAATTTTGCCTGCGTAAAACATGTGTTCTCAAAACTTCCCTAAAGTATACTTAAGTTACAAAATGTATACTAATAAGTTTAAATAGGTATAAAACTCTTTAAAAACAAGTGAATGCAAAATGAAATAAATAAATAAATTCTCACTTATCAAAATTTCCCCATACTTAGCTTTTTACATGTGCTTAAGTAAAATAAAATCAACTCTAAAGAATAGTAAATGATACACTAATTGTACCTCATAAAACCATTGCAATGCATAAGTTAATTGTACCTCATATATCAAGGTGCTTTGCTTATTCAAGTTCAAATAATCATTTAACGTCAATGTCAACACTTTTGGTTAAGTACCCCCAATTACAAGGCAATTGTAACAACGGAGTGGAATTGAAATTATTGTATTTTTACCCTTTTTTTTTAACACACTATTTACTTAAACCTAAGTTTAGGATTACTTTAAGAAAAAATAATTTCAAGATAAGCTATGCACTACTCAATCATGCTTTATTATATAATACACATAACTTCTCAAAAAGTATTATTTCAATTGAATATTAAAAAGTTAATTACACTTACCACTATTTACAAAATATTGCCAACATCTTAAGCTAAATAATATATCATAAAAATAATCTAATTTCATACTTATCCATCAAAAGCATTCAAAAGCATAACATATAATCATTATCTCACAAAAACTAAAAAAAACTAAAAAACATCTTACCTAATCCTCTCCCTCCACACTTAAAACTTACATTATCCTTATTGTAATGTTAAATATAATGGAAAATTATTTAAAATATAAATAAAAAGAAAAGGTAAAGAAATTAAATTTGAATTATACTTGGGTTGCTTCCTAAATAATGCCTTTGTTTAATGTTATTAGCTGAATAACATACTTTCTTAGTTAGCATAAATGGGATCCTCCAACTCATCACCTTAACATTTTACACTCGAAAACTTTCATAAAAATGTTTGAAACTATGACCATTCACGTTGAATACCTTATTTGTCCACAAATTCCTTATCTTAACTACATTATGATCAAAAACATTAATAATTACAAATGGACTAACCCACCAAGATTGCAACTTACCTAAAAAGAAATTAAGTCTTAAATGCTAAAGTAGGGCTTTTTATCCAACAACAAAGGTCTTTTTTGAAATCTTTTAAACATTAAAGACCTTCATTCTCTCTTTGTAGATTTTACAACTCTTATATGCATTATTTATTATCTCTTTAAGCTCTTACAATTACAACTTCCTTTGTTTACTCACCTTATCCATCTTCATGTTGCATTGTTTGATTACCTAGCTCCATTGAAAGATGGCATGGTTTACTATAGACAAATTGATAACATGGTATTCCTATGAGCATTTTTTATACCATCTTATAGACCTATAATTCATTATTTAGCCATAAATTCCAATCCCTTCAATTTGAATAAACTATCTTTTCAAGGATGGATTTGACCTCTATTTTTGACACTCTAGCTTGACCACTTGTCTAAGGGTGATAAGTAGTGGCAATCTTATGTGTAACTTGATACCTTCATAATAGTACCTATATTGTGCTATTGTAGAAATGTATGCCCTTATCACTAAGCATGGCCTTTGGTATCCTAAACCTTGCAAAAATGTTAGTTTTCATAAAATCTACAACAATCCAAGAATCATTAGTCTTGGTGGTTTTAGCTTCTACCCATTTCAAAGCATAATCAATAACTAAAAGAATATAAATGTTACCAAAAGAAATTAGGAATGGTCCTATTAAATCAATGCCATAAATAAAAAAATATCATTAATTAGAATATGAGTTTGTGGCATTTGATCTTTATGATTTAAAATCTTACAAGCTTTTCTCTTAGGTCCAAAATGACCCCTAGAAGCATAAGAATGGCAAAAAGTTAGGATTTATAAAAATTCACTTTTAGGCATACACCTTTTTATTAATTGATCAATACAAAATCTCCATAAATATAAATTATCCCATACATAATATTTTGCATCATGCTTAAATTTATCCTTTTGAACTTTGGAAAAGTTACTAGGCTGTTTTTTACCTACTAAGTAATTAACAATATGTGCATAATAAAAGTAATGCCTCATTAATAGAAAATCGTTACTTATTAGGAAAAGATTATTGCAAAGGTAATAAGTCCTCCTTATGCATTAATCTGCTTAAATGATCTACCATAGAGTTTTTTACTCCTTTTTTATCTTTAATTTACAAAGTAAACTCTTGCAATAATAAAATCCATTTAATAAGTTGTAGTTTCACCTCCTTCTTCAAAAGTAGATACTTAAGAGCTACATGATTAGAATAAATTATCACTTTAGCACTAAGCAAATAAGATTGAAATTTTTCTAAAGCAAAAACAATAGATAAAAGTTTTTTTTTTCTTTTAGTTATGGAATAATTGATTTAGGCTTTATTTATAATCCTTTAGACATAAGAAATGGCATAAATAGCCTTGCCAACTTTTTATCTCAAAATAACTCCTACAACATAATTACTTACATCACACATAAACTTAAATGACAACTCCCAATTTGGCCACTGTATAAACTTAGGTCAAGAGCTTCTTTAACATGTCAAATGCATCCTTACATTCCTTATCAAACTGAAATGACACATCTTTTTGCAACAGTTTATATAAAGGCAAAGCTATCTTAAAAAAGTCCTTGATAAATTTATGATAGAAACCCTTGATAAATCCTTGCATGGCCAAAAAAAGATTAAATCTTTTACACATTCAAGAGATAATATCTTAAACTTATCTAAAATAACATGCCCTAAAACTATCCTTACTTTAGCATGAACTGACATTTTTCCTAATTTAGGACCAAGTTAGTTTATAAACACCTCTTTAGAATTAATGTAAGGTTATCTAAACATTTATAAAAATGTCACTATAAATAGTGAAGTCATCTATAAATATCTCTATGATAGTCTTTATATAATTAGACAATATACTAATGATATACCTTTGAAATGTGGCTAGAGTGTTACAAAGTCCAAATTTTATCTGTTGATAAGCAGATGTCCTAAATAGACATGTAAAAGTTATCTTCTCTTAATCCTCTTGTGTAATCATAATTTAATTATAACCTAAAAAACCATTGGTAATCTATCTAGCATTTAATCAATAAAAGGAAAAGGGAAATGATCTTTGTGAGTGGTATAATTCAACTTCCTGTGGTCAATACATACTCTTCAACCCATTTACAAATGTGGTGGTACTAACTTATTATTATCATTTGGAACCATTGTAACACCATATTTCTTTGGGACCACTTGCATTGGACTTACCCATTTACTATCTAAGATTTGATATATGATGCCAACATCAAGGAGTTTTAGAATTTCCTTCTTCATTACCTACATCATTAGGGTGTTTAATCGATGTTGATCTTCCTTAGTTAGTTTGGCTCTTTCTTCCAACAAAACTCAATGCATGCATATGGCTGGACTTATCTCCTTAATGTCTATAATTGTCCAACCAATTATTGTCTTATACTTCCTTAGCACCCGAATTAACTTCTTTTCCTATGCTTGCATCAAATTCTTTGCAATAATAACTAGTTGGGTGTCATTTTCTCCCAAATACACATACTTCAAATGAGTTGATAATGATTTTAATTTTAACAAAGGAGCCTGCAAAATAAAAGGTATAAGTTTCTTGTGAGAAATAGGTAATTGAATATAAGAAACAACATAGCTATCTAGAACACAAATAATGAATGTAATCCAACCACAGTCTTCTTTAACTCCTTACTTAACTCAACCTTATCTTTTTCTAACTCAAGATGTTTGATAATGGCTATCTTTAGCTCTTCCTTACTTGTCAACTCAAAAACTTCTAGCATTAAAAAATCAATAACATTTATGGTATAAATTAAGTGGACATCATTAAGATACCTTATAGTTTCATAAATATTGAACCAGATTCATTTACCATTAAACTCTATTGTCAAGGTACCCTTATGCACATCAATCCTTATCTTGGTTGTCTTCAAGAATAGCCACCCTAATAAAGTAAATGCAGGGTTAAGAGAAGCATCATCATCCATACTTATTACATCAAAGTTAACTAGAAACACGAACTTATTTACTTGCACTAATACATCCTCAACTATCCCCTTAGGGTAAGTATTAGTATGATAAACTGATTGTATAATAACATTAGTATTAGTCTCTACTTATTAATGCATAATTACTTAAGAAACTTCATTTACCTTGCTACTTGCTTGATTACTTCTAGTAATGGTAAATTTACCTTGTGAAATGATTTTTCTCTCCTGCTCTTCTTTCTTAGATTTTATGCACCTAGTGGAAAAAGGAATGGAAGAGTAAGGATTTAACCTGACCTCTTGTTCAATGTCCCCTTTAATGGCCATATTAGCTATTTTTTTATATAGTTCCTCTAGTTATTTTCCATTTCTCAATGATATGATACTTCCATTCTCTTTTGGATTTTCTAAAGATAGAAAAGGTGATTTGCTTAACCCCTGAGCATCCAATCCACCTATTGTGGAAGCTAGTTAACTCACACAATTCTCCAAATTACGTATGCTTGCCCTTGCCTCCTTTTGGAATTGTTAAGTGTAAGTTAAGAAAGTTTTGAACATATCTTCTAGGGATATACCTAAACTAAATAGAGCTACTTATTTATTCTAATATGGCTATTGAGTTTGCTGAAATCCTTCTTATTTATTTTAATATGCCTTATAAATTGGCTACTTATTTCCTCTATAACTTAAGTTAGGGTGATCCCTTCATCCTAGATTATATGTATTAAAATAGGGATCTTACTTCCTTAGTTGCCTTGGGAATCCTTCTATAACATTCACTTGCAACTTTTCAAGAACTAAACATATATTAGTTGCATATCCCATATTTGAACATACACCATACGCCTTAGCTTATTGCATGTTTCCCACAACCATTTGTTAAGCAATAAAGGCAAGACATTTGTTATTGGAAAGTAAATGTATTTACCTTATGCATTTTTTGGATTAAGGAATCTTGTCTCATCCTTCTTTATGTTTGTATCCTTAAAACTAGGAAAATATCATACCAAAAATTGCCTCTTCATTTTGTTCCATTTTGTGATTGACCCTGATGGTAAATAGTAAAGCCAATTCTTAGCATCATTAGTTAAAAAGAATGGAAAAGCTCTTAGTTTTATTTTCTCCTCTCTCACCCTTATTGGCTATATGCTCAAATAGACAAGGAATTCCTTGAAATGCTTATTGGGATCCTCTCTTATATGATTGTAAAAAGTGGATAACAAATGTTTCAATCCCAATTTAAGATTTGCTATATCTAACTTAAGATATTGTATACATAATGGTTGTAAATGAAAGTTAGGAGTAGCAAGCTCTTTTAAAGTCCTATTATTTATTGTTATGTCCTTAAGCTTAGAATCATTAAATCAAATCCTAGATACTGAATCAAGGACTATATTGGTGTTAAGCAAGGTAACTGCAATTTGCCCTTGGTTTTGTTAAGGCTCTTGCCCCAACCTCTGCAAGATTTTTTCAACTTTTAGACCAATAATGAGTTCAAAGTAAGGTGATCAAGTTATAAACTATAAATAAACACAAAACAAAAAAGAGACATGCAAAAATATTTGAAGAAAAATAAAAATATTTAACCAAAAAAATTGCAAAAATTCTATCAAATAATGTTTTTAGGGCCCAAAAAGGTGAGACCAATGACATTAGTCACTAAATTTGGCCCAACAAGTGGTGTTAGTCTTTACACTCCCTATTATGCCTAGAGTATCACTTAACAATTGAAATGCCCAAACAACCCTTAATGGTTTGACCATTAGAGTGACCTCCTTCTCCCTAGTAATATTGCTATATAAGAACTAACTAGGAGTATATTAGGGAGCAAAAATGGTCCCATTACCCAAACTCAATACAAACACACCTAACATATACCTTCAACTCAAATTCCTTTATACATAAGGGTTTGTCATTAGTTCAAGACTACCAAAAGGGTTGCTCTAAGGCTTATCAAGTGCAACAAAGTATGCATCCCCTACAATCTACAAACATTTCCTACTATAAGAAGATGACATCCTCTCCACCTTAGTAGGCTCATATGTAAAAAGGGGTGCATATATCACACCTATAGTCATATCCTCTTATCCAATGGAAGCCATTACATAATGCTCCTATTAGTAATGACGTCCACATTGTCCACAAGCTCACTTTACTACTCTCCTCCCACAAATGCATCTTACTCCTTTACATAAAGGCCAAAATCATGTCAAAGAAGCTCACTACCACCTTTAGTGCTTTCAACCACAATAGTCGAGCCACTCAATGAAGTGAGACTCGTGGGAAGAATGACCCTTTCTGAGCAAACTACTTGAAGCAACACAAGAAAGTCCTATATTAACAAGTCATTGTTATGGACAAAGGCCATCTCTAAATCCAATGTACATGTAATGAAAAAGAAAAGGCATGAATCAATTTAGTGTAATAAGCAATAAGAAAAAGGGAAAAACACACACCCTTAAGAATGGCAAGAGGACCATAAGGGTTTTTACCTTTATACTTTCCAACATGCCATCATAATTCCCTTCCCTATTGTAAGGCTCTTTTGAATTAAGGTAAGGGTAGCTCACCTCGCATCAACTTTAATGCCCTGAACCCTTGATAATCAAGTAGGCAACTCCATGATGTTTTGTGACTCTATAAAATCAATGGCTAAATCAAACTATAACCTATTTACCCACTCTTTGATGTTAAATACACAAAACCCTCCTGAGAGCCATCCTCCAATCCCTAGAGAAACTTAATCAGGCTTTTTAAGTGCCTTTCTATACTGTTGTCTTGTCCAAGAGCAAACATTGGAAAATCCACCACTTGGCCTACAAGGCTTTAGTTAGTAGGATAGAAATTCAAATTGCATAATTGAGTAAAAAAGAACTCTTGCTCAAACCTTTGGTAAGAAGGCATCTCCCCTTCCATCTCCCTCAAGATGCGCTTATGGCTTATGAATAACTCAAAATGATACATTTTTGCTTCTAATAAGGACAACTTCTTAATCACGTACATATAAGCCAGCATAAAGCCTTTAAGATATAAAAAGGTGTTGTACCACACCCACAAGTCTAGAAGAATTGTTAGTTGTTGCCAACCATTTGGATTTAACTAAGCAAGACAAATCCCTTTAAAGATTAAAAATTCTCAGAGAGAGTGGTGCATAGACAACCATAACTAGCACAAAACTACTTTATAAAGAAATGATATAATGACTTGATAGAGAACAGTCCCTCTTCTTTAGTAGGGGCACAACTAATTCATACCAGTCCAAAATATGAAATATCCACCTAAACTTGCCCCATAAATACCTTTGTTCAAACAAAGAAGAAATCTTCCAGCAAAAACATTAATAAGTAGGGGCATTAGGGTCTAGGAGAGGGATATGGGCAAGAAGTCGAAGGGGCAAAGGTAGTTGCCTTTTGTGGAGACTCCTTAGATGCAAAGCGACAATCTTGTAATAAGGCCAAAATGTGTACTTAAACTACTAGCCAACCTTGTGGTATGGTGATGAAAGAAGAAAAATACAAAGATAACAATAGTAATAAGAGTAAATGGAATAAAAGCAATGCCAAAAAACCCTTTTTATGGCTAATTGGGGCCAATCTTAGAAGGACATGTCAAATGTAACCATTAAGAAAAAGTTAAAGAGTCACCTTGGAAAAGGCATGTTTGACCTCGTTTATAAAGAGCATTAAATGTTAGATAGTGGTTCATTTTGAAATTCATATACAAAAGAAACTGTACTGTTAGAAGAGAGAGAGGAGCATACACTTAGGCCAAGTCTTAATCTATAAAGGAGCAAGAACAAAAAAGAAAAAACAAAAGCTAAAGTAAATTAACTAACTTTTTATTTTTTATTAACCAGTAAGTCATAATTATTATACCAGCAACTCAATAACATTACAAGAGGAAATAAATAAAAAGTAAAAATAAAATGAAAAATAATAAGAACAATTACAAGCAACAAATGAACATGTTTGCAAGATCTAAGAAGGATAGATCAATGTCAAGCAAACCTTTCCTCACTAGATCATGAGCCACTACGAGTGCTTAAACATGGTCCACTGATGGCTTCTACCATATGAAAGGGACCAACTGCATCATCATATCAACGTTAATCAAAAGCTCAACCAATTCCCAAGCATGCCCTTTGTCAAGGCAAGAGTTTAAGCCTCTAGCTCCTCAATCTTCTTTTATAGGACCCCCATAGGCACAAAGGATTTCCTTAGGAGGACATAGTGCCAAGAACCTTTAAACTCCTCCATACCTTTACTACCTCACAAAAAAAGTTCAACTCCTACTCCAATTGGCTATCGTGTGCCTCAAAAGTTTGCAACTGGCCTTTGGCATGCTTCACCTTTACCTCTGCTTTATAAGCCTTGACTTAGGAATCCTTTGATGATTTTTTGCATCATCACCTTAAGGCCTCAAGACAAGGACCTGATATGCACCTCACACCTCTTAATGCATAGTTATGTCCTTATAAGACCAGTATTGTTCCCCCCCAAATTCTAACAAATATCAGTTAATACAATTATAACATTAAGTACCTGACATTAAAAATACTTGGCTTTGTCATAGAACTTAGGTAGGTGTGATCGATAATGCTTCTTATGGTATGAAAGGAGTGCCAGTAAACAAGCTATGGCTAACCCATTGTTAGGCTACAACAAGATGCCTCTCTAAACAATAAAGGGTAAAGTAAATGAGCCCAAAGCCCACTTAAGAATGCTTAATAGTGGCATTTAAGAACTAGCATATTATCAAGATCCTTTCAATGAGATGTACTATTAGCCCATTCATTTGCTTAGTAAGGCTTTGAGTGGTAGGCAAAGGAAGATAGAGGTATAACCATTGGCAAGCCACTAATGATTAGAGAAACATCCACCTCTATGTGACTTGATAAAGCACCCATAAGACGATGACATTAGGAACATGCCAAGGAATTAAGGGACAACTATGAAATCTTAATAAAACCTCAAAAAGCAGAAGTAGGCAACACCACCAAGTGAGCACCATTATCATCCTTATTAGCAAAATTCACTCAACTAGCTTTAGTGGCATAAATGCCTTCCTTTTGCTCCTCTTAACTTAAACAAACTCCAACATTAAAACCACTACTTTAACTTCCTAATGAGATCCTTGAATGCATGAAGAGCTTTTAAGGATCCATTAAGTATTCATGAAAGGCCAATGGCACATTTAAGAGTTAAAAAGATAAAAGAAGTGTTAAATGAGCTAATTAAAGATATTTGGGCCAAACAAGTTACAAATGGTGTGATTTAAACTTGAAAAAGGACCAAGACTTTATTTTTATGATTGGAGTACTTAATAAGCTAGGGTCAAGTAATAAAATTCACTTTTAAGTATGAGTTGATTATAAAATAGGAGTTTACAATAAAATAAGAGTATTCCTATATTTTATAAATATATCATTATCTTTATTTTTAGGGTTTTTAGGGTTGTTCTTTTAACCTATAAATATGTTTGATTTAATTGTTAAAGGAGCAAAAAATTATGTGAATTAAAAGTTAAATTTTCTCTTTTGATTCTTTTTAGAACTAAAACACTTATCAAGAACTAACTCTTCTTGTAGCATTCAACATAACTTATCACTCCTAAATTTATTCTTTTTTGGAGTGTGGTATTCATATCCTTCTTTATACCTTAAGTTCATGTTCATTTAAACTTTAGGTCTAGGTATGATTGAAATTTGATTTAGCTTTCTTACATTTTTGCTAGATTCCTTATGCATGTTGGGTCCTTGAGCTCCATTTTTGGGGGTCACATTAGTTGCTATCAGAACTTAGCTCTAAATCAGGTTTGCTTATATAAATTTGAGTTATTCTCTTGTTCTTCTTCTTGGTAGTATTTTATACGTTTTTGCTCCTTAAATTCATAGACCCTAGTTTTATCTTTTCTCATTGGTTGCATTCTATACACCTTTTATCGTTTGAATTCATAGACCTTAGTTTATCTTTTCTTTTATTTAAATTCATGCAAAAAAAAAAATAAGGAAAGAATGTAAAACAAAAAAATAAAGAAAGAAGGAAAAAAAAAAGAAAAAAAGGAAAGTAAATCATGTTTGATAAGGTCAAAAGGCGATAAGGGCTTTATTTCCTTCATAATTAAACATTTTACAACATAAGGAAACCCTAAATTAAAGGATTATACCTTATTGCTTTCCAGTTCTTAAAAAGATTCAAATCTAATTATTCTCTATTTATATGTTATGATTTAATCTTATTATTTTTCTTCTAACACATAACCTTTATTCATTATACTTTCCTAAATTTCTTTGATTCTAATTTGTTGGAATTAGTTAGTTTCAAAGTGACTTTGTTTAAGGTTGTTTAGTTTAAAGAATTAAAAGAGAAAATTTGAGTGGTAAAAGGTAAGAGTGCAAACACATATTGAGAAAAAACCTTAAAGAGTGTAAATGTGAGGGTATGTGACACCATTTTTTAGTGAAACACGTGAGAGAGTATTTTCTGAGGTATCCTAGCTATTTTATATAAAATCAACACTATGTCTTCCAAGGATAAAGATAAAGCTGAGAAGGGAGGTAATGATGCATGTTTCATGATCAAAACTATACAATAACAATTTAATCACATAAAAACTAGGATTTAATGATATGAGAGATAGGATAAAGGAGCAAGTTAATGTAATAGAGGAATTGCAAAGGAGCCATAGGGGTTATAAGGTTCCTAATGCAAGAAAGCATGAGAGATAATACTATGTAAATGATGTACAAAATAATGAATTTAATGATCTAACTACTTTGGTTAAAATTGCCAATAATAAAAATAGTCAAAGAGATTTTAGGAGGTAAGACACTTATGATTGTGATTTTGATAGTATTAAAATGAAAATTCCTCTATTTTAAGGGGAAAATGATTTAAAAACCTATATATCTATATATATATATATATATATATATATATAGGAGACAAAGGTTGTGTTGGTTTTTTACTATCACAACTACTCCAAAGAGAAATAGGTAAAATTTATTATTGTTAAGTTTATTAATTATGCTATTATTTGGTGGGATCATCTTGTTTTGACTAAACGAAGAAATTATGAGAGGCCTCTTGATTCGTGGCAAGTGATGAAAGCTATTATAAGAAAGAGATTAAATCCTAATAACTATTATAGAGATTTGAACCCAAGGTTATAAGGGCTTACTTATGGCACCAAAAGTATAGAGGACTGTCATAAGAAGATGAAGATTGTCATGATCCAAGCTAATGTAAAGAAGGATAAAGAAGCAACTATGACTTAATTTTTGTAAAGGTTAAATAGTTGAATCATAGTATTATGTGGAGGTGGAGGACATGGTGCATATGACAATCAAAGTTGATAGGTAACTTAAATGAAAGGGTTCTATATGGTTTGGATAGAAGTTAGGTTCCACTTCATTTATAGAAGTCAAATTCCAAAAAAAAGGGAGGAAAAGGTTGATTACATGTATAAAGTTGAATTGTATGAAAGTAAAAAAGTGAGTGCTAATAATAAGAAAGGTAATTTTAATTTCCAACTTAGTGAAAATAAAGATGTTAAATGTTTTAAGTGTCTAAAAAAGGGGCACATTACATCTTAATGTTCAAATAAGCATGTCATGATGTTGTAAAGTAATAGTGATATTCAAATAAAAAATGAGTTTGATGATGACTCCACGCCACCATTAGAGGATGCAAATAATGGAAAGGAGTACCTAGTTATGGGAGATGTGTTAGTAGTTAGGTGAGTATTAAGTATACAAACCAAGGAATATGATAAAGTGCAAAGTGATAATATCTTTTATACATGATATCACATCAAAGATAAGATATATAGCATGATCATTAATAGGAGTAACTGTACAAATATAGCTAGTAAAGTTTTGGTTAAAAAACTTAATTTACCTACTATTAAGCACCCTAGGTCATAAAAGTTTCAATGCTTAAATAAATTTAGCCAAGTTAAGGTAAATAAGCAATTATTAGTACAATTTACTATTAAGAGATGTACTAATGAGGTGTTGTGTGATGTTATACCTATACAAATTAGGCATATCTTGTTAGGAAGAGCTTGGTAATATGATCAAAGTGTAATGCATGATGAGTTTAAGAATAAGTACTCTTTTTGTAATAAATGATAAACTTATTACTTTTGTACCATTGACACCTCGACAAGTTTATGAAGATCACTTAAGGATTAAAAAAGAAAGTGTGAGAAAATAAGAAATTGAGATCGAGAGGAGAAAAGATATGATACCAGAAAAAAAAAAAGAAAGAAGAAATGTTAAATATTTTAAATGTTTGGAAAGGGGACATATTGTATATCAGTGTCCAAATAAGTGTACCATGGTGTTGTGAAGTAATGGTGATATTTAGACCAAAAGTTAGTTTGATGATGACTTCTTGTCATTATTAAAGGATGAAAATGATGGAAAAGAGTACTTAATTATGAGAGATGTGTTGGTAGCTAAACGAGCATTGAGTGCACAAACCATGGAATATGATAAAGTGAAAAGAGATAATATTTTCCATACACAGTACTACATCAAAGATAAGATATATAATATAATCATTGATAGGGGTAACTGTACAAATATAACCAGTACTGCTCAAGTTAAAAAGTTTAATTAAGCACTTTAGGTCATATAAGTTTCAATAGTTAAATGAATAAAGTCAAGTTAAAGTAAATAAGCAAGTACTAGTACTGTTTACTATTAAAAGATGTACTGATGAGGTCTTGTGTGATGTTGTACTTATGCAAACTGGGCATATTTTGTTAAGAAGACCTTGGCAATATGATTGGAAGGTAATGCATGATGAGCTTAAGAATAGGCACTCCTTTTGTAATAAATGATAAACCTATTGCTAATGTACTTTTAAAATGTTGACAAGTTTATAAAGATCAATCGAGGATTAAAAAAGAGTGTAAGGAAAAAAGAAATTGATATCGAGAGGAGAAAGGAAGGAAAGAAAGAAAAGAAAAGAGATGAGATTAAGAGAAAAAAAGGAATACGGCAAGAGAGAAAAATTAGGAGTTTGTATGTAAAAGAGAGTGATGTTAAGGGAGCTTTCAATTCAAATCAACGTATGATTGTACTTTTGTACAAAGAGGTTTATTTTAGTATTAAAGAGTTTAACCCCTCTTTGCCTAGTATTGTTGTTCTCTTTTGTAGGAATTTGGTAATATTTTTCCTGAAGAACCAAGCAGTTTGCCACCTTTAAAGGGAATAAAACATTAGATTGAATTCATCCTTAATGCAATAATTCTTAACCAATAAGCCTATAGAAGTAATCTTGAGGAGAACAAAGAGCTTCAAAGTTAAGTTGAGGAGCTCATGGCAAAGGGATATGTAAAGGAAAACATGAGTTTATGTGAAATTCCAATATTGCTTATGCCAAAAAAGATGAGACTTAAAGGATGTGTGTTGATTACAGAGTAGTCAAGAAAAGCACTTTGAGATATCGCTATCCCATACCTAGATTAGATGACATGCTAGATGAATTACATCATTCATTTGTCTTTTCAAAAATGGGTTTAAAAAATGGGCATCACCAAATTAAGATGAAAAAGGGAGATAAGTGAAAAACTACTTTTAAAACTAAGTATGGTTTGTATGAATAGTTTGTTATGTCATTTGGTCTTGCAAATGCATTAAGCACTTTTCTAAAATTGATGAATTATGTTTTACTTGCATTCATTGGTAAGTTTTGGTTGTATATTTTGATGATATTTTGGTCTATAGCAAGATGAACATCTTGATTATTTACATTTTATTTTAAATGTTTTACATTATGAGAAATTATATGTTAATATAAAGAAATGTTCCTTTTGCACTGATCAAATTAGATTTACTAGTTATATTATGAGTGTTAGGAGTATTGAGATTGACAAGGAAACGAAAAGGGCAATTTGTGATTTAACTACACCTAAGTTAGTTAGTGATATGTGTAGTTTTCATAATCTAGTTAATTTCTATAGATGTTTTATTAGGAACTTTAGCACCATTACTTTACTACTAATGGAGGTTGTTAAAAAGAACATGATTTTTAAATGGGATACTAATCAAAACAAGCCTTTTAATTTAATCAAGGAAAAATTAAGTTTTGCATCCTTACTTTCTTGACTTTGTTAAAATTTTTAAAATTAAATATGATACTTCAGGCATTAGCATTAAAGCTATTTTAATGTAGAAGAAATGACCAATTGCCTACTTCAATGAAAAGCTAAGTGGAGCATCCATAATTATCTCATTTATGATAAAAAGATGTATGTATTGGTATGAGTTTTAAAGACATAACAACACTACCTTTAGCCTAAGGAGTTTGTCATCTATACTAATCATGGATCCTTGATGAACTTTAAAAGATAAGGAAAGTTAAACAAAAGACATGCCGAATAGGTTAAATATACTAAGATCTTTTCCTACATCATTAAATATAATTAAGGTAAGGAGAATGTGCTAGTTAATACATAATATTGTAGGTATGCTCTTATCTCTATGCTTAGTACAAAATTGTTTAGATTTGAATTAATTAAAGATTTATATGTGAAAGATCTTAACTTTGCTAATGTAATTGGGCATGTGAGAAGTTAGCTTATGGGAAATTTTATAAGTATGATAATTTCTTATTAAGAGAAAATTGTTTATGTGTTCCTATAAGTTCCTAGAGGAAGTTAGTTATAAGAGAAGTACATTAGAGTAGTATAATAAGTCATTTTAGAGTTAGGAAAACCCTAGATGTCTTAGCTAGGCATTTCTTTTAGCTACATATGAAAATAGATGTTAAAAGTGTGTGAGAAATGTATAATATGCAAACAAGTTAAATTTAAAGTTTTACTCCGTAACTTGTACACCCCTTTACCTAACCTTAGGTTGATTTATTTATGAACTTTGTGTTAGACCTGTCATGATTAAAAAAAAGATAAGGTTTTTATATTTGTTGTTGTTGATAAGTTTTCAAAGATAACTTACTTCATCTTATGTCATAAAATTGATGATGCAAACAACATAATTAAATTGTTTTTTAAAGAGGTAGTATGCTTGTATGGCATGCCTTGGAGTATTATTTCATATCAGTATACAAAGTTCTCGAGCTATTTCTACAAGATTTCGTAAGGTAAATCAGGTATTAAATTAATGTTCTTAATTACTTGTCATACACAAATAGATAGACAAATTAAAGTAGTTAATTAAATTTTTTCTACTTTGTTACATGTTATTATTTGAATGGATTTAAAATATGGGAAGATCATTTGCTACATATAGAGTTTGCATAAAACAAGAATGTTCATTCTACTACTAGTTACTCTTTACTTGAAATTGTGTATGGTTTTAATCCTTTAACTTTTTTGGATTTGATGTCTTTACTTATGGATGAGTATGCTAACTTAAATAGTGAACACAAGGTTGAAATGGTGAAGAAGTTGCATGAGAAAATGAAACAACAAATTGTAAAATGAATTGAATAATATGCATCTATGTCAATAAAAGGCAAAAGAAGGTGGTATTTGAACTTAGTAATTAGGGGTTAGGTGCATATACATAAGGAAAGGTTCTTAACTTAGAGGCACTCAAATTTATAGCCTAAAGAAGATGGTCTACTTATAAGTTAATTTTTTTAATAAGTTTAATGTGAATGCAACATTTAATATTTATAATCTTTCTCCTTTTAATACAAATAATGATTTAAGGACGAATCCTTTTAAAGAGAGGAGAATGAAGAGATCCATGGAAGATTTGATATATACTAGATTTATAAGGATCCATTGAGCATTTATGAAAAGTCAATGACACATTTAAAGGTTGAAAAGATAAAAAAAACAAAAAATAGTAAATGGACTAATTAAAGATATTCAAATCAACTAAGTTATAAATAGTATAAATTCAACAAATTTCGTGAATCTAAGCTTGAAAGAAGACCAAAGTTTATTAATATGATTGGATTGGTTAATGAGTTAGGGTTAAGTAATAAAATCTACTCTTAAATATGAATTTGTTATAAAGTAAAAGTTCTTTTTATAAAATAAGAGTATTTTTATATTTAAAATTATATCATTATCTCTACTTTTAGGATTTTTAAAGTTATTATTTTAACCTATAAATAGAGATGATTTCATTGTTAAAGGAGTAAACAATTATGTGAATTAAAAAGTAAGAATTTTCTCTTTTAATTCTTTTAAAAACTAACTAACTTATCAACAACTAACTTTTTTATAACATTCAACCCGATTTATCATTTTTAAATTCATTTTTCTCTAGAGTGGAGGTTTATATCTTTCTTTATACTTTAAATTCATATTCCTTTAAATATTTAGTCTAACTTTCACATGATTGAAATCTAAGATTTTTCTCTTTTAATTTTTTTTAATTCTTTTAAAAACTAACTTATCAACAACTAAATCTTCTTATAACATTCAACCTAACTTATCACTTTTAAATTCATTTTTCTCTAGAGTGGAGGTTTATATCTTTTTTTATACCTTGGATTCATATTCCTTTAAATATTTGGTCTAACTTTCACATGATTGAAATCTAGTTTAATTTTCTTGGGTTCTCACTCAATTCCTTATGTGTGCTAGTTCTTAAACCCTGTCTTTAGGAGTTCACATCACTTCCACTGGGACCTTTAGCATCGCCTTGGCCTTCACCACTGCAGTCCCTGCCATAACCTTACCTTGGATGACGGCACTTGAAGCTCCCGCTTTCAAAAGATCACCGATCACCCAAGGTTGTGTTTTCCGATGTTCCAAATTGTCTCTCCATTCCTAAGATACTTACCCAATAAAAGCAAGGTCCTTGTCCTTATAAGCGGTGAGTAAGGGAGAAGAATGGGTCGGGCGCCACTTCAAAAAATACACACCGTCCGGCATCTAGACAAACGCAAAGTGTGCCTTGTAATCCTTCACCTTATCTTTGGGAGCTAGTAGAAATTCTAGTTCTTTCCCTTTTTACCTTAAAGGCAAAATAACCACAATGACCCTCTTTCAGATGGCCGATACAATTAGCATATTGATTAAATTTGGCCAGTAAAGTGTAAGCCAACTTACGGCGACAGAACAAGTGTCCTGTGAAGGGTCTGCTAGCTGTTTGCGGTGATCAGCACCAATGTCAGATTGTGATATTCCAAGAACTCCACATTGATTAGAGGCAACAGGAAACAGACACTAGCGTCCTCCAGGAATTCCCAAGATATAACCATGCAACCCATAAAGGGCCTACATGCCCTCTCCTAACCGAAAGGGAACACCATGATGTAACTTGTCAAAAGCATATCCCACAAGACTCTAGCGTCCTCGTGAGACACACGCAACTTAGAAAGTTTGGCGGCACACTCCGCATCACCACAAGGTATTGAGATTAGGCAACCAACCATAGCTTGTTTCATACAAACTATATGAGAAATCAAATCAAGATTAACATAAGACAAATGTCACATGAGATGCGAGGTAGCAATTTATAAAAGCCAATATGATCCCCAAGGTAATTGTTGGCAAATCAACACCTCTATTAAGAAAATGATCATCCGACCAAACCATTTGAAATTTCATAAAAGAAATGATGCTTTTCAAAGTCAACGTAAGTGCCAAAGCTTAGCCCTCTTTGAATGGGAGGCAAGTGAAAAGGAGACTCACAATCGACCACAAACCACCCCACATTAGGTCTAAGATCAGTATCAGGCTCACTGCTTTCCCCTTCAAGCCCACCACTAGCCCCTTCAAGCTTGAGAAAGTCCAAGGAGTCACCTCTCCCATTCACCACACCAAGGTATAGGACCTAATCATTAATTCACATCCGTCACATCCACAGTAGACCTCACTCTTACAGACCAACCTAGATATACATACATTAGTCAGGCCAACATTCACTAAAGGTAAAGATTACTCTCTCTCTATATATAGATAATGATTACTCTCTTTCTACCTATATACATAAGAACTGTGATCCTCTTACTAATATGATCATCAAAGTGTTAACGCTGGACTTAGCACCTGACACTTAGTCATGTGCTCTTTTGCAGGACCCTACCAAAGCCAGTTCATTGGACCTCCCGACTAACGTGACTGAACCTCATTCTAACACGTGTCCCCCCTGACGAGTTCTACTCATTAATATCAATCAAAAACTAAAACTTTAATGTACAAAACAAAATGAAATATATATAAATATATTTATAGTCTTAATGTTTCATGAAATTTATAATACGTATTAATGTCAATAAATTACTTTATAATACCTACTAATAACTGTCGAGCTTATCAATTGGATGTATCCTATGAATAGGATTGATATCCGCCATTAGGAGTGTGGCCCTTACTCATGATCTTCCTCGCACAGTAGTGTGATTATATTTATTTTATCCATTTCTAGCTCACCCTGAAATCCCTCTCCTTTTATATCTGGAAGATTTGGCGTTATCTATGTACCATTTATACAAAGTAGTACTGTTCTTAATTTTTTGATAGATGTATTGTCTGATATGTACAAGACACACTATCTATACCCTCAAATATAGATGATAAATTTCTTTCATATAATGCAAGTTATTTCACTGGGATTTTTTAGATAGTTTGTATTTTTGAGAATTCTAATGCTACATCCAATATCTATTTTAATAATTAATGTCATTTGGTGGATGGTTTGTATTTTAAGAATTCTAAAGCTACATCCAATATCTATTTGAATAATTAATGTAATTTGGTGGGCTAACTGCCGTTCTATTTTTAGTGACTTGGTGTGGATGTTAATAGCTTCCCTAGTCTTGTAAAGTTAAGGTTAATGTTCTTTTAGTTATTTATGTTCTATATAATCAAGCCATATTATTACTGTGTGGATTTTGCTCTACAGAAGAGTATTGACAATTAGTGAAGCATTTGTTGCGCTATAACTGTAAAACAATTTCACATGGCTTCCTCATTGCGAAAGATTCTAGCTACTCTTTACATCGTTTCTCTAACAGTGACTGGGGTAGTGATGCAAATGATTGTCATTCTACCACTGGCTACTTTATCTATCTCGGTTGCTCTCTTTTCTCTTGGACCGCCGAGAAACAAACCCACTATTTTAAGATCATCTACGGAGAGTGGATATATGGCTTTAGCTAACACAACTACTGAGCTTTTATGGTTGCAATCCTTACTGTCTAAAGTGGTTATTCTTTGTGCTTCTCATGCTACATTATGGTATGATAATGTGGATGCAATTTATATTGCATCTAGTCCTATATTCCATGCTCGCACCAAGCATATAGAGTTGGATCATTATTTTGTTTGTGAGCAAATGGTTCAAGGTCATGTTCAGGTATATTTTATCTCAAATTCAGACCAAATAGCAGATTGGTGCTCGACGATTCTGACTTTCTTTGCGGTAAACTTCATTTGCTTCCTCGACCGGCTAATGCCGGGGGTGTCGATAGATAAATCCAATTAGTTTGTATTTATTTGTTTTCTTATCTTTTGTTATAATTTAATTACACCCTTCTCAGGTTTTTATAATATTCTATTTATATATTCCCTGTATTGTACTTTTCATAGTATACATTGGCGAGGGAGGGGGAGAGAGAAAGGGAAATAGTCGGGTTTTATATGCTTGTACCATTTCTAATTGAACGACTGATTGAATTTTATTTTAATTGCATCTCTACTTTTTGTTGAAGAAGTCTAAACAAATTTTTCATCAAAATAATAGAGAAATTATAGGCTATAATTTTGGAAATATTCACATATTTTTGAAAAAAAAAAAGAAAAAACTAAATCGAGAGAAGAGATGATCACCCTACCTTTCTGCTTCCATTTCCATTCGGGTACTATAGCTTATAAATTAACTAGAGTCGGACGATCCAGTACAAGAGGGCACTTGCCTAGCTGGACAAATAGGGCCGTAATTGTAAATGGAAAAGAGTTCTATTACATACACATGCAAAATGGACACAGAATAGAATATAAGTCTTTCATAACCTTTAATTGTAATTGAATATGAGTCTTTTATATATAATAATTAATTATAACTAATAATTATAATAAATTCATATCTAATATTTTCCATGTGTTCCTATATTTTTTGAATGGAGAAAACTAAACTCAGACCCCACAAACGCATGAACATGTGTTGCTTGTTAGGTGAGGGACGGCAGATGAAGTCATTCGACAAGTTTTGTCTTCCCAGCAAGGTCATTCTTCTCATCTGATAAAAACAAAGGAGAAAAAAAAAACAAAAGAAAAAACACTAACACAAGAAGATTCGGAAAAGTAAGAGGGGAAAACAATATCTTTTGTCTTTTTGGTTAAAAGCAATATCTTAAACTTGTCAGCTGAAACTCACTACCCTTTGCAATTTCCAAAAGGTCGGAGAGGATCATCTGCTTAGTGATACTTTCCTTGACGGGCGTATAATTAATAAAGATAGTGACAAAATAGTTGAAGAATTTGAAAAGCTAAGCCCATCAAACTCTTGCATAGATTTCAAGAGTTGAGCCGGACGTACTTTCTTGCCTCGAGGGCTTCGATGACTATGGCAAGCATACATCGGTAGTGGCCAACTTATTTAGTCGGATTATTGAACTCTTTGATAATAATGCTTAATGAATATATTGTAACCAATTCGGGTCTATACATCCAATAAACCAGTGCCGTTTATAGACTTTTATTCGCATCATTTCACTAGTTATTTCTTTTTGCTTCTTAACCACTGAATGGAAAGAATTAAAAAAAATAATTACTGAACTAATTTCTAAATTTATGGTCATGGGATTCCTATCTTTTAAATAAGAAAAATTAAATAGTAACACCTGAGAAATAACATCAATTATATTTTATTTAGTTCTACAAATCAATGTAGTTAAATAAAAAATTTTATTTTATTACTTTATTGTATTTCTCATGTTACTTAATACATATTGCTATATAGTGTTACTCTTCCAAATATTCTTTTCGGGATAAAACAATGCAAATGGTGTTGATGTATTCCCCGTAGTCAATCGATTGGCTCAATTTAGACTTAACTATTCGTGCATATTATCTTATAAAAGGTGTTTTTTATCCTTATTTTAGTTATCTTTTGAACTTAACTCTAATTCTCGTGGGATTTTTGTCAATGCTCAGATACAGTTGAGGTCAAATTAGACGAAAATAATAAGCTCTATCTTGGAACTACTTAACCCAAAAATTTTTAATTTATTGAATAAGATTCAAAAATAGATTATATGTTGTACTCAAGCATACTCTTAGTGTGTAAATCCATTAGGCTGAAAGTGAGAACAAAACATAAGCCCTCTTTATTTTGTATACAATTCCATTAGTTGAAGAAATGTTAACCAATATGATTTTTTCTTCCATAATTTGATGTTAACGCATAGAAAATGAAGTTTTGAGAAAAAAAGAAAAACGAAAAACTGTTGCCAGCAATGTTTTGGATTTAATTGGGGAGGGGGAATGATTTATTTCAATTTCCTTGAATATAAATGCTCTTAAATACGTTGTTGCTAGCTGGCTTGATTTGAGGAAATTCGCAAAATGGAAATATGATGTAAATGTGGATCGTATCGTCGTCCGTTTGTTGGGTCATGTAATTAATTAACGTACTCTTTGTGAAAAGGAAATCTCTGGTGCCGACCTGCAGACCTGCTTGTCAAAAGTGCGCAGGCAGCCTCCACTAGAATAAAATGCACTGCTAAATTAGATTCTCTTCCAGTGGATATTGCAAATTTATTAGCCGACAAATATGGATTTTTCTGTCTTGCGTTAACATTTTGTTCTTTTCCTTGTTTTTAGTACCTAAGAAATCCAAAATAGAAAACCACGATGGGTGTGGCCCTGGATGCTTTTAAACGCATTCCCTGTCTTAGATGTTTTTCTTTTTATTATTTTTTGTTTTTTTTTTTTTGGTGATTGGGGGGGTGGGGAGGGGAATATGTATCAGTCGTTCAAAAGCTGCTCTTTGAGGACAAAATAAAAAAATAAAAAAAAAAAATTAATCTCAAATTTAATTATTATTCGCTACATAAAATATATTGTCTTGTCCTTCCAACCAGGAGATCGATGCTAAGTAGAATTTAATAGCTAGATCACGATTAAGTTGAGACTGAATCATAAAC
Source organism: Bruguiera hainesii (assembly GCA_023213295.1). Taxonomy (NCBI): domain Eukaryota; kingdom Viridiplantae; phylum Streptophyta; class Magnoliopsida; order Malpighiales; family Rhizophoraceae; genus Bruguiera; species Bruguiera hainesii. The sequence goes on from JAHOYR010000004.1 coordinate 4,802,349, forward strand.
CTCTACGGACAGGAAAAACATGCACCTACTTAATTAGTTGCGACTTATTTCTATTAGGCCTCCCGTACAAAGGTGATATATTATCCATCCATACATGCAATGGAATTTGTCTCAGGAGAACTCATTAGTTAGAAAGAAACTAGGAACAGCTGAATTAATGTTTCAAAATTGCCTTCTACAAGTACGTGAATGTCCAGTTGTATAGATCATCTTTAATTTACCGCAGTGAAGCTTCGATTATTCATTCCACTTTCACGCATTGGATGCCAACCAATACATTGAGTCCTGCAATATAAATTTGAACATCAAATGGTGGGAGTTTCGTTAATCTTTGTGAATAAAACTGTCTGTAATTTGAAGGGGAATGAAGCTATATCATTCTGTGTGAGCTCACCACAGGCACAGGCCTTTTTTAAGATGTTGAAAATTTATATCAGGAATTCTGAGAAACTCCGTGGAAACGAGGCTGGAATTGCCGGAGAAGAAACTTGGAAAATGCTTGTGTTATCTGTATTGTTTGCCGCAGACATATGCGAATTCGGCCTCTTCTTGGGTGGCTGCACTAGCTCTTCAAACGTCCCAAAAGGGATGACTTTTGTGAGCGAATCCAGTGCCTCTTTGAAAGAAGAAACCGGTGGGGTTTGAGAGTTGCAATTCACGGGCGAAACTGAGTATCCAGGAGACCCTTCTTGGAATTCAAATTGTCCTCGTTGATCGTGATTTGCCTCGTCGCCTTCTAGTGGGGCCATGAGCGAAGCTTGGATGTCGTAGTCATGGTCTTTGAGGGTTTTGCCATCCTCTAGCATTCCCTCTTGACCTTGTAGGCGGCACCCCAGCGCATATGGATAGGAGCTGCCAGAACTGCTGTCATACTTGTCTTCTATTTGCTGTGGGGTGCTGGTTTTCTGGCTTATTCTACATAAAACCCAATCGTCCAACTGTTTAAAATTAGGAAGACAATGAGAGATTACGGGTCAGTTCAGCTTAGGTTGTGTGGGAATTGAGAGATTGCATATGAATACGATGACATTTTCCTGCTCTGTTATCTCTGCTTGTTTTCACTTTTCCCATGCATGATTCAGTATCTGTTACATTTTATCATGAAAGTTTTTGTGGCTTACTCGCATCGATCCCCGTAGCCTGTGCATCCGATGAGTGTCATCAAGCAGTCTGTACTCAAGCATCATCCAAGTGGTTTTTATGCCTTGTGGAGGACGGCCTTTGTAGAATACAAGAGTTTTCTTCACCCCTAGACACTGGGATCCATTAGAAGTCAGGATCGGCTTGTCAGTTCCGGTGGCTTTCCAGTAACCCGACGCTGCTGCCCTATTCGGACGAGAACCGTTTGGATATTTTCGGTCCCTCGGGCTGAAGAAAAACCACTCGTGTTCTCCAAACGAGGCCATGCCTGAACAGGCAACGAGAACCGAAACAGAAAAAAAAAAAAAAGGCGACTACAAATTAATGCATACTTACTACTATATGTACGTGTAATAAGGCAAAGATTTCACACCGAGCTAGCCGAAATCACCCATTTGATGAAGACGTATACAAATCAGAAACTAGATTAAAAAAATTAAAGACGATCATACCGGGAAGCTCCCATGGATTATACTTGTAGATGTTGACGTCTGCAATTATAGAAACTTCAGGGCTTGAAGAAGACGTGATCTTCTTTTCCAAGTAGTAGACCATGAGCTCCTGGTCCGTGGGATGAAACCTGAACCCAGGTGGAAGAATAGAACTTGGCATGTTTATTCGGTCCATCGTCTCGCACTTTGTAGAGCTCTTTGTGCTATTCATATATATACTTGATGAGGACTCTTATCATTATTAAGGAGTAATCTTGGAGATATCATCCCAGCATTATAACATGATCGCTACATGATTGTTGGCATCTGATGGTATTTCATAATGTATTTTACAACGTAGTTTGTATTTTGTTGAGCACGGCATCGTTTTTTTTTATTCCTACTTGTTATTTCTCAATTTTTTTCATTCCAATTTTCCATTTTCTTTTACCGGGTAGAGTAGCTCCCTCATATTATATAATCAACAAAACATACTATGACTCCTTTTAGTCCAAAAAAACAAAATTCGTCAGGATGTGAATTAGGTGGTTCTAGGCTTTTAACCACTAGAATGATTTTCAAATAAATATCATAATGCTGCAAATTATGTGGTCTGGTAATAAAGTCGTTAGACTCCTAATCCCAACATTAAAGTTTCAAACTCTAATCCGAGCAAACAAAAAAACAAATACTATAATTATAAATGTATTGTTTATGTGGTGCCACTACAAGAAATTAGACATCTGGTAACAAACTTTTTTACCGTCGACACTAGAATTTGTTGGTATAAATTTACCACAATAGTAGCTAAGTTATTGCATTTTGCTGCGTAAAAATTGTGATAGTAGATTTTTTTTAGGAGTTTATGAGCTGCTATGTTTATCCACTTAAGACAATATAATTCCTGTTATTATACGTCGTATTAAGAAAAATTTTCTTATCTTAATTAATTAATGACTTCTAAAAAAAGGATTCTTGCAGCAACTTATTGACAATAAAGTTTTTACTTGCTCATATGATCATTGGCATTTTTACAGCAAGTTTCAACTTGCAGAACGGTTGTAGTTACTAATTCTAACAGTTCTTCTAGCGTGGTACCATTCCTTCTAAGCCGGTGCAATCCATATCTTTCATTTGGAACTCAACTTAAGTTGAATTACTAGCATAAATCCCTTTTAGCGATGATGCGTGCTTGTACGTTTTAACTGAATTGGATGGAAAAAAAAATGAAAAAAGAAAATGTGAGATACTTGAGACATATACTCCCGCATCATCCTAAATTATTTCATATGGTATCAAAATTTTTGTGATCAAGATGCCATGTTATCATTATTTTTTACATTTAATTGTGAATTTCAATAGGAAAGGAAGGTTTTTGTTTTGTTCACACTTCTAGCACAATAGGTAATGAGAGAGTATGTTAGAGTTTAATATATGATACATAGTTTCTTGGCATGGTTGATTATCCGGATGATGTGTATATTCAAATGAAATTGGTTGAAAAGGAGATTGTCAAACTGAAATTATTCCGGAAAAAAAAAAAAAAAACATAAATAATAGAGCTAGGTGCGTGCAATTTGCGGCTGGAGGACAAGGGACAAGCTTTGAATTCACCGTCACATTTTGTTTCTCTGATATGGTAGTGCAGACAAATTTGCTGGATATATGTACACAACATAGAGTGATGATTGGCTGCATGGCAACAAAGCTGATGTTTATGTGAGCACATATCGCATAATTCCTTTCCTTGCCCTTGCTTTTTATCTATTGTTTGCATACCAATCACAGCTTGCTCGACTCTCCTGAACTGACAATTACGACTTGTTCACATGAACCATTCCTTGTGCTGAATTTAACTCTCCCGGTGGATATCTTAAAGACTTTCTGCCTATATTTCGCGCATTACGTATTTTGTGTGGGACACTTGTTTTCTTATGTTACTTTGATGAATACCCCAAAGATGACGCTTGTCTATGCATGTGCCGTCAAAAACTGAAGAAAAAAGAAAAAAAAAAAGAAAACTAACGTTCAAGCTACCCACCTTCTTTGCATTTTCAAGAATATTATTCGCTCTACATTATTACAAATCAGCATTTTCTGAAGATGATTGTTTGGTGCAGTTGGCTTGGCTTAGACAAACTCTGTATGATTAGTGATAGTCGTATCAAGCCTGCAGAGCGAAATTACAAAATGGCAAAGCACCTCCGAAGCTCATCCGAGATTATGGAATTTCCTCTCTGGCAATCAAGGCCACATCTAAATTGAGCAACTGAGAATAAGGAACATAAACCTCGTACTCGCTTGTTTCTTTATCACTGATTGTGGTCAAGGATTCATTGAAGGATATGTACATTCTCATGTAATTTGTATAGACACGCTAATATAATTAGCCTCTTTTTACATCCAATGCATCAATTAATTACATTTAAAAAAGAAAAAAACACTTCCTGCGTTTGCCGTCATCGGGTCTGGGAAGATCAGCAATCCAGCTGTATAACGGGCTTTTACTTCTGTTTTAAGGATGAATTCGTTTGGTAAATCCAATCAGCCCCTGGATGGAATGGTCGGCAAGTGTGATGCCGCACGTAAGCCTACATTGTTTTGGATTTATTCTTGTCATTGCTCGCAGTCTTACAATGGGTAACTTTCTTCACGAAGACGAGGCCTAAAATGTGGAGCCTTCTTACACCAGCATTAATGGCTTTTATATGAAGTAAAGTATATTCTCTCAAATTTCTAAACTGATTCTTGTGTTTTGGGGTTCAAGATTACTTCCAGCTTATTTGCACAAATGGGGGTTTAAGCATGGCCTCGTCGGCTTTTATTGCTGCAGGCTCTGTTTTCTTGGTTTATGAACAAGGAAAAAGATGGTGACGCAATGAATGAGACAGAAAAATCGAAATTTCAAGAACCATATTTGTCGATTCCTTCATTTTTATTTTTATTTTTATTTTCATTTTCTATTTTTAGCAGAAACCAAAGCAGAATTCGCAGCCAAAAAATGGAATCCTGGACCTTTTCTAACTCCGCCTGTTGCTTGGTAATAACTGGCTTATCTCAAAGGAAGCACTAGATTAATCGGCTGACCTATGTCTCCTACAATATTCCTCAGTTCAAAAAAAACAAAGGAAACTTTGAACAGTTAAAGACACAAACTGCTGGAGCAGTTTCTGTTAGACTTTTATGAATGGAGCAAGCAGTTGACTTCAATTTTTATATGGCCCCCTTGTATTATGCATATGTCAATGGTCATCATCTCCTATCTCATCCTTCACTCTGCACCCCCGTTTTTTATTTTTTTCGTAAGTAACTCTGCATCTAAAATTTCGCCTCGAACAATTTCCAAGCACCATCTAGCATCTGGTGATGAAAACAGGTCTATGCACCCAACATCGATCAGTAACTGAAGCCAAGTTCTGAGAATGAATTTTCTCACCAAAAAAGAGTGCTGAGATGCCCCAAATTTTCTTTTCTGTTTTTTTTTTTAATCTCAATTCAGCCAAGGTCCATAACCCTACCATGGATGCTCCACATAATCATGTAATGGTAAATGCTAATGGCAACACCATAATGTGTATAATTCATGATGTTGCCTCATGTGCAGGATGCTCAGGCATAATTAAATAAGGCAGTTGTGGAACAGAAACATGTAAATCCAAGACAATCATACAGGAAATGTCACTGTTGCCACCATAGTCTTCGACTCTTTGGGATAATATTATATCAAGGCGAGCCCAAGTTTTGTAGGACCCAATTCAGATCACTCAACAAAGCTCATGAATCCTTTACATTGTTTCCTTCCTGATGTCTAGGCCAAAAAGTATGAAGATAAAAATATGGTTGTTCACGTTCACCTCATGAGACATAGCATCAAATCTTAACCATGAGTTGGGAGCAAGTTAGGCTTAAATTTTGTTCATATGATTAGAACAACATCAAAGGTCACAAATGCACTGATTATGCGCCAGAAGTGCATAATACACAGTATCACTTGGTCTAAAAAAGAAGGAAAAAAAAAAAAGGTAAAGGAAATGATGTAACACCTAATTACTGAGATCATAATAATTAGGAGAGCAAATTAAGATTATTACCAGGGAAAAGAATTGGCAAATCGTCAAAGTTCTTTGAACAAGAGCATATATAAATTTTAATGGGATAAATTTTGAGCATGTGCAGCTCAAAAATCAATTAAAAACAAGTACAACAGATCAACGGTTTTCAAACAAAAGAATACAATACAATGCTGCACTTTGATTTCGCAGAAACGGCGATGTGGGCTGTGGGGCAAAACCAAGAGTTCTAATAGCTCATCTTACTTCTATTGTCGGCAGCAAATAAGTTTTATATTTGAAAGCTATTCAAGGGCGGCCTTCTCTTCTAGTGATTATCAAGCCTGCTGGTCATGCAAGCCTTGGCGTCAACTTTGAATGAGTAGGGCGTTGACTAAGCAGAACTGTTTCTGTAACATTTGAATGTGTAGGATGCTGAGAAAACTAAATGATATACGAACGATGCTTCGATTTGCATGCTTGGTTCGGTAGTGTGCTTTGTCTTTAGGGTCCTGTCTTGCTTTTTTGTATGGCGGCTGTTAAGTTGCAGGTTAGAGTTTTTTCCACATGAAAAACAAAATATAAAAGCAGGAAATATACCTGGTTAAAAGACCCATAATTCAAATTTTAAGATTTTGGATAATGAAATAATATTAAAAGAATATTATTTTTTAATAATAAATATGAATTTATTTATTTTATATAAATAATTTTGAATTTATATATTTCATATTTACAAAATTTTAATAATAATATTAGAATACTGATAATTCTAAAAGAATGTAAAATTATAAAAAATATTTTTATAAAAAAAATTAAACTTAATTAAATAATTGTATTAATATGTTCATTTTAAAAATACTTATAAATACTCATATTGACGGGTGAGTGTTTATTTTAAATAAGAGTTTTTTTTAATATAAAAATTGAAATGAAAAAAAGTAATATATATATATATATATAATTAAAAAACTTGTAATGCCTAAAGCCTCGTAACTCGAATTTTAAAAGTTTTAAGTAAAAGAAAAGATGTCGCTTACTCCTTTAAGTGGTGAGCATGCCTCCTTTTTGGAATGAAAGAATTATTCTTCTTGGTTCCGGCTACATCTGCAGATTGTACACTGCTCTTTTCTTTTTTTGGCTTCCTTTCTGCTTCTCTGTGAATGTCTCTTGTCCTGGCAGGATCAATTGTTTCTTCTTTGGTAGAGTTTCGAGTCCTTGTTGGGATATCTTTTGTTGGGAGATTATATATTGTCTTTTTTCGATTAAACTTTCCTGGATCATTATAGACCAATTTTTATGTGCCGACTACAGCAAACTTCCAGCCAAAAGAAAACTGCAGTTAATCGAACAAGACTGAATTTAATTAATTAACACAGAATGTTGTCAATTGCCGCATTGTTTATTGCAAGTAGAACTACCAGCAGCATTGTACATGTTTCAAAACCTATTTCAACATGAACAATATAGCTCCTCTTTGGTAATTTACAACTCATTACAAAGTGAAAACCAATAACGATTTTGGAACAGTGCTAGAGATACTAAGACTGTTACTGAAGTCTTAGAAGTAAAACTCGATGGCCAGCCATTTAGCCATTCCTTTAGAAAAAGTATTATTATCCCCGACATTGTGCAAAATTTTACTTTATGTTATTACCAGAAGCCAAGAAAAAGGAAAAGAAAATGTCGAGAATTGGATACAAGAAGCATGTGCAAACTGGAACTAAATCACGAGGAGAAGGGATTCCAAAAAGAGTCTGCCTTTTCTGCAGCACTTGCGGTAGGAGAATTTAGTGCCTCATTTGGAGCTAATAATGGTGCTTCAGCCTCCAAATTTTCAGCAAAGAGTCTTCTCTTAATATGTTCAAGTGCATCATCTAGCGGAGAAACCATAGGAAGAGAAGAGTAAGGACTAAGGTCAGCGATTTTTGGTATAGAAGGCCCTCCTTGGCAGTCCTTGCACATGCCATGCAGCACGTCTACATGTGCCCTCTTTCGAAGAGCCTTATCATTGGCTTGAGACTGATGGCCACACGGTTCGATTAGCCTATTATACCTCTTGTTCTCTTGATTCTCCTGCCGTAATATAGTGGGTCCACAGCTTGCAATGTCACCATAATTTGTTCCTTGTTGCTGCAGGATATTTCTCTTGTGACGCACTTGACATAGCACCCAATTGTCCAACTGTTAACAAATTGCAGAAATACAAATGTAACGGGGTTACAAGTAGTAGAGGGTGCCTGTGTATAGTTATGATCCCGACTAAATGGCTCTATAAAGACGTGAACAGAGAATAAAAAGAAAGGAAGAAAGCTTCAGAAGAGGGTGGTTATAGAAACAGTTCTGCAATGTCACCTAGTAGCACTTTAAATAGAAGAAGATTAGAAGTGGACTTGTTAATACATTTTTTGCTCTAAATTTATGTTCTATAAAAGAAACCTAGACTAGTCGTTCGTACCTGCATTGTTGACTCAATATTTTGCGCCGGACATGCGTCTGGGAGAAGCCTGTACTCTTGCATGATCCAGTCAGTTTTAACACTCTTGGAAGGGCGGCCTTTGTAAAAAACTAGAGCCTTCTTCACCCCAATACATTGTGAGCCAACAGGATGAAGGATCGGCTTATCTGTTCCGGTAGCTTTCCAGTAACCACATCCAGCTGCTCGGTTTGCGCGAACCCCATTCGGATACTTCCTGTCCCTTGGGGTGAAGAAATACCACTCGCTCTCCCCGAACAAAGCCTTGGCTGAAGTACAGAAAACATATGGCGGCAATCTTTAGTACTTTTTAAGTTACACATCAAACAAACCAAGGCCCAAAACACATATGTAAGAGATATTCCGTACCCGGCAGCTCCCATGGATTGAACTTGTAAAGATCAATGTCGGCTATGATGGAGACTATAGGGTGTGAAGGGCATGAGATTTTGTTCTTCAGGTAAGACGTGATGAGCTCTTGATCCGTGGGATGGAACCTGAATCCTGGTGGGAGTTTTGGGCTGAGCGCACTCTTCATTTCCATTATTATTTGGCAGCCTATTCCCAGACACCCTCCACAGCTAGTTAAAGAAAAAATTTTTTTGTTAGGCACAAAAATCACAACCACAGATAAAATTGCAAAGAGAGATTGGGATAGGCTAAGCAGCAACTGTGTTGAATGATCTTCGCAATTGTTTCATGGTCTATAACATGTTTGCGGAGTCCGTTACTGTATGATATTATTATGCATGCCACTTCCATGTCTAGCATAATACTACAAGAATGAGAATATTAGTTGCCCAACCTAAGCCAACTCCAGGTCGTGTCTGGTTTAAATTTAGATTAACGGCCATGTCCAATCTCATTTATTCTCGGTGGAAAATCACGAGGAGGAATGTCGTTTACCTTCGATAACAGCTTGGATGGATTGAACTAAACGGGCAAAACTCTAGGTATAGAGTAGGCTCACGTCTAATCTTAATCACAGGGTTGTAAGTGCAACAATTTCATATATGAGACAAATGTTCCGAATTTTGCCTATTAATTCAAGTAGTTTATAGATTATCAATGTTCTGACCGGTTAAGGTTCAATTTCATTAAAAAGGGCGAAAAAGAAGAACGACCAAAAAACATTTACAGGCAAAGCAAGCGCTGAAATTTGTCACACCGAAAATTACATGCATCTTATCAATCAAACTTGATTGGCTTAAAGAATGGAGAGATTAGTGGTTCATTAGTTTGTTCGATAGCCTCAATTATGTAGACACACTAAACACAGTGTAATTTATAATGTATGAGATAGCTTTTAGTATTATATAAATTTTATCTAATTTATTTAATTCTATTAGGAGGCATCAATTATTATTCATTTGACATTAAATATTATTTAAATAATATAATTACATTATGTCTAATTTTATTCACCAAACAAACAATGTATTTATTTGGTACTTTTCTTGTTTGATCGCCATTGGACTTATTAATTGAATGTGTCCAAAATCAAGACCAAAACATAGGCATATATTATTTTAATCAAAAAAATATATTTTAGGAATATATTTATCATTATATTTATGAATTAAAATTAAAAATTATTTATTAATATCTTCATTTAACTTTTTTTAATAAAAATAATTTATAATTTAAATATTTTTAAAATTAAATAATTTTTTTATACTTAATTTCAAAATTAGATAAATTTAAAATTTAGTACTATATTTTTTATATAAATTTTTATTTATTAAGAGTAAATAAGATAATCTAAATCTAAACTAATAAAAAAATAAATTTAATTATTAATTAAGTTATCACTTAACATTAAACACTGTACATAAACTATATCGAAGAATCGGTAATGCGGTGCTCGTGCCTTGTACAGGTGAAAATATTCAAAAAAAAGAAATTGTCGGCCTTCTTGTACTTCACTGACACTATTGTAGAAACCAAAATGTAAACTTCCTGACAAGGACAGTAAGATGACGATGTGTGTGTCAGCTCATCCTTTGTGGAGGCGGGAACTATGAGGCATTCTGTGCTTCCGGCAGGAAACACCAAGACAAAAAGGCAACTGACAACGAATGGGCCCTAAGTCCACTTCGGCCCGTTGTTAGGTCCGAAGCCCATCTCTCATCATAGTGCGAGAAAGTCATCTTAAGATGACCATTTAATCTTTAAGGTCGAAAGTGCCCCTACTCATAAGAACTACGGTGTGGTTTCGTAATTAAAGGAGATACGCGAGGGGATGTCTGCGCTCAAGCAACAACACTAGTTCCCAAAAAAGAGCAGAGGAGTGGCGTTAAACTCCTAATCTTAAAAGAGAAAGAAGACACTTGTATTTCAAAAAGGTTTAAGCTCCTTGTTGGTTCCCTAACCAACTTGGGTGAACTGGATTTAAAAGGTCTAGGTTACACTCGACTCACAATAACCCAACTTCAAATGATGGATCATAAGAATAAGTAACAAACAAATAATCTTAAGCAATACAAATAATACATGCAGAACAAATAATAAAGAGAGGTAGAGAAAGAGAGAGATCAAGTACAAGGATATATAGAAGTTTAACTATTCTCTAGATCGACATTCTCTACTTAAGTTCACCACTTCAAAAGTTCTCAAGTCACTATTATAATTTTCTTCCTTAAGTGAAGATTAGATCCTTTACAACTTCACTTATTAATTTGGTACTAAACTCACCAATCACTTTATTTGTTGATTAGGTGCCAAGTTCACTCTTACAACACTTAAGTTAATTAACTTTAAGTACAAAACTTATAAACTTAGAATAGTTTTCTCTCTAGAGCATTCTGCATTCTTTGTCTATTTTGATCCATCAAAGTCAATCTTTATTTTTGCTTAAGGTATTTAAGGCACTTAACTTTATTTATAAATGTTCAATAGATAAATATTTAAGTTCAACTAGCCATTGTAATTAAGGAAATCTTGGTATATAAAGAGTCAATTATAATTTGAACCATATATGAAAGTCTATCAATATGGTATCACTTGATTATGGGATTACTTTAATTGACTGATCCAAAACTTCGGCTAAAATTCAACTTCCTTAATTTATATGCTTTTGTCATGTTGATTGATCAATTGGTTTGGTCAATCGGTCTAAACTTTCTGTCCAAAATTAACTTTTTGCAATTAAACACTCTTTTACTCATTTAATCAACCAAATGATAGGTCTAATCTACTAGTTCAATTTGTTTGCCCAAACTGAACTTTCTTTGAATTCTTTAGTTCAATTAGTCAAGCATAGCAATATGTTAAGTCAATTGCATTTAAATACTTTTCTACTTTTTTTTCTTTTTCAACTTGACATCTTGTACTCTCTTTAGTTAATTTACCATAACTTTTTCTATAGAATCTCAAAGCATGTGCTATCTCTATGTTGGAAACTAGATTCAATTATCTTTCTAACTGTATGAGCTCATTAACTAATTTTTCTCTATTTATCTAGGATATCTTTTGAAAATTGACTAATTTAGTCTATATTGACAACTTTGTCATGCATCAATATTTTTGTCATATTTTTCTTTACATATTTTTAATTAATGAATAACTAGTAGCATTAGAAACTAGACATGTCTAACCTTTCAAAATTTATGAATCATCATATAATTTATTTTCAATTAAGTAAAATAACTTTTGGAAGTTGACTAATAGTTGATTCACTTCTCTTCTTTTACTTGTATTGCTTCTTTTCATATTTTTGTTTTTGTGTGATTTAATATTTTCACTAATCATAATCAAACAAACACATTAGCAACACTTAATACTTTGTTATCATTAAAACTCAATATAAAATCTTTGGATCACAATGATCTCCCCCTTTTTGATGACAAAACATTGATACAAATAAAAATATAAGCAAGTATAAAACATTGATGCATCAACATACTTTTCCCTCTTCTTGTCATCATAAAAAAAGTTACTCGATTAAATGTCTTAATTTTCCCCTTTAATGTATCAAAAGGCTTCTCTCCTTTTATCAAAGAAGCACTAAACTATTAAGGCACATACATTAATAAGCTCCTCTTTTTTAAGGCAAACATTGCACTATCCAAGCACAACCATTACAAGAGTATAAGGACATAAAGGTACTTGCATTAAACTACTTCTCTCTAAAAGATGTGCCAATATAAAACCTTAGGGAATTAATGTAAGAGCATTTATCATTGTCCCTCTTTATCATGCAATATAAGATCAATATAATATGAAACATTTAAGCACTTGGAAGAGATACTTAACCAATAGATATCACAAGATGTAAAATCATACTCCCTATATAGTTGTGCAACTTATGACATCATGTAAATTGATGGTGAGATAAAGAGTATTACCAATCATAATCAATACCTCTACGCTTCTTGTCAACCACACTTATCCTAGCCAAGCTTAGTTAATGTAGACATTGGTGTATTGTAAGGCTTGGAATCATCCATGCTAAGCATCTTAGATAGTTGTCTTCCTTTTTGGGCTTGGTTGATAAATATTTAATCTGAAATTTGCTTTGAATAATCTTTTATCCATCAAGAAATAGTTAAGTCTTTCATACAAGCTCTAATAATCCACTCTTGGAAAGTCTTTTTGGCATGTTTTTATTTTCCTTTGGCAAATTTTGAGTCTCTTAATTGATGCTACTTTCCTTTGATACACGGACTCATTCCCATACGAAAATTTATGTTGCTCACTTGCATTCTTTGTGCTCTTACTTCTTTGATGTGTTGTTCAAACTTATGTTCTCCATTTTCTTGTTCATACACATAAAGCATGTCATATTAAGGTTACATCCATACTTTAAAGCAATGATTGATATCATTTGCTTTTTTAGAGTAGGATAATCATAAAGATTTTTCAAAAATTTATTATATACCTACCAAATAAAATACACTCTTAGTATCTAAATTACTTAGATTATGGGGTTGGATAATGTTATCAATCAATCATAATGGCTCCTACTAGCAAATCATGCATGACAATAAAGATAACTCAAATGAGCATACAACACCCAACTATATCTAAGATTGCATAAATATAATAAATGCGCCATATGGTCAAACATATGTCATCAGCATAAGATATAATCATAATAACATTGATCACGCCTTAAATGAATCAATTAAGTATGGTAGATAAGGCATATCGAAGATATTGCCCAACATAAGACATATATCAAACAATCAATCATCATAATGACACAATTAATTAAAGCATAAAGTGAGAGATAAGAGTTACTAAAATTGTCTTAAGCATTTCATTCCTTACTGTCAATTTCATTTATGCATTTGAATAATGTCCAATAATCTTTGTTTGGTTGATTATAGTACTTCTCTCCACCTACAAAACAACTTAAGTGAAATTTTATTTTCTTGGGAGGCATTAGTGCTTTTAACACTATATAAGAATATCTTAAACTTTCTTGATTTCTTTTAAGATTACAAAAAAATGCATTTGATTATAATCACCACAAAAATGGAATCTAACATTATCTTTATTATATGCATGAGCATGATATCTATCATATGTATATGCATGTCTGTGCAATGTTCTAGTGAAAGTGCTTTATTGGATTCAGTGTAGATGTTTAAGGATGTTCATAAGATGTCATTCTACATTGGGTCTTACAATGGTGTAATGTATACAAATAAGCATGCCTATTAAATGCTTTTGTAAATAGTGGTGTCTGCATGTGAAAATAGGCTGCCTTGCCTTAAATATCCTTGGGTTGATATGCATGAGACATATAGCCTGAACCACTTCTTACTATGTTGTTTTTGTGAGTCAAGTAATATTTCTATTTTGTCTTTACCTTCAACAAATTGAGCAAGTGATTCTTGAACTTTAAACAACTCCTTCTTGAGAAGGATATTTTCATCTAAAGCTTCATGATCCTTTCCTAATTGTGAACATATAGCAAGTCACTACTCTTTTTGGTGATTGATTTAACCTCTCTTTTAATGAAGCATTTTCATGCTTCAAGGTTTCAACCTTATTCTTTATAGAAACATTCTAAGCACAAAGATCCTTAGTTTTATAACTATGTCTTTGAGATTCCTATTCATGCATTCTAATGCATCATATAGCTCATCAATAAAGAATCTTTATAAGTATCATCATTTAAAGTATCATAACCAAAATTTACCTCATCTCTATTCATCACAAAACATATGATTGTTAATTTTAACATATATTGCATCATTATTTGAGTCATTTAAATTGTCCTATGATGCCTTGAATGTCTTTTTTGCTAGCTTTTTTTCTTCTTATTAGGAAAATCTGGACCAATGTGACCAAGTTGTCTACATTTATTGCAAATAATCTCTTTTTTGAATAACTCACCTTTTTCACTATTATGCTTGAATGGTCTCTTGTCACTTTGTCTCCTTTTTTATAAGGTAAGAGATCCTCTTTATTAACATTTTAAGGTCTTTCTCATCTTCCTTAATGTAGGAGAAACTCTCCTTTTCATTGTTGTTAACTCCTTATCATCATTCTCTTTCTTATTATCACTTTTATCCTTATCATTACTTTATTTATGTGTGGAAGATTTGAAGGCAGTTCCCTTTTTTTTCTCCAAATCTTTTTATTAAATGTCATCTTATGAGTTAGCAGTGAACTATTAGCTTATCCAAGCATAACATGTTTAAGACCTTAGATTTAGTTATAGTAATCACTTTGGGATTTTATGACTCAAGTAGATATCGCAATAACTTCTTCACAAGTTTAGGTGTCTTAAGCTCTTCGTGAAAGGATTATGAAATTGGTGAATCTTGTGTATATTTGTGAGATTGTCTCATCATTCTTTATTTTAATAGCTTATACTCTCACATTAATAGATTGATCTTAGTGTCCTTCACTTGTGTAGTACTTTCGTGAATGACTTTAGACTTTTCCTATATCTCTTTTGTAATCTTACATGGAGAGATTTTTTAATATTTATTGATACTTAAGGTATAATAATACATTTAAGTAGCTTGGGAGTTGAGGGTTTTGTATCTCTTATGCTTGGTGATAGACTTAGTTTTCTTACCACTAAAACACCTTTTTGATGCTTTTTGGGATTTTTTATTTCTCTTAACAATCTTTTAATGGTCATAGTTATGGAATTGAATTTACATGCTCATCTTGTTTCTTTAGTAATTTCAATTTCTCCAATACAAAATGAGTGGTCTAATGATGTTGTCACCTTTAACATAACACATATGTACTAAAGGTACCATGGATTAATTATAGGCTATTAAGTCTATGAAACAAATATTGTTTTTTGATACCATTTATTGATCCTCAATGCAACCCAAAAAGGGGAAATTTTGGTTTAAAAGGTTTAGGTTACAATCAACTTATACGAACTAAATTTCAAATGATTAACCACAAGAATAAACAATAAATAAATAATCACAATTAATATAAAAAATATATGCATAACAAATAATAAAGAGGATAAAAAGAGATCAAACATAAAGATTTATAGAAATTTGACTATTTTCTAAGCCTATGTCCTTTCCTTAAGTCACCACCTTGAGTATTCTTAATCCACTTTACAATCTTCTTCCTTGGGTGAAAATGAAATCCCTTACAACTTTACTTGTTAAATTGGTGTCAAGATTACCAATAATTCTACTTATAGATCTAGTGACAAGCTTAATGATTACTTTGCTTATTTTTTCGGCACCAAACTCACCCTTATAACAATTAAGTCATTTGACATTAAACATAAAACTATAGAAAGCTTGCTTTTAAAATCAAAATATTTTTCTATCTAAAACACTTCACCTTCTCTCTTTATTTTGATTTATCAAAGTCTATCACTATTTTCATTTAAGGCATTTAGCCTTGTTTATAAACCTTTAATATATAGATATTTACATTTAACTAATCATTGTAATTGAGGAAATCTTACTAAGTAGAGAATTAATTATAATCTCAACAAAATATAAAAAGTCTATATGTAAGGCATTATTTGATCATTAGGTAGTTATAGTTAATTGATCCAAACTTTTGGATAGAATTTAAAGTCTTAAAGTTTAATTGCTTATATCACATTGGTCAACCAAAATCAACTTTTTATAATTAAACACTTTTTTTGCTCATTTAGTTGACCATAGCAATAAGCTTAGTCAATTGGTCTAAACTTTCTACCAAAACTTTTTTTAATATCTTAAATTCATTTGATTGATCATAACAATACATCTAATAAACTAATCTAAACTTTTTACTTTTAAGCTTTTTCAAACATTTCCTTTTGTGTTTGATTTCTTTTCTTTCTTTGCATAATCTTTTTCAATCTTATCCAAAACATTTCCTTTTTCTTCCATAATTTTTGCAAAATTCAAACTTCTTTCTTTTCTTTTCACAATCTCATTCAAACACCTTCTTTCTTTTTGAACTTTACAATTTGTACTTCCTTTAGTACATTTTTTGTAACTCTTTATATATCCTAAATATGGTGTTATCTTTTGCATTAGTAGCTTAATTATCTTTCCAACTATATATAGTCATCATTTAGTTCTATTTTAACTATTTATGGCATCTTTTGGAAGTTGACTGTTGCAATCTGTTTTCACAAGTTTGCCATGCTTCGGTATTTTTGTCATATTTTTCTCCATATATCTTGAATTAATGCATACTAATGACATTGAAAACTATATATGTCTAACTTCCTATACATGTATGATTCATCTACAATTGAGTACAATAGTTTTTGGAAGTTAACTAATGGTTAACTCACTTCTCTTCATT
The DNA here is from genome assembly GCA_023213295.1 of Bruguiera hainesii. Classification (NCBI taxonomy): domain Eukaryota; kingdom Viridiplantae; phylum Streptophyta; class Magnoliopsida; order Malpighiales; family Rhizophoraceae; genus Bruguiera; species Bruguiera hainesii. The sequence goes on from JAHOYR010000004.1 coordinate 4,819,190, forward strand.
TTTTTATATTGCTTCCTTTAATACTTATTTGTTTGTGTGATTTAATCTTTTTACTAATCACACTCAAACAAAGACATTAGCAACACTTAATGTTTTGTTGTCATCAAAACTAAATATGAAACTTTAAGGTTATAACACTCTTTACTTACACAACAATAATGGGATGAAAGACTTTGTAGACCATAGTAATAGGTTTTAGACCTTTATGACCCTTCATAATGCCTTTAACATATGATTTGTAAGGCTTTCACTATAACTCCTAAAAACAATTATGTAGTGGTGGTACTTTAAACTTCTTTTCTTAATCAAAACTCGAACTAGTTAAGCAATGTGTTCATTGCTTGGTTTATTACAAGTAAGAGAAATAAGAAAACACTGACAACCTTTATGGTATTACAACAACACACCAATGAACCCCCTTCCAACTTTATGGCACACTTTAAGATAATGATGAGAACAGTGGAGATTATGGGTGAAAGGTTTAAATAGATGTAAAAGTCCATTGCGCATTCCAAAAAGTCCAATAACACAAGTTAGAACTTCAATGGATGTAAGAGGTCTATTACACATTCCATAAGGCCCAATAACACGAGTTAGAGCCAAAAAGATTAAAGAAGCACTAAATGGGCTAATTGAGGACATTCAGACCAACCAAGTTTCAAATGATGCAAATTCAAGTTTGAAAGAGAGTCCAAGCCTAATTAATATAATTGGAATACTTAATGGGTCAAACTAAGTAATAACATTCACTTTTAAATAGGAGTTTACTGTATATGCTAGAATTTGTTCGAAATTCCTCCAAAATAAGGATTTCTCATAAGTAGGAATTTGTACCTCTTTAAGATTGCTATCTTAGTCTATAAATAGGCACCCCTTATAAGCTCTGAAGATTAGACAATTTTAAGTGAAATAAAAAGTAAGGGTTTTTCTCCCTTAGTTCTTTTGAGAACTAAAGAACTTATCAAGTAGTTCTTCTTCTTGTGGTGTTTAAATCGACTTATCACTCCTAATTCCTTTCTTTTCTAGAGTGTGGCATCAATATCCTTTTTAAATACCCTAATTTCATGTTCCTTTAAATATTGGGTCTAGGGTTTGTATTATTAAACTCTAATTTGGCTTTCCCAGTTGTTCTTTGATTCCTTGTATGCGTTGAGTCCCTAAGCCACGTCTTTTTGGGGTTTTCCGCATCAGATAAAGATTTGCAATTGAAGGATTGGAGCTTGGCATGGCTTTTGACATGTTACTTAGCAATTGTTAGCCAGAATTCATGTTCACTTCTCCTTAGACAAGAATCCCTTAAAGGACTTCGTAAAGTTGTTGAAACGAGATGAGAGGCTTATAAATGCTAAAGAGGTGGGAATAACAAGAAAGGAGATAGGTAAACACTTAACATTCAACAACACTGGAGTTAATAAATAAGGTAATAATATAGGATAGGGTTGTAGAAGGAGTTGTTGTCCTTATCGTTGGAAAAGGTAAAGGAGTAATAGTCATTACACTCTTAATAGCATAAGGTCATGAATTCTAATGGAAACTCAAAGGAAAGGCTTTTTAAAACCAACTCAAAAATTTGAGAACCCCCTTAAAATGATAGCACAAAAGAAAATGTTGTTAATACTATCAAGATTATAGGCATACCATTAAAGAATGTCTAATGGTAAAGGATAAGATGGAAACTTTGACATGCCAAGGCCACCTTGACTAGTATGTCATCAAAGACAATGCAAGTCACTCAAAAAATGAGTCAAATAAGAGGAACAATAAGGTTAAGAGACAAGATTAGGACACCTAGCCAAGGTTTAATGACTAAGGAGAGCAACCTAGCTCATGCCAAAATTAAGGCTACTTAAAGGGATAATTTATATGATAATGAGGAAACCTACCCTAAAAGGGTAGTTATGTTTTAAGGAAGTCAAATACCTAAAGGGTACTTAATGTGCACTGTAAACAACTTTGATCTAATAATAATGATGATGTCTTTATTATTTTCATAGATGATAACTTGTAAGGAGTAAAGCTCCTCAATAATGATCCTTTAGTATATCTATAATATTTGATAGTTTTAACATCAAATGGTTACTGTAGGCATAAGCAATTTAGTGGACATTTTACAATGTGATGCATTTCAAAAGTTAAAACTATTGTGAGAAAATTTAAAGTTGGCCAACTATCCATTGTATGGTTTTACAAACAAATCCATAATTTTAGAGGGCTCTATCAAAGTCGTAATGATAATTAGGATAGCACTAATGTTGACAAATGCAACTCACAAGTTAGTTGTAATGAACTCGTCCTCTTAGTATAACATGATCTAGAGATAAACTAGGCTTTATGCCCTTAATGCCATCTTATCCATATCACACTTAAAACTAAATTTTCCACCCTAGATGGCATTGGGGAGGTTCAGGGAGAGCATAAGTAGGCAAACGAAATCTAGGTAATGTTGCTCAAAGGCAAAAAAAAAAAAGATTGTGATAATAAAAGAGGTTAATCTTGACTACAAATAGAATGGCCTTAATGAGTAAAGAATCCTAACAGGAGGTTTGGTGCAAATTCCACTATATCTTAATGATCCCTTAAGAACAATTTAAACTAGCAATACACTTAGGGGAGTTAAGGGAAGACATTATCAAGCTCCTGTAGGCCCATCTAGAGGTCTTTGCATAGGTCCCTAAGGATATGCTTGCCATGGATCTAAGAGTAGCTACCTATCATCTTAGCATAAATGATAAACACCTACAAGTCAAGTAAAAGAAGTGAAGTTATGGACTAAAATAACAGCTTGCTATAAAAGAGGAAGTGAAATTATTGTAAGCAAATTTCATTTATAAGGTCCTTTACCTAGATTGACTCATCAATATGGTTGTGGTAAAGAAGGACAATTAAAAATGGAGGATAATTGTTAATTTTATGGATCTTAACAAAGCTTGCCCTAAAGATAACTAGCCTTTAACATGAATAGATCAACTAGAAGATTACACTTTAAACATGAACTTTTGACCTCATTAAATGCATTGTTGGAATACAACTAGATCTCAATTTATGAGTCAAACCAAGAGAAAATGAGACATGTATTATTACAATATTATTCCATTTGGTTTAAAAAAAAGGTCAAATCCATCTATCAAAGATTGGTTAACAACATGTTTGAAGCTTAAATTAGAACAAATATGAAAGTTTATGTTAATGACATGGCGATAAAAATCAAGACAATTACAAACTGTATTATAAACCTAAAAGAGATCTTTGACAAACTAGGCATGATATGAAACTTAATCTTACCAAATGCACATTTAATGTCAACTTTGGCAAACTTTTGGGATTTTTAGTCTCTAATGGAGAATTAAGGCATTCCTAAAGAAAATTGAAGTTTTTCAAAAACTATCCTCCTCAAAGCCATTAAGGTTTTGTAAGTCTTGATGGGAATGTTGGTGCACTTGAGTTTATTCGTCTACTGATTAAGGGAAAAAACTTCCTTTTTTCCGAGTTCTTAAGAAAATTGATAGCTTTTAATGAATATAAGAGTATGAGCAAGCTTTTTGATAGCTGAAAGGATACTTCTCTTTATTACTTTTGTTAAGGAAGTCAATCAAGGACAAAACTTTGTTCCTTTATTTAGTAGTAAGTAAGTTTACCATAAGTTTAGTTTTGGTTCAAGAGGAGGATTGAGTACAACTTATATACCATAATAACAAAGTGGTCTAAGGAATGAAACTTCTTTACCTAGAGTTTGACATGTTGGAATTTCCCTTCATCATTGCTACAAGTTAAGGTTATATTTTCAAGCACATCTTATATTTGTCCTCATAAATTAGTGATGCATGAAATTATTTCACACATTTTATATCATAATTTGAGTGTTTTCCCTAATTTTTAAGTTACTTAGTCTTAATATTTTGGTTTTTAATTGCATTTATTTAGAATTTGTTCTTTTTTTATTTTGTATGTTTAAATGGTGAATTAAGCTTCAAATAGGTTTAAAGAGATAAAGGATTTAGACTAAAAAGTATTTCATATTTTGGTTAGAATTCCTATACTAACAGTTTGGACACTATTCAATTTTAGGTCATAACTAAAACTATAGACTTTGGATATGGAGTTTTTTAGCTTTCTAAAGATCTAAGACATAAGGCTATAACTTTCATGAAGAGTCCAATTTGAAATATTGCCATTTTGATACCTAAAAATTGTCTAGAAGTCAGTGGTGTGAATCTAAACATTAATTAGTATTAAATTAAGAGTCTTAAAAAATAAGAATTAGAGCTAATTTTGTGGGGGTGTACTTGCTGGCCCATTTATGGTTTTAAGAAATATATAAATTGAAGGGAAAACATCACAATAAGAGGGGGTTCCAAGTAATGGAGAAGGAGAGGGCAAAACAATAAGTAAAGGATCCGAAAATAGCAAAGACAAGAGATGAATGTGCAAAACTTAAATACTACCAACCTACCTACTTTCTTTTCTTCCTCCTCAATATTTATTGATTTATTTTAAGATGTTTTAGGAGTGCTTAGCTATTTATTCATATATTTTGATGAACATGAGTGGTCCAATCTTATATTTTAGGGCAAGGATGCAATCACTAAATTCTATTTGATATTGTCTTTGTTTTAAATATTCTCATTTAATTTAATTCGATACTTTTGATTTTCATTCATGTGAGTAACTGAGCATTATTTTCATATTTAAGGTATTAAATGATGGAGTGAAAGTAAAAGTTTAATACTAGTTTATAAAAGCATTAGACCTAAATTGTGTAATTTAAAAATAACTACACATCTTTGTGATTATTGTTAAGGATTCCATAAGTTTTATTGAACTCATGTTAGTTTCTATAATCACAAAAGAAGATATATGATTAATATAAGTATAATTGTTAAGTCTTAAAATAGATGATCATATACCTTGGGAAGTTTGATCATTATTGTTAACAACCTTTAATTGTAACAACTAAATGTTAAGTTTGTTATTAGTCTTTAAATGATGAAATTTGAGTTCTAAAAACCTTGTTTATTAATTTTTAGTTTGCATTTTAAAGTTGGCCTTTAATTTTATAGTTAGGTAACTCTTTCTTCAATTAGTTCATCTATATAATATAAGGAACTTGCATAATTTGGTACTTCAATTTCTCCTCGTAAGATTGATACTTGAAATCATGTCAAATTTACTACTTGAACATCTCATATACTTTTGGTGAATGTTAAAATAATGAAGTTTTTGGTGTCACTGTTAGGGAAGAGAGTTGTCAATATCAAAATAACAATTTTCTTTATTAATTTAGCTTGTACTTTTTTGTTTTTGTTTTGATTTTTATTTCTACTCTTATTTCATTTTAATTTTATTTATTTCTTTTATTTTTAATGTATGGTTATATTATAGATTTCTTTTTGATTAAATTTAGTTGATATTATAATCTTTTAGTTTTATATTTGCAAAGTTTTATTATGTTAGGTGTTTTTAGCTAAAACTAAGGTAAACACTAGTATAAATCAAAATCAATTGTTAAATTAGGGGTTATGCTTACCTATGTCTAAAGTAAACAACATTTGTTCATGACTAATGACCAAGCCACTAGCCCTACCTTATCTTAATGAAAAGCCATCATTTACTAAGGTTTTCAGTCATTGTTGTGTTTTGTCTTTATTTTTTTTTTCCATTATCGAAGTTATTTTTGTTAGATGTTAATTCATATTTACTATTTTTAGCAATTTTTTGTTCAATATTATTGAAATATTTGTTCTTGAGATTATGAACAGATTATCTTATTTGATTTTGAGATAAAACAAACTTTCCATACACTAAGGAAAGTAGGCGATTAGTATAAGAATGAGCAACAATGGAAGATGAATTGATCGATCAAATTTAAAATTAGAATTAGAATACAAAAGTATTGCATGATTATGCTATACTAAGTGTCAATGGTGCCCAATCTAAAACATGAATGCACATCTTGCTAACTTTTTGGAAATTTATGATATTATTAAAATAAATGGAGTTAGCAATGATGTCATTCGTTTGAGACTTTTTCCATTCTCTCATTTCCCTTACTATCTTAATATTCATTTTTGTTTTCATAAGTTAATCTAATGATGTTAGTTCATTTTAAGCCTCTTATCTATTTTTTCGGAAGCCTAAAAATAAGACTGATAGTTTAACCAGTACTTATCTTGAGACAAAATCTAAATACATCCTTGATATTTTGACTCCAAACAACTTTAAAGATAAAGAGATTTCGTTAGATCTTCAACACCTAATTAAACAAGAGGAGAGGTAGTCCATAACTAAGAAAGAGCCAATAAAACTAGATAATTTAGGCACTAAAAAATCTCCGTAAGAAGTCAAAATTAGTGCGAGACTTCCTCTAAAGAGTAAGCAAAGTATAAATTAATTGCTCAAACAATACATAGATGTATTTTCTTGGTTATACTAAGATATGTTAAGTTTGAATACCGATATAGTGGTGTACAAACTACCATTAAGACCAAAATGCAAACCTATATGACAAAAGCTTAAAAGGAAGAAACCTAATGTCTATCAAAAATTAAAGAAGAAGTTACAAAATAGTTGGATGTGGGATTCCTTTAAGTGGAGAACTATTCAAAGTGGGTAACTAATATTATGCTTATACCAAAGAAAAAAGTTAAAGTATGTGTGTGCATAAACTATATACTTGAATAAAGCAAGCCTTAAAGATTACTTTTCCTTACTCTACATTGACGTTTTTGCAAATAACACAACTATCAATGTTTTCATTTATAGACAAATTCTCAGGTTACAATCAAAACAAGATAGAACCCAAAGATAGAAAAAAAAAAAAAACCTTTGTCATAACATTTGGAACCTTCTATTATAAGGTCATGTTATTTGGCCTTAAAAATGTAGGCACCATCTATCAATGGGCGATGATTACTTTGTTTCATGATATAATGCATGAAGAGATTAAGGTTTATGTTAATGATACAATCATTAAGTCTTGAGTAGGCAACGATCACTTGGCAATCTTCAAAAAGTTATTTGATCGACTAAAAATGTTTTAACTTTAAGTCAACTTAGCTAAATGCACTTTTAGGGTGACTTTAAGTAAGTTGTAGGTTTTACTGTAAGTCAAAATAGCATCAAAGTTGATTACGATAAAATTAAGGTCATATAGGAAATACCTATACCTTTTACACCACATAAGGTGTGAGGATTCCTAAAAAGGGTTAATTATATTACTAGGTTTATATTTTAGCTAATAACAACATGCAAACTTATATTGGGTATGCTATGAAATTGTAATCCAAGGCAATAGGATTTAAATGCCAAAAAACCTTTAACAAGATCAAAAATTACCTTTTTAGCCCTTCAATTTTAGTGCCACCAATTCCATGTAAACCACTTATATTGTATCTTATCACATGAAAGCATTACATGGTTGTATCTTAAGACAACATAATGAAACTAATAAAAAAGAAAGGGCAATCTACTACCTCAACAAGAGATTCATAGACCAAGATAATTGATATTCAGATTTGAAAAGAATTTGTTACCCCTTAGCATGGACAATACACCAACTATGACAATATATGTTGTACCATACAAATTAACTTATTGCTAAAAAGGACATTTTCAAGTGCACTTTGAAAAACTAACATTGTCAAAATGGATTACCTGTTAGTAGGTTCTTTTGTTAAAATATTACATTTAATATGTCAACCATAAAGGAGTTAAAGGTAGTGTAGTTACTAAATGATTTCCCAAATGAAGACATATTAGCCATAAATCAAAGTCAATATGACAAAAAGACAACAAATGAGTAGCAAATGTAGTTTAATGGGGCATCTAATGTATTAGGCATGGAATCAAAATAGTACTAATTTCTCCCAAAAGTAGGCAATATTTAGTTGTGGCAAAACTACAATATGAATGCACTAACAATATAGCAAACTCCGTACGATGCATACATTATGGGCCTACTATATGACTTAAAGATGAAACCTAAAATTCTCAAAGTATATAGTGGTTGAATGTCAGTCATTTATTGATTACTAGATAAGTGAGAAACACGAGACCATAAGCTTGTTTCTTATTATTAGTACATCAAATAATTGGTGGAACAATTCAATTAGACCACCTTTAATCACATGCCTCAAGGAAATGATTAAATCTTCAATGATCTAGCAACTTTGATAACAATGCATAAGATAGATCCTACAGCCAATACTCAAGAGATTCATGTTAATATCTATCATACTTTAGCTCATTGCATGTATAGAAAAGGAGGCAAATGGTAAGCCTTGATGTCACAACATAAAGCACTACCTTAAAATTAGGGAATATTTTAAAGGAGCAACTAAAAATGATAAAAGAGCTCTGTGAAGGATGACAATAAATTTCTTCCTTTGCGGATATATCCTCTATAAACACAATTACAACTCAATCTTACTATGGTTTGTAAATGTAGCAATTGTAAAAATTATCATGAAAGAAGTGCATAAAAGCATATGAAGGTTGGATGTAATGACCTTTTTATGGTTAGAAATATCTTGAGAGTAAGGTACTACTAATCAATTATGGAATCAAATTGCCTTTGGCACACTTGAAAATGCTGCAAATGTCAAATATATGTAAATAAATTATATGCAACACCCATCTTATTACATGATATGACATCTTTATAACCATACTTTATGTGGGGAATAGATGTGATTAGTCTCATTACTTTGAAAGCATCTAATGGGCAATGATTCTTTTTAATGCCAATTGACTACTTCATAAAATAAATTAAAATAACATCTTATGTAAATGTTACTTGTAAAGTGGACATCAAGTTTACATAGAAAGATATCATATGCCGATATGCATGCTAAAATGCCTAATTATAGACAATGTTGTCAACTTGAATAATAAAATGATAACAAACCTCTATAATTAATTCAAAATTAAGCACCACAACTTTATCCCATATAAATAAAAAATGAATAGGATAATTGAAGTAGCTAATAAAAATTTTAAGCAAATTATTAAAAAAAAAATGACAATTACATACAAAAGATTGGCATAAGATGCTTCCATTTGCACTATACATTTATCATACTATAATACGTACTTCCACAGAGGCAACACTATTTGCATTAATTTATGGGATTGAGATAGTTTTACTAGTTGAAGTTTAAATTTCCTCCTTAAGGGTTCTAATGAAGGTAAAATTTGTTAGAGTTAAGTTTAAACAACTAAATCATATTGAGGAAAAGGGATTGAATACAATCTATCATAGATAATTATGCCAATGACAAGTAATGTGAGCTCATCAAAAGAAAATGCACCTTACCACTTTAAATAAGGAGACTTAGTTCTCAAAACAATCATAACAAATCAAAGTGACCTAAAGGGCAAGTGGGTGTCAAATTATGAAGGTTTATATGTTGTTGGTTCCATAATCTCAAGTATACTCTCAAACACTCACATTAAACAATGACATATTCTTACGTAGAAATTTAAAGGAGCAAACAAAATAGGGATCCAGGAGAATCTTTGCTTGTTTCTTTCTTGATATTTGCTAAGGTTGCAATTATGGATTTTGGACAAAGAAAGCAAAGCAAAGAATAAAGATATGATTTTTATTATGTAAAATAAGTCTAAAGTTCATACTTAAGGACTTATTACAAATTGAAAAAGTACAAAAAGAATCATAACAACAACAAAACAACACACACATAATACAAAGGAGGCCTATAACTATATTAAAGGAGGAGATCCACATTCATAACAACCACAAAGTTAAGGAAAGGAAGTTACATGGCCAAATCTCAAGCAAGTCCAAGCCAATCCTTGCTCAGTCAACTTCTCAATGTAAGGCCCTAAGTCAAGCTTTATATCAATCCAACATAGTCTATGTCAAAGCCCACCTCCAAGTATCCTTAAGAAGTCCATAAAACCTAAGGACCCTAACCAATGAATTGAAAGACATGTTAGAATAAAGCTAAACATTGTCAAACATTTATAAAAGCTTATGATTATTATCTTTAACAAAATATATTATGTTTAACTAACAAAAAATAATCATTACCAAGCTTGTTCTTATCACTTCCTAACTAATGGGAGAACTCTTGGATTAAGCCAATCATAAGACAATTTTCAGCCTTTGGGAGGTAAGGGGAAAAAAAAAAGGAAACAATAGAGAGAGAGAAAAAAAAAAGCAAAACAAAAGGGAAGGAAAAAAAATAAAGAGTACTTGAAAAAGAAAGCAATCAATACTAAAAAAGGCATTTTGCTTCATATGGTAATTAAAAAAGCAAGCAATAAATACTTTAAGATTGTTAAGAGCTTATTCCAAAAGCTAGTAAGCAATCATCATCATAAGCTAAACATAAAAAGTAGGAAAACAACACTTGAAACTATAGTTAAGAAGGATAGCAAGCCTTTGCCAACAAAATGTCGTAAGTTGGAACCACTAATACAAAGGAGATCATTGTAGCTTTACAAGTCAACAAAGGAAAACAAACAAAAACTAGTTAGTATTGTATCTAAAGCATTTAATTGATTTTTGTAACATTAAATCAAATATTGTGTATGCATGTAAATGAAAGAGTTTTCTTAAAGTTTAATACCTAGTTGTATATAAATGCACAAAGATCAAAAGAGGAAATAATGACAAAGGTATATTAAAAAAAGAAAAAACAAAAAGAGAATGAAGAAACAACAAAAAAAAAAAAACAAAAGAGAAGAGAAGAGAAGAAATTGAAGAAATATAATAAACAAACATTAAAACTAAATTTCTAGGAAAATAACAAATAAAAAAGGGAAAATAAAAAATAGTTAAAGGTTTTTTCAAAAGTAAATAAATAAATGAATAAAAGAAAAACCAAATCAACATGATTAAACTACGTCGGACCTAATTTGGTCAATCTTAGTCAAATTGGGTCAAATCTAGTCAAAACAAGTCAAGTCTAGTTAGCTTGACCTAAACACAGTGAGACCAAGTCAAATCAACTCGATAAATCTTTTCCTTGTGATCTACCCAACCATAAAGAAACAACGCCATAAAATCAAACACCTCCAACATGAAACACTTTTTTCTTTAAAAAAAAAAAAAACAAGAAGAAGAAGAAGAAGCCAACAAACATTGAATGAATTATTTTTCAAAAAAAGAAAAAATAACAAAAAATAGAAAACAATAGGAACAAAAAAATAAAAATATAAATGGGTTATTTTTAGAGAAATACTTCTTAAAAAATAAAAAAAAAGAAAAGAAATTTACTGAAAGCAAAATCAAGATCCTTACCTTAGCATTGAAAATAGTTAACTTAGTGTTTAAGATAGAGAAATCAAACCCCCAAATGTTCTAGAACAAGAAGACCGTAACTTTTAAACCCTAAAATTATAGTCCTCCACCAAAATTGAAACTTAAATGAATGTGATTGCATTGTGAGAGGAATAATAACAAGGAAATTAGGTCTCTTTTAAGGCTCAAGCAATTAAAAAGGGGGAATGGAGGTTTGGGAACTCACCCTAAAAGTGGAAAAGTGAAGAAAAGATAAGGTTTTCACCCTAGAAGGGAATTTATATATGGATTCAAAATGATGTTATTTTTAATAATTCTCTCAACTTCAAAATGATATTGTTTTAATATTCTAATACTTATCCCCTCTCATCTAAAACATTGTTTTGGTCTTCCAAAACCATCCCCTCTAATCCAAAATAATGTTGTTTTTCATAGGTCCCTTAGCTTCAAAATGTTGTCATTTTGGCATTTTAGACTCAACTGCTCTCATATAAACAACCCAGCTTCTTTCATCCAAAATGGAATTATTTTGAATAGTTCCTTTAGCTTAAAAAACAATGTCATTTTGATATTCTAGTCCTAATCCCCTTAGCTTAAAAATGACGTTGTTTTAGAGTTCAAGATCTAATTTCTCAACTCTAAAACAACCTTGTTTTGGTGCTCTAAATTGGCCCTTTTAGCTGAAAACAATGTTGTGTTATCTTATCTTATATATTAAAATAATAAAAAATATTAAGGAAAAAGGGAAATAACTTGTTAAATGTTTCTAAAGCTCTAAAAAATTTCTCTAAATAACTTGTTAAATGTTTCTAAAGCTCTAAAAAATTTCTCTAATTCCTCACAATTTCATATCTTTCAATATTCCTTATTCTCATCATTATAAATTTCTTCATTTTTGAAATTCTAAATCTTATATGTCTTTTTAATTTCAAATTTCCAACAATTTCATATCTTTCTAAATTGAAATTCTTGATGGAAAAACTTTCCATTCAAAATTTCAAAAACAAGTTCCAATGCAACTCCAACTTTAAATTTTTCAAAAGTCTTTCAAAATTCTCTTATTCTCATAGTCATAATAATAATAATAATAATAACAATAACAATAATACTATAAAATATAAATTTCTAAAATTTTGAGTCATTTTTTTCAACCTTCTTTTCAATGTAAGGGATTATTGTAAAAAGTATCTTGACCTTTTCTAAAATTACCTTAAAGTAAAGGATTTTCATTAAAAGTGTCTTGATATTCTCATTTTTTTAGGCATAATGAATATATGGTAAAAACATTACCAGAATCTTAACACACTTTTTAGCAGTGTATGGAATCTCCATAAAAGGTTTCCCAAAAATTTCCTTAAAACCTTATCTCACTCCTTATCATATCATTGTTTTCAAAATCCTATTACGTACCCATGACATAATTTCTTAAGATATGTGTCGTCAAAGAAAGATAAATAATTAAAATGTTAAAGTATGAAGGAGTATAAAAATAAAATCGATATTAAAGTCATAGTATCATCATTTATAATGGGTGTATGGGTTAGTTTCAACCTCCAACAAATGAAACCATACTCTTGAACTCCAAAAAATCCTAATAATACAGATTGAATCCTATTAGTTTAAAGATCAACATAGTTCCTTGAATCAATGGGTAAGGTGTTTTAACAGCACCTTAAAAGGTTGGTGATAACTCTAATATCCTAAGATTGATTCAAGGTGACAAAATCTCGAATTGATCCAAGCATCATATGAGCTAAACGAATAATAAGGGCGAATCAATAAAGCACTGTGAGAGCATGGTTTTCCTCCATCATCAGTAATTTATTGTGGGGACATTGCAACAATTACTAGCAACCTATCACTCACTATTTATTAGTAAGGCCTTGCATTAAGCATTTCCTTTCAGGTTGGGTTACAACAATACAATACCACAATTAATGAGAAAAGGAGTTATTTTTCAACAAAGGCAACTTAATGTTAAGGAAATGAGAGGCTAGCAAGAGTAACGAGGAAACAAGCAAGCTTGCATCAAACTAGGAAGGCTCTTACAAAATCACCAAACAAAAAATCCCAAGAAGTTACAAATTGAAGTAATTAAACGAGGCATTCATCCTCTACAAGTGGAACTTAGCAAGGCTTAAGATGTATTACAATTAGTGTACTCTCACGAAGAATCCATCACATATACAAAAGGTGACATTATTGCCTTAAAATATAGTCATTTTTCACGAATTATTATTCAACATCGCCTTGCCCCTATACTTACTTAAAGACATAAGACCGAAGACCTCTTATCCTAAGGTTGCTACACAGGTCACTTACTCAAAGACAAGACACCAAAGGCCCCTCTCTCGATTAATGTTGCCACAAAAGTCACCTGCTCAAAGGCATGGCACCTAAGGCACTTTATTCCAAGTAAGCATGCCACACAGATCACCTAGTTAAAAACATAACACCTAAAGCAACTTGTCCTAAGCAAAGTCATCACACAATTCCCCTACTTGAAGACGTGACACCTAAGGCTCTTCATTCCAAGCGAAGTCACCATACAGATTGCATACCTAAAGGTATAGAACCTAAGACACTTTATTCCAAGCAAGGCCACCATGTGTCACTTGCTTATGGGGTATGACTTTGAAGGTCAAATAAGCACATATAAAAATGAAAAATAATAATATCATGGTGGAAAACACAATAAATGAGGAGACCAAGTATGAATTCCAAAGGAAATAACAAGGCAAGCCATTATTTTCAACCAAAGTTTAAGCCATCCCCCTCCAGCAGAAGCTATCTCAATCTCCCACTACTCCCCAAGGATTAGTGGGTCAAAAAATTACACCAAGACTAAAAGGCAATGATCATTTGAGACTCTTAACACCTAAAAGACTGACCATGCCTTAACCCTTACAAATGATCGTGCCCTAACTTGCTTTGCTCTTAGAAGGCTTGCAGCTTTAACTTCACTTCCAGTTGCAACTTGAAGGAACAACACTAGGCTTTAACCAAGACACCTTAGCCTTCAATTACAACTTGGGTGAACAATATTGCCTCCTTGGCCTTAAGCTAAAGCTAGGCAACCTTTTCTTTCATCTTTTTGAGCTCATCCCATAAATTTTGCAAACTATTATCAAACTGGTAAGAGGAATGAAGTCTAAGCTCTTTCTTATCCCAAAGCTCAAACATTCGTAGTGTGCATCCCCACATAACCTTCAAGCTCTCTCCAACTATTAAAAGCCTCTCTCGACCCTCGAGTTCCAACTTGCAGACAAACAAGCCACTGCTTAGGAACATGCATAGAGGGAAAAACAGAAAGAGACATAAGCTGGTCGTGGAAATAATAGAACCACCTAAAGAATCAAGGATGGCGAGGAAAGCCATGTTCTTTGATGTTGAGTCTCCTTTAAGAGTGGATTGTCCTCAATGGAAGGTCAAAAGTATTCTCTATTAACAAGCTAGCAAAAACTCTGCTTAGGAGCATGTTGGTCATCGGGACTGCCTATGGCTCAATCCAAATTGTCCAACTCCTTATCAGGCATAAAAGGAAACTAGAACCTTGATTTCTTGGTCATAATGACATTCATACTCATATGGTCACCTATGAGATCTAAGATGGATTATTGCTCAATATAGATTTTTGCGAAAACATCTGCAACAGATGAAACCAAAATAAACAAAGAAGGGTTTGTTCCCCATTCCTTTTGGGATGTGGAAGGGATGACTCATTGCACATAAGAAGGTTCATTGACCTAAAAGCCCTCAAATTGAATGGCTATCCAATCAGAATTACCCAAGAGCATTGTAATACTCGTTGCTAGCCTTAACAAAAGTAAAAGAAAATGCCTATGGAAATTCACCATGTCTACCAAAATACAAAATAATTATAAACAAAAAAATAACTGAGAAAATGGTTAAGTAAGATGATAGATCACATCAACATACACAGAGGATATAAGCCTTGATACGATGAAAAAATAACCCAACTATAATGGGAGAAGAAGAGGGTGGGCTCTTTAAACTGGTTTAGATGCTAAATATTTAGATATTGAACGATCCATTGAAGGCTACACTTTAAGTGTAGAAATAGGGAAAGAAGGAAATGGCATCTCTTCCCCCTTTATAATCATAACGAGCCAATATAACGAGCCAATTGTAACACACAGCTTGTTATGAAAATCAAAGAGACATTTCCCTTCTAACGCACTAGGTGTGCCTTTTTAAGGCAATTAAATACAAAATAGTGGGAGCAATGATACGTTCAAATTTTAGAAGACACACCCATTAAGGAACTAACAGCTAAAGACAAATAAGTGCTCAAACTAGGCCAAGGAGTTAATGGCAAGTATTTTCATTGATAAAAAAGAAAGAATAAAATAGTCCATTCCCCCTTATCAAGCTCACAAAGATTTAGAAAAAGGAAATTATTGTAAAGAAATCGTTACTAACACAAAGATAATGACCACAAAGAATGAATGCAAAGAGTATGACAAAACTTACAAAGATTACAAGTAATTAAGGAAGGTCCAAAATAGACAAGTTAATCCCTAGGAACTTCTCCCACGCCAACTCTTAGGCCTTTAAGAGCACGTCGACTTGGGTCTCTCACACCATTATTGTCAAGTAATCAAAAAGTTTATTCTCCACCTCCTTTTGGGCCTCCTCCTTGACCTTTTCCAGCTCACAAACATGGGCAATAACATCTCAATCAATACTTTCCTTTAAATCCCTCACTTTGTCCTTTAAAGCCTTGGTTTGAGACTTGACATCAACCCCAGCAACCATTACCCTCCCTATAAGTGTTGAACAAGTACTGAGGGCCTCTTCATTAATTCTCTCTACATTGGCCAACATAGCGTCATGCTCCCCCTTAAACTAAGTGATCCATGAGTGCGAAAAATCCAGCTTGTAGTGAAGCACTAGCAAGAGCTCCAGACTAGTTCCATATCGTCCCTTGATGGAGTAGATTTTTCTAGAGTATAATTTGATTCCCTCAAGATAACCATGAGCTTTTTTCCCTAATTTTTAATGCCTACCACTAGACACCTTAAGCTTATCCATTGCTCGGTTGCACTCTTTGCAAATCAACTTATAGTCACCATCTAGCAATTTAATAAAGGCAAGTCCTCTTCCTTAGCCTTCTAGGGCTCCTCTTCCCTAGTCTTTATTTTAGCTAGTTGTAATTCCAGCACAATGCAAACCTTCACCAAGTTGGCTATAACATTGTGGCTGTGAGCATACAAATAGTAAACCTCCTTTAAGAGCCTTTCCAACTCAAACCCATAATAGTGTTCTTGGTGATAATAAAGTCAAATCAAACTCATTATATTAGGAGTATACTCGAGGGCCAATCACATGTTGTGTATGATGTAGCAGCTGGGCTCCACAAAAACATCCATTAGTCATTCTAGCAAAAAATGGCAGCATAAGGGCTCGAGAATTATCACTTCTGCAACATGAGAAGGATCCTCTCCTATTTTCCCTAAAAAAGAGAAGCCACTGGTATAAAATAGGAAGGAGTAATGCACAACCATCAAGACAAGGTGACCTGTCCCCAACAAAGCAAATTTTAGAATTCTTTTACTTAAGAGGTTATGTTGAGTTAATCTCTTCATACCTCCTTTTATAACTCCTAGTAAGTATATCATCTTGAGGACTAAGACCACTCGAAGCTTATGACCTGGCAACCTCCTCCCTCTAAGGAAGAGGAACAGGACCCAAAGTGTCTCATTCTCACTGCTTAAAGCTTCCATCCTAAGATACCAAAATTTTCTTTCGGAAGAAGCACTTCCCTCTCCTTGGGATCTTCCAAAAGTTGTCAATATTGTGCCTTTAGCATTGCATTTTTCTTATCTCCTACCCTAGGCTTTTAGGGCAACGTTTTTGAACTTGGCCAATCATAGTGATGCTTAACAATATTCTTAATGTTCTCTTTGCTACTCAAGCAATAGTAGTCCCGAAGATACTCTGTGGCTCTAAGCATACGATGCTCCTCAACACTTAGGAGGGATAGTAAGGCTGAAGATTTTATTAACAATTAAGGGGGAAGAGACTGAAAGCAAATTTGGACATACAAACACAAAATTTCATTAGTAGTTCTTCATCCTTAATGGCGAACCTCTTTAAAAAAACTTTTATTCGGTGCCCTTTTTTAGTAGCAATAATAAAATTCCACGAGCTAGGCCATCATTTAGTCCTATCATGTTCAACAAGTGTTGTAACATTCTGCCTTTCACCTGCAGCTTGGCCAAATCTACCAATATCAAGACCCTAAGAAAACCCTTCACCAATTGAGCATTACTTAACCTAACACCACCCTATAACTTTGCAAAAACCCGACCATAGGTTCAGGAAGAGGCAGCTGAACCTTACCTTGACAAATTCATGCGCCAACACAACACAATCGGGTGGCACTCAACATGCCTTATCATTCTTAAACTGTGATATCCCATAAGAAATGCCCATTGCAACTCCCGATTTGCAAAACAGTGATGCATAAGATGTGCTTCTCAGCATTGCACTCCTTATGCTTGCAAGATGGAACAATTAAACAAGCACTTGATGTCTTCATCTTAGCTATACACGAAAAAGAGTTTCAACAAAAAAGAGATGAGAAGTAGGAAAAAGGATAAGCAAAAGTTTTAAGTAAAAACACCAATATAGCACCAAAAGAGGTTTATAAAGACAATCGCGTGAATCCCCAAAAAAACACTTGGAATACCACCCTAACAATTTCAATAACGCCTTAAAATTTAAAAGTTTTAACTACCTAAATAAAAGTCTTAGGTTCAAGGCTTGGACTCGTTTTTTAGGGAGCCTACCTAGCCCCATACAAAGATTAATGAATGACATGCGAAGCATTAGCTACTAATGGTGAACCCCATATCATAGATTGAGGGTCACAAGGACCTTTGGGATCAAGAAAGGCTCGGACCCTATAAAATTTTCCCACCAAAGATTTGAGGATTTGTGTTTGACTTAGCCCATATCTTCAAACCCAAGATGTCCCATCATCATTTAAACTCACTATGAAAAAGTGCCTCCTTGGGTATAAATTGTGTAAACTAGCCATTTCAAACATAATATTCAAAGCTTTCTCTAACTATGTTCTCTTCCTGCACACCCATTCCTTGACTGACTTGATCATCGTAGGGCACTACCTCTAGTACTAAGTCATATATTCTTTTGCAAGCTATGAGCCCAAAATAGATCCCAAACCTTTCATCGATGATTCCTTACCATTCCCATATCTACATTTTTTTTCATTGTAAATAACAATTAATGAGGATATATTATTGACAAGTCATTAATAGTCATACATTTTCCTTAAAGGACTACCAAGTTTTTTAACTTTAGGAGTTCCAAAACCATGATTTTCCTTTCTTTAATTTGTTCTATTAGTATCTCTAAAAATCATGACATAATGGACGGGGTTTTACAAAGATGGTACTCGCTCCCATTACAGACACTTATGATCCTTGATTTACCATGCATTGATATGCTTATGCAAAAATTATTAATCATTAGACAAACATTGTTACATACAATAAAGCTTCATTTTCATTATGTAAAAAGCAAGCAGAAAGGCGTATGGTTTGGCAAAAAGCAAAAGAACAAGGTTGGATAATCATCAACAATAAGTAAAGACTAAGAGCTAGGTGAAGGGAACTAATGCAACATGGTTGATTGTAGTTTCATCTAGGAAGTGGAACAATACCAGACCTATAATGGTGATGTCAAAACACAAAAAGAATCATCTAAATACAAACTAAATCACACCTTATAAAGCCATTAGTAATATCAACAAAAAGACTGGTTTCATGATGTACTTAAACATTAATGGTTAGTGTGTAACTTATGGCCCAACCCAAAAACAACTGAACCCTCTTAACCTAATCAATTTGACACCTCTAAAGAGAACAATAGAGTTAAAGTTGTTTAGGTTCACAGATAACAATAGGGCAAGTTCAAGCGATGATATGAGTACCCTTGGGAACTTGTTCTCACTTAGTTCTAGTGTGTTTACTCAGTATTCCTAGAAGCATTACACTTAGTTTCACTTAGTTGAAAGATTAAAAATCACTCATTGAGGGAAATTAAAGTTGAGAAAAAAGTGAAGCTACTCCACTACAAATCTCAGGAATAGTTAGTTGATATACTGACCAAAGATTTACTTGAATCTAGATTCTAGCAACTAAAAAATGCTCTGTTTCAAAGTAAAAGTACTAGGAATGAGAGAGAGTGCATGTATGATACTTTTACTACTTTGTTGCCTCTCTAGCAGCAACTTGTTACAATAGTATAACTTTAAGTTATTGTTCAAACGTATCCAACTTAAGGCTTGTTTAGTTTATAGTTTAGTTAGTTTTGACTTTCCTTTGTTTACAAGCTATCAGAGTTGTTAAGCTGGAAATTAGCAACTTATTACAATAGTGTACTTTAAGGTTTTGTTCAAATGTATCTAACTTAAGGATTATTTAGTTCATAGTTTAAGGTTAGAAATTAGTTTTTTATAGTAAACTTTAATGCATGGATGAAAATTAACAATTTTTGATATTTTATAATTGGAATGACTTATATAAAATTTTGAAGTAATAGAAATAGAATTGCTGAGTGTTTCAACAACATCAATCTCTCCTTCTCTCTTTTTCGTTATTTGCACTAATAATTGCACTTTTGAGCTACCAAAACTAATTTCTTTTAGTGTTCTCATAATATGTGTTGGTCCTTTAGTAACCCAAAAAGGTGACAAATTGTGTATTGAATAGACAAGTACCTAATTTCAAGTGATTATGAACACCTAAAACAAATTAGCACAATAATTAAAGAAAATAATAATTACAAGTAAACAAGTAAATGTAAAGAGTATAATAAATATACCAATTAGAGAGCTTAATAAAGAAGGAAATTAATCACAATAATTTTGGTTCATTTTGCTGATCCAGTCGACTGCTGCTTTTAGTGCAGTTGGTTGCTTAAAGATTTTGTCCAACAATTGCCTATAATTACATTTCCAACGTTACATGTCTTTCTAAGTTTTGAAATCTTTCCACTTGTAATTTGACCTCTTTAAAAAAACATTCCAAAAGCACTTATGTTACTAACATTCAAATTTGTAACCAATTATAAATTGCATCTTTAGATCTTACAATATATTGAGCATAATCATAACTGATATTCAACAACTGAAAAAGCAATGATCATGCAATTTAGAAAGCCATTATTGGCACATCAAAATGTTCCATATATAGTGCATGTGTCACAAGCCTAATGGATTTAGTACTCCCTACCCATGCAGCTTTGAGAATTTCTCCTAAGCAGTCTTTCACACACCCAACCCACAAAAACCTTTAAAGAGAAAACTTAAGGGAGAAAAGTTCTAAAAGTATATTTAACCCGTGAATGGGACGATATAAATGAGGGGGAGGAAGTCCCTTTTTATACAAGTATTGGACAAGCTACAACTGTTAGACCCCTCAATGATCTAGTGGTAAATATCACATCCTTTCAACTTCCATGACACATTCCAATGTATTTGGCCTTCCCTAGGAGTCATCTACATTCAATGTGTTATCCTTCCTTAAGAGGTTTTTAGATTCAATGTATCACCCATCCCTATGAGCAAAGGACCATGACATTCTCCCCAACCTAATTAGACGACGCCCTCATTGCTTCTTCAGTGTGGTAGGTGTCACAAGGCCAACCGTCTGTACAAATTTTTGGCCTTGTGAACACATTAAATAGCCCACTTAGTCTCAACCAAACTCACACACTCACACCCACACAAAAAGACAATAGCACACTTATAGGAACCCTCCCAACCTTTACTACTTAACATAAAGTATAAAGGACTATCGAAACTTACAAGTGTTTCTTTCTCTACACTTTCTCTCTCTCATGTCTAGATATCTGCTAGTATCTTAGTGTCTCTTAGTAGACACTTTACACACATATATAGAGGTTACATGACTTGGCTGTCAATCTAATCATACTTAGTGGGGCATTCCCCACTACTAGGAGCACTTCTTACAAATTAGATAGAACATGGGTCTGCAATCAAAGAAAACCTACCACCTCGAGTTGAACTGGTTTAACCTTCATCTGTTGTCTACCACATTTTCCTTGCCTCAAGGAGAGACTATTAGCACTTCAAACTCATGCAATTATCCCCTCTCATGCTTTTTGCAAATAAGGTTGTAGAAGTTTAGTGGTTCTCTCTTACATCCCCGTAAACTCCCTCTTTCATGGTGCTTGGCCAAGAACTTTGCCCACTCTGTCACCTGTCCTTCTGCTGCCCTGCTTAAGTACTGGCCCAAACCTTGCCCATGCGCCAATCTCATTTGTTGTTGGCCCGAACCCCTGTTCATGCTTCAATCTCATGTGTTGCTAGCTCGAACCCTTGTCTATGCGCTAACCTCGTGTGTTGCTGTGCGGGTTCCTATTAGCCAACTCTCCTTGGCTAATCTCTCAAGGGAGACATATACACCCCCCTAAAAAGCATTAGGGAATCTAGCCATCTAGTAGGAGGACACCTTGAAATACTTGAGTGATCACTCTTTCAATTAACAGCCTGTTAGCCCAACCTGTTACCTAACAAGTGATCTAGTATCCTTCTCCTTGGCGCCAATGCCCTAACCCGCTGCCTTATTTCCTTTGACGTACCTGACTCATGCCAGCTCCATGCCAAATATTAGCATAAGGCATTGTCAATACTTGCATTTTTGTATTAAGGACTCTAAGGGGCTAATTGTAGGTGTCAATCTCCTTTTTGAACTACCAAAGAATTTCGGCAAGTTCCCAACTAACTTCACTCTTCAGAAAACCCTTCCATTGAATAAAGTATTCACACCTTGGAGTACAATACCACTTTTGTATGACTCGATCTGCCATTATAGATTCAACTTCTCGGTCATATGAAATTTTTGCTCCAAGTAGGGTGCGCTGCAACTCCCCTCAATCTAGATCTTCCTCGTCTAAATGGTAAGGTTTAAGAACACTCACATGAAAAACCAGGTATACCTTTAATTTTGGTGGCAGCTCTAGCTTGTATGCTATCTTTCCAACTCGTTCTATCACACAAACTGGCCCTTCGTAGTGACAAATCAAACTCTTGTGCACATGTTGTGTAATTTGGCTAGCACCAAGTCCCTAACTTGGAACTCCACATGTCATCACTTTTTATTGGCCCACTTCTTCATGCATTTAAAGGCTTTTCATAGACACGACCTTACCTAGTCCACTTGTTCTTATCAATCTTTGGCAAACTTGTATGCATATGAGCTATTTTCTTAATAGCCCGATGCAACCGCACTTAGAGTTTATAATTGTTGCCTATTCATGATCTCAAATGGACTCTGGTTGGTTAACTCACTTTGTTGCAAGTTGAAAGAGAATTGGGCTACGTCAATCAACTTTGCCCAATTTGTTTATGTTGTGATCACATATTGTCAAAAATAAATTGACAAAAAGTGCATTAACCCATTTGGTTTGATCACCAGTTTGGGGGTGTAAGCTTGTAAAGAAATTCAACTCTAACCCCAACAACTTGAACAATTCAGACCAAAACTATCCCATAAATTAAGGGTCACGATCATTCACGATCGTTTGTGGGACTTTACAATACTTGACCACATGCTTCATGAATAACTTGGAGAACTTATCCACCATGACCATAAGGGTCCGACACCCTTCAAACTTCAATAAGTTCACTATGAATCCATAGAAACACTTTCCTATGGATGAGTTAGGATAGGAAGTGGCTCTAGAAGTCCCAGTGATAAACATTGGTCAAGTTTGTCTTATTGGAAAACAAGACAGTTTGGTTAACTCACTGTGTTTACCAGCTCCATCTTCCAATTAAGAGCATCGGCTACGTAGTTAGTCTTCATTAACTTGTACTTCATCACATAATCAAACTCTACTAAAAAATTCTACCACCAAGCTTGCTTCGGACTCAGTTTCTTTTAGGTTTAAAAATAACTCGTGGTCACATTATCTATCCTTACAACAAATCTAAACCCTAGGAGATAATGCCTCCACGTCCATAAATAATGGACTATTACAGTCATCTTTTTCTCTTGAATGGTATATCGTCGCTTAATATCATTCAATTTTCGTGACTTATATGCCACTGGATGTCCTTTCTACATAAGAACACTACTAATAGCAAAATCTAATGTGTCAGTTTCTAACTTGAAAGGCTTGGTGTGATCGAGCAACACCAACATTGGCTCCTCAATCATGACGTGCTTCAACCGATCAAATGCCTCTTGTCATCAATCCGTCCACTCCTACAATTTCTCCTTCTTTACCATATTCGTGATTGGCATAGTGATGTTTGACTAGTTTCAAATGAAACGCTGATAGTAATTGGTAAGGTTAAGGAACAACCTCAACTTTATCACTTTTGTCGGTGGTTTTCATTCAATGATGGCTCGGATCTTCACTGCATCCATTTGTACTCATCCGCCCCTAACAATATGCCCCAAGAATGGAACTTCCTTTTAGGCAAATAAACATTTCTTGCGCTTGACATATAAGTCATTTTTGTGCAAGACTTGGAAGACTTGCCTTAAGTGCTTGATATGCTACTCGAGTGTCCAACTATATACCACAATGTCATCAAGGTAAACCACTACAAATTGATCTAAAAATAGGTGTAGTACCTTATTCATAAGAGTGCAGAATGTGACTGGAGTATTGGTTAGGTCGAATGACATGACAAGAAACTCATATGGCCCATAACGTGTCACACATGTTGTCTTGGGCTCGTCTCCTTCAACAATCTAAACTTGATAGTAACTCAACTAGAGGTCAAGTTTGGTGAACTAAAAACTTCCACCAAATTGATCGAAGAGATCCGTAATAAGTGGGATCAGGTACTTGTTCTTGATGGTCAACTTGTTTAGCACTCGGTAATCTATGTGCATTTGACGTAACTCATCGTGCTTCTTTTGGAATAAGCAAGCACATTGAACGGAGCCTTAGATGGTTAAATGTACCCAGCATCAAGCAGATTTTTCAGTTGTTTCCTCAGTTCTTTCAATTCAGGGGACACCATGCAATATGATGCTATGGCAGGTGGTCGAGCGTCAGGCACTAGCTTGATCTGATGATCCACTTTTACTCAAGGTGGAAGTTTTTTGGGCAACTCAGGAGGCATCACGTCCTTGAATAAATTAAGAACTTGATTTACTATTGTCAGGACTTTACTCTTTTTGCCTTTACTGTTCTTAATCCTTAAGGTTGCTAGGATGGTCATCTTACCCTTTTTCGCTCCTTTGGTGAATTAGTTTGCCAAGATCATCTTCCAATCACAGTTCAACTTACGATGGATCAAAATTACACATTGATTTTGTTTAGAAATTTCAGCCTAATAACAAAGTCATAGTAATTAAAGGGAATTACCTCAAAGGTCACCTGATTTCTCCATTGCCCAATTTGAAGTTCCACATCCCTAACAATCTTAATAGTAGTGACCTCCCGAGAGTTAACAGTTTTTAGCCTCTCAGCTCCTTTCTCAACTTAAAGGTTAAACTTCTTCGCAATCTCTTTCGACATGAAGAGATCGAACGCCCCAGTATCCATAAGCACACTCGTTATGATTTCTCCAATCTTCAAATCAGCAAATATAAGTCCTTTTGGCTCCTTTGCCTTCTTAGACTTGATTGAATTGAGAATTTACAGCAAACCCAATCATGCCTTCTCTTTTGGCTCATCTCTTTTACAGAGGGCAATCAGCTTGGCTTTGTTCGGCAGTCTCACACCATATGTGGACTATCACAAAAGAAGCATTTATAAGTACATACCATCTTATGTCCTCCATTGCTTGATTCTACCTAAATTTTGGAAGGGTCAGCTAGTAGTCTAACTCCATTCGGGTGATTAAATCTACCCCAATCTCTCCTACCATTGGCCTGATCTCTTGGATGAGAATTTGATTGTGAGGTGAAAGGCACCTTATACTCCACGAGAGATTCAGCTACTGTGATGATCGTTGTGAGATCTCCCACATGGAACTATTTCAGCTCTTATTTGGCCTACAGCTTAAGATCACTCATGAACTAATGATACACCTCCATTTCATTCATTAAAGGGATTTGAAATAGTAGTTTTGAAAATTGCATCACATAGTCATATACTTTGTTCCTTTGCCCAAAACGCTTTAACTCGTTGTCAGTTTCTTTTTCTGCATATACAGGATAGTAATTTCGTCGAAACTCCTTGACAAATCTATCTCAGGTCATGATAGGATCTCTATACCTATTATCTAATCGACTACGCCACCCACAATTGATTGTCATTGATCCTCATAACTTGGAAGTATTGCTTCATATATTATAAGAAATTGTCCACATCCTTAGCCACCCGCGAGCTCCTGAACTCTTTTGACTTAAGTGCATCCATACGTGGTCCTTACATAATGATCATCCCGTTCATACGTGCTGTTCCTTTAAGCCCCATTATCTTCAAACGCATAACCGCTATAACACATTTCAATGTATTGACTTTTCCTCGTAGCCGTTTACATTGAATGTGTTGCTCTTTCCTAAGAAATTTTTAAATTCAACGTGTCACCTATTCTAGGAATAAAAGATTGTGACACGTGACTTTCACAATAATTATATTATGTTAACGAGCTGGTGTTTTAACTTAACATCCAATAATGCTTTAAGCCAATCACTAGTCTTTTAAGACCACTCGTTTTTTTTCCCTTATACAAAGGAGAAAATACACAGTACACTCCTTTTGTGATTATAGTGTGGCTGGCTCCGTTTGTTGATCTTAAACTCTACATGGCCAGTTGGACTTTAATGCTCACTGTTGAACGGTTGCAACCAAATTTTACTTGTATTGAATGCTTGAGCCCCCTCAGCTTAAGAAGCAATGCAAGCAATAAGTGCGTTTGGAACAAGGCAGCCAGGGCAGCAAGCTACCTTGATCGTGGTCAGATTGCAATTACAGGCAAACGTGCACTCATCACCTGGTATTTAACGGATGACATCTCCAGTTTGGTTCCTAGTCCTGATACGCCAGGAGAACTTCAGGCTGCTTCCACCCGCTGAAATTCAAGTTGTACAAATTCATGGTCGTTATGTTGGTAATGTCTGAAAATGAGAGGGACAGGTCAGGCTCATCACCATGTGTAGGTCCACGTGGGCTTCAGTCTAATCAAGTAGATACGTGCAAGTTATTTTCATCTGGCGCTAGGTGGGGAAACTGCAGCACTTCATCTGGTTCAGCTTTATTCATCCAACAGCTTGCGAAACTTGCGATCAATAAACAAGTAACACAGTTCAGTGTCATTTGCCAGACTTTCTAAGATGGACTATTAGAATGGTATAAGGGCCGTATCAGAAGTACGACGCTGAGGTCTTCAATAAAGTGATGCGAGGTTTAACTATACAAATGACTGACGCGCAATAATCCCGTAGTCCTCCATAATCCGAGAATGGACAAACAAGCATTCAGAGTTATGGTCTAATTCTACCAACAAAACCGAGCAATAATAACGATTTTCTATCCATTCAATCAAGCTTCTAAAATATAACACAGAATAGTTTATCTTTAATTTAAGAAAAGAGGAAAGAAATAAAAGCATAAGATTTCACCCCACATTGAACCAAATTCAAAATCCACATGTCAGAAACAGGGAGTACAAGTGCCAATGAACATGCATAAGATTCATCAGTCCTGCAACACACCTTTGTTAGCTAAAACGGTATGAATTGGGAACAAACGCTTAGGCCCCAGCAGATCTACAAGGGCACGCTCCAGAAAGAATACGTATTCAGTGGTAGTCAACAAATAAATTAGAGAAATATTCTCACCTCCCTCTGCCTACGAAATTTTGTTCCAACAGTAAAATTATATTTAACACAATGACACCTGTCTACCATTTTCGGAATTCTTGTAATTTTCTTTGTAAGGAATCATCACCTCTACCAATAGCTTCTTCCTCTTCCTCGACCCCAACCTCTGCCCCTGCCTCTCCCTCTTGCACCAAACCCTCCATGGGATAAACCTTCCAATGCCCTGTTCACCAATTGATTTTGCAAGCCACCAGCCCCACGACCCTTTTTTGCCATGTTTCCTGATCCATTAGCTGCAGTACCAGGTCGTTTTCCCCTGTGCAAAATGTGCACACATAATGACAATTGAACTGACCTTTAAGAGATTATCCAGAATTAACATAAAATTCTGCAGAGATGATCCCCAAAGACAAAACAAAGGACATAAATTGGATATCCCTATATTGCTACAATGACTAGCACAATTATGGATGCTGTGTTATCAATTTGTCAAAAATATCCAACGATGCTTGTCTTTATCAAGCAGTCATACTATCAAAATAACAGCACAACAGGACACATTGCCCATCAAAAAGCTGCAAATGGGTTCCTGACAGAGAGACATCAATTTCAACAATTTTCTAGGCTAGCACAAATCTCTAGACTCAAACTTGCATTCTCTTGGTTACAGAGCCCTTAGTAATAGCACCAAACAGGCAGGCCCCAATAAAAAGAAGACATCATTTTGTTATAAAGTATAGTTGTGAACACTATTTTTGGAAGAGACAATAACACATATAACAGGGATGGAAAGTAGTAAAATAAAGCGAAAGAGTTGAAGGAATCTTCTGTACCCAGTTGCTGTCAGGTTAGAAGGTGCAGAAGGTTTTGCAGCCTCTTTCCAAGAGAGATTGACACTCTTATCTCCAATAAATGAAGGTGTCTTTGAGTGCAATTGCTGCAAATTATTGAAATTGACAAATATCAATTTTGATAGTTCATAAATCCATAACCTTGAAATTTGTAATTGTGCATGAATCCAATTTTTCCACCTTTGTCATTGCCAAAATGTTATTGCAAGTTCTCAACCCAGTTGTGGTATTCTGTTTTTGAGTCTTCTGCAAATTAGAAATGTCACTGTAAGCTAGATGTTACAGGAAACACCCTACAAGACATTAAAATTTCTGTCCCAGAATTAGCTTACTACAAGGTTCTTTGCTTCATCAGTCTTTGCAGCTGCCATTGCTTTGTTGTGCTCAGCCATTCCCTGAGTCAATTTTTTCATTGTAGCTCTAGTTAGTTCTTCTACGTTGCTCAACCTGCACTCAGACCAACCACAATGTCATACAAAGAACTATATTCAGAGAACAAACAAATATTGTGTAATAAAAAGAACATTGCAACTGAAAGAATAAGGCAATTTACATATAATAAGGTGGTCATGCAGAAGTCAAAACCACATTGAAATGCCAAATATAGTACAGGTCAAGTGTTGCCTTAATAGCCACATGGAAAATAAGGGGAAACATGTTAATGAAATGAAAACCCATGCACATAGATAATGCACATTATATATCGGAAGAAGATGCACCAATTTCCAGCTACAATGTTGTTGTGACAACTTGAACAGTAGAAGACAAAAAACTGCAACTGGAAACGCCTTGGAGCTGGACTCAAGCTCCAGGAAGTTTTATTGCATGACACATAGTGAAGACTCTCTAGTTCAAGTTTTGAAACAAAAGGGCTCTCAAGGAGCCACAGATGATCCCATGCAGAATGCCTTATTCAAATAAGAATTAAAAAAAAAAATCTCCAAAAAGGAACAATGCCACAAAAAAAGGGTGGGGAAGATAAAGAATAAATTTAAGACTCACATAATTGTGCTAGAATCACAAGAAAAAAAACACAATACACCAAGTATACATAATTCTTTCAATACAAAGTACAGAAGCACAAAATTCTCCTGTTACATAAGAAAATGCTCTTACAAATCTATAGAACAAGATATAATATCACCTCTCTGTGAAGTCCTTGTAAAACTCAGAGAAGTCCTCCCCAAGCCTATCTGATGGCTGACCAGTCACTATCTTATAACCACATAGACTGTTTGTGGCATTTGGAGCCTTTATAATAAGAACAAAAATTTACCATAAGAAACTAGAGAAATTTATGCAAAGGAAAAAAAGAAAAAGACAAAAAAAAACCTTAAACAGCAAATTAGAAAAGAGCTCCCGACCTTATGAGCCAAATGGTTAAATGCATACAACAAGCATTCAACGTACGTAAAGTTCATCTCTTCTCCAGTCTTCCTCCGAGGCATATACTTCTAAGGGAGAAAAAAGAAATTAAAAGAGGAAATTGCCATGATGCAGAGTTTAAAAGGAAGGCTAAGTTGCAAAGGCAACATTTGTGTCAACTGTAAAGGAAGTCATCAATTAGATATGTTAAGGAACACTTGTTTGCACAATAAAATGAATTAGCCAAAACCAAAAATGCACAATATAACACAAATGGGGTTAATTGCATTTTTCACCTTATGTTTATGGGATATTTACATTTAGAGACCCACATTTTTAAAACTGACAAAAAACATACTATAACTAACAGGTGTTAGTCAACATGGACGAAATTTGCGAAAAGACATCATTGCCCTCATATATAAACTAAAACCCAATTCCAAACAAACAGAACTCTTGATCCTCCATCTTTCATCTTCATGCACATTCATGTCTTCAATGCTCCTTTGATTATCTCTCTTGCATTTCAATTTTTGGCTCATTTTCACAAAAAATTGTAAGCATTTTCAAATTCTCATACTACCTACATTAATAGTGTTTTTTTTTTGGCTTGGAAACCACTAAGATAGATTTAGAGTTTTGCTTATTAGTGGGTATGTTTTAAAAAATTCTGTTATGGAATTAACAGGGTTTGCAAAGAATTTTTTATGGTTCAATTCAATTAATTAATCCAGAGTTTATAATATTTATGGGATATTAAATATCAGTTTGGATTTTTGATGGATTTTGTGATCAATTGAAAATTTTGGGGTTCAGATTTTTTTAATTAATTAATGGGTTTTTCAATATCCGTTATGTTTGAGCAAATTCTTACTGATAATATTAATGGATGATACAGAGAAGAGGCAACCTGTGAGGGAAGTGGTAAAGAGAGGAAAATTGAGTAAATTCTTGGTGATCTTGCTAAAGGTGTTGGTTAAGGCAAACAAAATAGCTATGGTGAATGAGGTCTTGATGGAATTTGTGAGGAAATAATGAATAAAGTGGGACTAATGTGGTTTGGTTCTTGTCCTTGAGAAAGGTGAAAGAAGAAGTGCTTTCAGGGAATGCTCAAAGGGAACAAAAGCTTAATGGGGCTTTCAACATGAAGGTAAAGAATTTTGTTGGTGGGAGGCCATCATCATTTTCATTTGCTCTCTAGGCTTCATTTGTATGCTAAAAATTGCAGCTTCTGTTTGGCAGAATTTGAAATGAGTGCTAAGGCACATTGTGATGATTGAATGTTTTACTTGTTTGCTAGAAGTAGACTTCATTTACTCACATTCGAGCTTAGTCACTTGGTTCATACCCAATAATTAAAACATGAACTTTAGCCAGTTTGCAATCTCAATCTCTGAAATTTCAGTACCCATTCTAAAAGAATTACAAGCTAAAAGCTTTCTAGGCTTTTTGTTGGAGAATTTATGTTCAAAACCAAGTTCAGAATTGAGCCCAATGTTTTACTTATAATATCTTGATCAAGGCATTATGTAAGAAAAATGACAAGTGCTGTAAAGTTATTTGATGAAATGGCAGCATTGGGTTTGATCTCAAATGGGGTCACTTATTACACAACCATTTTAATTCGGAGTTATGGGTAATGGGAGGAAGGTCTTTGGTGCTCCAAGTTTGAGTGGACATTTTTGTCACTTTGGACCATTTATCATGGCAATTTTGTAATTAAATGCAACTTTTACCAACAGCAGATTAACAAAAAGTGTTTTCTGATACCACACTTAAAAGTTAATATGCTTATTTGTTAGTTTTAAAAATGCAGGGTGCAAAATGCAAATACACCCTAAACATAAGGTGTGAAATGTAACTAACAAAATGAAACTGCCTTTCTTCAAAGGGGAAAAGGAGGCTAATAAAGGTAGTTTGGAAAATTGGGTCATCAATATGTTGTCATCTTAGATAAAGTAGTACCTTTAATAGTTGAACAACAGAGGGAAGAATCTGGCGTGAATCCTGTGGCATTGTATAAGGAGATATTTCAGCTAGCGCTTTTAGCAAGTCCAGCTTTCTTTCCTCAGGAAGCTGATGAGAATAAACATTAGGAGGATAGACAGATTTTTATCCCATACTAAAGCAGCAACTAAGAAACACACTAAAGCAAGAAGAAAAACAGATTTAGAAGTCAAAATGTGAATGTCAAGGCAATGAAAATAAACAAAAGCAATTAATATATAGGCAATGAAGAAGTCACCTTATCAAACACAGGTATAATATGTTTGTTCAAATAACTGAGGAACTTGCTACTGGATGCACCCCTCTGCATTTAAAATTAATGTGACAAGGTCACAAAAAAAAAAAGCATACCATATTCAAAGTTCCTGTGACACCTAAAGAAGTCCATACCAGGAAAAAAGGAAGAGCCATAAAGAGGCATGATATCAATCTGTCAATATGATCTGCATCTGAAACCTGAATTTTAAGAACCATTTAAGTTGAAAGCCAATAATATCAGGAGGTGAAAGCCACATCAACAATGTAGACTAGTCCATAGCATGAAGAGGATGCACAAAATATGGCAGACAACAATTGATCCACAACACAAGTGTTTCAGAACATAATTTTTATAAATTTCTTAGAGAGAAACCATAGTGTATCACATACCCTAATATGAAAGTGAACATTATGCAACTTCTGCTAGCTAAATATCTCACTCTTTCAACAAATGGAATCCCTATTTTAACTTAACAAAAATATTCATCCTAGCATCCTAACATGCTCCCTAGCAAAGAGAATATATCACCTGCACCCTAAGCAACCCATTTAACGTAACTCTTTATTTTGGCATTTATTAACTATAAATATAAATATCCCAGCTCAGTAGAGATATCTTTTTAAACCATATACCTGGAATTCCATGAAATTTCCTACTAAATCAATGTTATGCAAGATAACAACAAAGGAAGAACAGTGGTAAATAACATACAAAATTTGCATGCTGCTTCCACTTGAGTTTAAACCATAACCCTCCAACTTGTTCCAAGCTATAAGTTATGGGGTACATAAAGGAACAAGTTATCCTTATACCCACCCATGTTAACAGAACAAGAAAAATGGAACAGCCTCCAAGTTTTGATCACTCAATAACAAGTTTTTATCATTTTTGCAAATGATACAAAAATAAAACGCATCAAAGCCTGACTATTGACAAAGTATGCCATTTAGGTAACTGGAATGATGCCACGTTAGAAACAAAGTTCATAGCTTTTCTTTTAAAGTTCATAAAACATTTTGTGGTTTGATCAATAAGGTCTGTTCTTTGGTAGGAATAAGGTGGATGAATTTTAAGGTCCTTGGATTTCACAACACTCCTCTTGTTCCCTTCAATCTACTCAAGGTAAGAATACTAATTTCATGAAACTTTAAATACCAACAAATGTGGAATGTTTAAGCCTTAACCTTACCCAGGAACTTTAAATTCTCAAGATGTTACGGATTTATGTTCAAAGCATGATTCTTTATCCTGTTATTGATAAGCCAAAATAGGGAATTTCATACCTTAAATAGCTAAATCCCAGATTTAAAGGTCATGCTGCCTGCAAATTCTTAGGTTATACAACTACATGCAAAAGAACATACCCTAAGATAAGTTTGCCACTTTACCAAGTTACTGAAACAATATGAGGGAACTTACATTGAACTGAGCATCTAAATCAGCCTGCCCTTCAATGATTCCAATGAGTTCTTTCATACGTTCTTCAGGAGCTTTATCTCCAAATATGCTCAAACTTTTCAAAAAATCCATAAACATTCTGAATTCTGTTCCCGTTACATCTTCTAAGCTCTACAATGACCAAAACATATTACCATCCATTTCTGAAATGACAAATCACATTTGAAATACCATTCAAAAAAAGAGCATGACATAGAGTGCTAAAGTGACAAGCATACCTTCTTAATCAAATCAGTTATATGCCGCTCCATTTCCTCTTGAGGCCTCAAAAGTTCAGCTTTAAGTGGGAACACCTGAATATGAAATTATTAGTCCCTGATTACAATCAAACTTAGCTGCAACACCAATAATAATGAGCACCAAACAGTCTATCTTCTAACCTTATCTTTTATAAAGGTAAGAACCTTCTCACGAATAAATTCATCAGTGCTTGGTTCATCAGCACTCCCAATGTGCTTGAATAAGGCAGTTAATGAAGCTGCAAAATGAGAAGAATATAAGATTGACTAAAACCAATAAAGATCATGCAGACAAACATCAAAACAAATGGTGTGAGGCTAGCAAGGCCACTTCAATTAAAAGATTTTAGGAATTTTTAAGAGTACTCAGAACTGTTACATCATATTCTTGAGAAACAGTAGTTTGTGCTGAGATGGTTGTAGCTCCTAAGTTTGTAATTTATCAGTTCTATTTTCAGAGTTGAGTTCTTCATTCTGTATTTTGAAATAAATACACTTGAAGCAATCTAATGAGGGATGAAGAAGAAAAAAATTTTATTGTTTAGCAATTCATTCATGGCACATATTTATGATAATATTTTACTTTATTAAGAGATTACATCACAAATAATATTAACTATATGAACGAACTAATACAAAGTAAATGTTTCGAGCATCAACAGAAAGAGCAGTTAAGCTGGTTTTGAATAAGATAGTTTACTCCTGACCTGGTCCTTAATGAGCATTCATCACATGTTGTCAAGAATCCAGACTTTCATACCATATATCTAATAAATCTCCACTTTCTTATTTTTCAAAATTGATGGTGTACAGGAACATACTTAGGTGCCACTGACAGGTGGGGACATATGCCCAGATAGTAGAAAAGAGATCTTGTAAGCTCCCATGCCTAAAGTGGAGCAAAAATTTCAAGAAAATCCTAAACAAGGCGATTATATATAGGAAATGGTGAGTTGAGTCCAATCTTCCATCTTAAACATTGCCAAATGTGCACATGAATGTGCAGTTCTGTAATTGGTCCCACGTAGTGCAGCATGCATCCAAATGTTTTTGACCAATTTAATAAGAAGATCAAATTACCTTTCACATCTTGTCTCAACAATGACATGAGGGCCTTATGCACAGCATCCCGCTCTACAATCTCCTCTGAAATCATCAACGAAAACCAGCATAAGAAGCCTAAATCAGAACATCAAGAAGACAAAAACAAAAACAAAAACTTCCAACTGACCAGCCGCAAGAAGTTGTACAAGAATGTCCACAATTTTTGAAAGATACTCTGGCGTATCCTTGCAGAATAGTGGCAGGCCCCTAATTGCTTGCACCCTTACCTATAAAGACAATTACACACTCAAAATTGTTACAATCCCACACAGACACACACTCTACATCCCAAACAAATAACTATCAAGATTGCTGTCTGTAACCAAAAATTAGACACTTCATCTCCGCCCACCCTCTTTCTAAAACCGTAAACCTAAATAATTCAAGTGGGCAATATAGCAGCATTTCCTCGGCCCCCATTACCACATATGTTGATAGTATAGCTTAAGATCCTCAATTGCAAACAAAAAAACAAAAAAAACAGAGGCACGGGTGTAAAAATGTGAACACCGAAGAGTGGGGATGGGGAGAGAGAGAGAGAGAGAGAGAGAGAGAGAGAGAGAGAGAGAGAGAGAGAGAGAGAGAGGGACCCCGAGCTCTTCTTCCTCAATCAAATCGAGATGGGCGTCAACAGCCTGGCCAGAGAGGTCAGGGAAGAACTTGAAGAAGCGTGGAATGAGCTGCGCAGCCAGCTGCTTGGCCTTTATGCTCGTCTTCGCCGCCTCAATTATACCCTGGTAATCCTCCACATTCTGCGCTGCCCCAACCCACGCCACAAAAACAAAAAAAAGAAAAAAAAAAACGTAAATAAATGAAATAAAAATAAAAATCAGCAGCACCAAAATTCTTCGCCAAAAATAAAAAAAAAAAAGACTTTAGGAAAACAAAAAGAAGAAGAAAAGAAAAAACAAAAAGAGACTAAGAACAAAAGCAAAAGAAGAGAAACAACGAAGGAGGGGACCTGAGACTTGTCCTTGGACTCGCTGAGGCGCTCGCCGAACTCATAGAGCTTCTCGATGTTGTTGACGTCCTCCTTTGCCTCACTCATTTTTTTTATTCTTTTCGCTCTTTTCTGCTCTGAATTTTCGAGCCCTGCAAAACTGCTAAAGAGAGAAAGAGAAGTCGAGAGAGATGAGAAGCTTAGCAGTGCGTGATTTTGTACACAAGTGTTGTGCGTGTTTGTACACTTTTGTGTACGCTGAGAGAGAGCGAGAGGGTGTGTGCGGGGGAAGCCACTGAAACAAGGGTTTGATTGGCCTAAGACCCCCCCACCGGCAGGTGTTAAGGGCAGGGCTAGACGGCTCGTCGCGATAACTGATACAGCGTCGTTTAACTCGTTGTGCCTTCTAGCCACCTCGTCGCATCTTCCCCTCCGTTATTTTATGAACCCAATTAGAGGCAGCAAAAATTAAGCATGTTCATCAAACCGCCGGGTCGGTTCAATTTGATTAATTTCACCAAAGTTAAATTGAAATCGTTAAAATTGTCAAAAATCGATTAGTTATGAGTTGTAATTTTAAACATACTGCATCCAATAACTTAGTTGTGATTTTTCAAATCTAAAACACATTAAAACTGAACCAATTGTTTAATAATACTAAAATTTAAATTATATTTTATAAAAATAAAACTATTCAAAAAAATTAATTATCTCGACTGAATTTGAAATTTTAATTTATTTATATTTATATTTAAATATAATTATACTTTTAATAATTTAACTAAAATAAAATCTTATTCATTTTATTTATATAATTGTTTTAATTAAATCTTTGAAATTTTATTTTCTCTATGTATATGAGTTAAACAATTACTAACAATATTCTATTTTAAACATATGCTATTTTGCACTAAGTTATATATATATATTTTAAAATATAAAAAAATATACTCACAACATTTCTCATAATAATTGGTATCCTCTATTAAATATCCGTTAATAAAGTTTGAAATAATTATAAAATGTTGTTATAAATATTTAAAAATAGTAAGTTCTGCTAGTGTTCAAGTGGAGCTTTGGTGCGTGGCAGATTTTTATTGTTCTAGCTTCTTTCTACAAATTTTTTGTTTCTATCGCAAAAAGAGGTGTGCAATAAATTTTTCATCAATGTGGGTTTTCTTGCCGTCAAGTTAGGGGCCCTGGGCATTCGGGCCAAATTTCGCTTATTTTCAGTCATAATCTCTCGGGAATGAATCTATTTGGGGACTTAGTGGGGCAAATAGGTGTGCGGAAAAGGCTATTATTGCTTTCTTTTGCTCTTGTCCCATATATTGACTATTATTATTATCCAAAAAAAAAATTATTATTGGATTGGACTCTGTGGTAAATAATGTGTTTGAGCATGTGGATAATAAATGTATTAGAATAGGTGTGGAGTAAGATAATACTGAAGTGTATGAACCATGAATGTGTGACATTATTGCTGCTTTAGACAACGTACCTAACCATTAACGCTGCACTAGAGTACGTAACGACCCTTATTTGCTTCTTTATAGAAGGAGGTAGTTTTGTGCAGAGAAGGTGCAAAGAGAGATGTGCACGGGAGAGAGACAGAAAGCTTATGTGCAGTCAACCTTTGTTATTTCTCTTGTGTGATGTCTCTTGCTGAGAGAGTCATTGCAAGTAATTTATCATAGGTATCACTAATTGGATGTGAAATGAGTGTTCGTGAAATCTGTGTTGGGGTATTTTTACTATTAAATTGGATGTGTGCATGTTCATAATTAGATTTCAGTTTCCACTGTGCGTAATAGGGTCCGAATTGCCAACGACTATACTTGAGCATAAGGCATTTGACTAATTATGTGCAGATACTTAATGAATGTGGTTATCAAATGTCAATATATATCCAGACGAATAGGTGTGCTTTTTCCTGGATCATTTTTGGGATTGTTTTTGGTTTAGGAAAAATATCGTTAGGTGGGGTTGTTTTACAGAATGCTAGCGACCTTTCTTTCATAAAAATTAGATGTGTGTTTTACTATTTTCAATTAAGGAAGTATTTATAATAAGATGACTTATCCCAAAAAAAAAAATTGAGTTAATAAAAGGGTATATGTGGTTTTCTTTCACAATCTCAATTATGATTAAGAAATGTCTATTAGTTAAAATAAATTTTTTGTTATATTTTAAAGTGCAAATTTCTACTAAATTTAAATAATATAATAAGTTAGAGAACTATGTTATCATTGTTGATTAATAATAAAATTCATTGCACAAAATATAAAAAATTTTGTGATTTTCTAAATAAACATAAGTCATTTGTTAAGTATGTGAAAAATTAACTTTCATTCTAATCTCTATTAAGAGTTTATTTTTTAAGTAAGAATTTGTTCATAAATAGAAATTTCTCTTAAATAAGAAATTATTTTAAGGAGGAATTTATATCATTTTAAAATAGATATCTCATCTTATAAATACACTTCTTGTAAACTCTGAAATAAGATCAGATAATAGATCAGACAACTTTGAGTGAAATAAAAATAAAAGTTTTTTCTCTCTCAGTTCTTTTGAGAACTAAAGAATTTATAGAGGTTCTTCTTCTTATATCGTTTCAATCAACTTATCACTTTCAATTCCTTTTTTTTATGAAATGTGTCATCCATAATTTTCTTAAATACCTTAAACAGGGTTTATGTTATTAATTTTTTATTTAACTTTCCTTATTGTTCTTTAATTCTTTATGTGCGTTGGGTTCTTAAATCACGTTTTTTTGGAGTTATCCGTATCACATTCTAATCTCCAAATTCATGCTATGTGAACTAAGTACCAAAATTATAAACCAATTGATAATTTGGCCCAAAAAAAAAATGAAATATGTCTAAACATCAAACACATGATTGGTGTCCAACCCTAGGTTATTGCCTTTTTTATTAATGTAAATGTATCTATTTACCATTAAGTTGTGATCTAGCCCAAAAATATTATAATCTATAAAATCTTTCTCTTATGAAAATTTTATCTAAGTTTGCTTATTATCTTAATATTTTGGAATAATGATATTAATCACAACTTGATATTATGACTAAATTACACACTTAACTTTTTAGTTAATGTAGATAAATTTTCTTTGGCAAAATAAAAATATTAAAAGAAAAAGTTTCTTAATCTAGCTTTATCTATTTTTTAATATTAATATTGTACCTTTATTTTATTTGTCTTATTATAATAATTTTGTAATAGCTCTCTCTCTCTCTCTCTCTCTCTCTCTCCCTCACTTGAGACATGAATTAGATTAAATCATGATTTTAATTTTCTCATTTCTTCTATCTTAAGGCATACCAATATTATAAAAATGTTACATAAAAAAAAAGGAAAAAAGGTTACATACAAAGAGAAAATTACTCAAGAAAATAAAAAGAAAATTACAAGATAAGAGGAAGAAGGAGAGAGGGATCTTTTGAAATAAAAGAGAAAGAGATGCTTTATATTCAGAATTTCAAATTCTACCTTCCTTGATTCTTCTTCCTTTGTTTTTGCAGCTGTTTCTAGGTAAGGTATCATCGAAAGCATTCTTGTCTGTTTGCAAGACTAGCAATCATAGGCTAAGGGGAGTTTTCATGGGTTAAGTGGAGTTGTTAGTCACCAAAAGTAGTTTTGTACTTTTGTAAAGTTGGCAGTCACAAGTTTAGGGGGCTATTTGTCACCAAAAGTAGTTTTGTTGTTTTGCTAAATTGGTTGATTAAGAGCAACTTGAGTGAAATTGTTAATCACTGAAAATAGTTTTGTTTTTTTACTAAGTTGTTTGATCATGAGCTACTTGAGCAAAGGTGTTAATTGTTGAAAGTAGTTTGTTGTTTTTTTTTTTCCATATTTAAGAGAGAATTCCAGAGTAGTTATCCTCATTATGTTGAAAGAGATTAGTTTTAGGCTCACTTGAGTTTGATGGTACCAAGGATTCATAGGTTAAAGGAATTTTGGATTGCAATAATTGTTGTATTTCTACAAAATATTCTTTTTCAGTTTAGGTCACTATTAGAAAGGTAGTGGTATAAGATATTTGGGTCAAAAATGTCATGTTATGAGGTTTGGCTTGTACAAATTGTTGAATTTCTTTTGGTCATTTTTAAACAAATTGTTGAGAGTTTTCTTGGAACTGTGAAAAAGTCCCACCATTTTACCTTAAATCGTTTAATGATTATGAGTATCATCTTGATTTTAATTCTCAAACCCAAGGTAAGAAAAATTTTGTGAAAAATAAGACAAAAAGAGGGAAATCTCTTTTCTTCATTTTTAAGTTCATATTGTGATTTAAATAAATTATAGCTATCTTGAATT
Source organism: Bruguiera hainesii (assembly GCA_023213295.1). Lineage (NCBI taxonomy): Eukaryota > Viridiplantae > Streptophyta > Magnoliopsida > Malpighiales > Rhizophoraceae > Bruguiera > Bruguiera hainesii. Next base: position 4,858,820 of record JAHOYR010000004.1, read on the forward strand.
TTAGAATGAGAAAGTTAGGAAAAGATCCAACATAATTCTACCATTACTTAAATTAATTTGGAATCTTTGAAGGGTCCATTTTGGTGTCAAAGTAGAATAACTAAGAATGACTACCCTTATAATATTGGACAATGAAGGTATTGTACCATGCTTGTTGGTAGTCCTAATATGAGAAGGACAGAAAATGATTTAATTTTGTTTTTAAGGAGGTTGAAAAATATTTTGGTTTGGAAAGGTCTTGTCTACATTATTAAGGATGCATAGTTTTTTTTTTTATATAAAAGATAGAGTATGAAAGATCATAATGAGATTTTTTTATGTAGAAATGTTTGAGATTTGGTTGACTCTATTATTTCAAGAATAGTCATATATTATGGTTTAGTCTTAAAGAGATCTTGGGGTTTAAAGTACCATCTAGTAAGAAAGATTTTTTAGATGGTAATGGAAGGATCCTTATCATGGAATTTTGCTTCCATGGTGAAAATGTTTTGCAAATGGTGCTTAATTAGGTAAGGTGAGGCTTTTTTAGAGGTGTGTGTTACTAAGCTTATTTGAGAGGGTTTTGCCAGAGATAAGGTCTTAGATGAACATCTTATTTTCTTTTGAAAGTCAAGGATTTAAGATTTACTTGTTTGGTTATCGAAGAGACCTTGTAATGCCATGAGAAAGTATAAAGTTTTAAAGATAGATTCTATCCATTATTGAACCTGTATTTATTTTTAGGAAGATTGGACTTCCTCTTCTTTTGTAACTTAGTCACTCCATGACTTAATGGGTTGAGTTAAGGAAATGGATTTTGTAAGTTATGAAGTGTTTAAGGCTTTTTCTTGGTTGGGGTTTTGTAAAGGAGGTTTCCCTTTATCATTGAATTTTCATTACATGTTAAGGACTGTTTTAGATAAATTCTTTAGTTAGGAAATCTAATACAAAGATTTTATCTTCTTTTATATATACTCAATATCAAAATCAAAAAAAGAGAGAATGACTTGCCATTTGGAAAAATATGCTTTGATGTAATGTTTTGAACATATTTTTGCAAGGAATTTCTTTTGCAAACTTTCAATCAATGCAAAGAAAAAATTTTTGATATAATAAATCACTTTGAAATGTTATGATGCACGTGACAATAGAAAGAATTTCTTTTTCAATAATGGAATAATTTTTTTTTATAATCATTTGAATGTGTTGAAGTAAATTGGGATATTTCTTCCTTACCATTTTTTAGTTATTTAAGGATACCATTATAACCTAAATTAGAGGCATTTGTTTTAACAATTTTTGGGGCTAAAGGATTGATGAGATAGTCGTGGTATATAAGGAATTTCTCAACCTTGGGTTTTTATATATTGGACTAAAGTGGTATGTTGAACTATTCAGGGGGTAAGATTTTTCTTAAAATGGTCAAGTAATGGTTTTTCAATCTTATTAATATTTGGAATGAAATCTAAGATGAAATTAAGATTGACTAGAAATTGTTGGAATTGTGATTTATCAATAATTTTATCAGGAAATTTTTGACAAAAGCAAAAGACCTTTCAATAGGAGTAATAATACCTTTGGTAATATAATATCCCAAAATTTTGACATGGGTTTGGAAGAAAGAGATTTTAGACTAAGAGATCACTAAGCCATTTTGTTTTGCAACATAGAAAAATGTTTGTAAATACTTAAAATATTATTCAATTGAATTAAAAAAAGTGAGTCCATCATTTATATAAATGAGACAAAATTTTGAATATGATGAAAAAATGTCATTCATAATTCTTTGAAATTCCAAAGGAGTATTTTTCAATTCAAATGATATGACATTTCATTTGTATTGGTCAAACGGAATGGTAAAAGCAATTTTGTAATGATATTTTAAGTGAATTTGGATTTGCCAAAATTTTGATTTCGTGTCAAATTTGAAAAAACAAAGGCAAAATATAATTTTTGTAAAAGGTCCATTTTGTTCAAAATAAAGTACCTAATCCATTTAAGGGTTTTGTTTATAGGTTTGTAATTGATAACTAATTTAGGTATGCCACATTTTAATTCTACATGTTTGTTTATGTAAAAAGTAGTATAATATCAAAGTGATCTAGACTTTGAAATTAGTTTTTTGGATTTCCATATGATAATAGTTTTCTAATTTGACATTCATTTGGATAAATCTAACTTTTATAGGAATGTGTTTTTTGTTAAAATTTGATTCATATAATAGCTCAACAATATGTTATTTCCTGTCCTAAAAGGAGTTTGAGAGGCCAAAATAAAGTTAATCGTAGATTCTTTCTTTGAAAAAAAGATATTTTTTCTACAATGGTTAGGTTTTATAATTCGTTGTAAAAAGATATCTTTTTGTAAATAAAGGAGATGTTATTTGGCAAGTAAAATTGTATGAATTTTATTCTTATAAATTAATTGAGCTTTTATGAAATTAAGATTTCATATTTTTAGGTTTTCTATAAAAAGAAAAGTGATTTTTTGAGATTTTGTTTTGAAAGTAATATAATCATGACTAACAGTATATAAAATAATAAGATTTATAAATGGTATGCTTAGAATAATAATATAATGCATATTTTTAACTAGGATGAAAGAGGTTTTGATTTGAAAACTTGATTTTGGACAAAAGAAGTAGTTTTGTTAGTCATGGTCATGTAATTTATAAGTTTTTCATTTGCAATTTCTTGAAATTTTTGTATTTAATGTAGTTCAAATCTACTCTAGTATCAAATAAGATTATATTATTAATTTTGAAATCTTTTGAAAAGACTAGGGTGACTTTGATAAGGTATTTTCAAGAAGTGACTTGTTTAAGGGCAAAACGAAAGTTAGTTGGGTTCTTCTCTAAATTTTCAAGTTTTTATAGTTTTGGTTGTTAAGGTTTTGGGTCATTATTGTCAATTTTTTCTGTTTCTAGGTGTTTTATGAGAAGAAGCTGTAAAATCTCATTATCTTTTTGTCGTTTTTATTTGAGTTCTCTAAGTTATGTTTTAATGGTTTTGATTTCCATTTATAATTCATGTATAGTAGGGTTTGGCTTTTTTTAAACTTGTTTGGTTAGTATAGTAGTAAGGTCATAAGGAGTAGTGATAATTGATGGTAGACTTATGGGGTTATCTTGTTTTGATTCTTGGAAGGTTTTGAGAAAATTTTCTAGATATTCTTTTTATAAAATAAGGTCTTTAATATACTTAATGAGATTAATGAGAACTTCTTAATCTTTATTAAGCATATTAATTCTCTTGGTTTCACGTTAAGTTATAAATGAGGTGGTTTAAAGTTCATCTATTTGAGGAGATTCTTTCTTTAAGTATTTAAAACTAAAGTATCTTGGAGAAGAGCTTTTAGTTTTATTATGGTTTCCTCTTCTAATTATAGTTTTTAGATTTTATAGTTGATTTTGTAATATTTGGAGATGTATAATTTCTTACCAAACCTGTAGCAAGTAATATCCTATGATTGTTTTTTAAAGGTGGAAGTTTTTTGTTTTGATGGTTTGAATTTTTTTGGTTTGTTATAATAAGGGTGTTTATTTGTTTTTCTTTTTCTTTTTTTTTTTTTGTAACTAAAATAGTTTTTCTTATAAGGTTTGTATTATTTGTTATTAGGTTTTATAAGTTTTGGAATACCTAGATCAAATTGTTGACAAAAGGTTCCTACCTCAAAATAGGATTGTTTTAATTCCTATATAAGATGTTTTTGGAGTTTAAGGTCTTAGCAAATATTTTAAATCCTTCTTATTATGTGTAACTAATTAGTTGTTTATATGCTAACTAATCATAAGGTATTGGATTTCTAAAGGTAGTTTTAAGAGTGTTTATAGTTTTTTCTCCTAAAAGTATTCAAAATCTTACTAAAAATTTTAAATCTTGCTAGAAATTTTTCTTTCCAAAAGGTCTAGTTTGAATCTTCCTAATATAACTTTGTTAAAAAGGTCTTCTTGTACTTTTGGAATTCATTAAGTTTTTTAGACCCAAAGTTATTGAGTAATTTAGTATTTTGGTCCTTAAGGTATGATGGATCTTTTATGAAATGTAAAAAGATGGTCATGATGAGAGAAGTTACAACATTTCTATTGTATTTCCTAAGTTATCAAGGATGAGAACATTGTCTTCTATGGTTTTGATAGATTATAAAATTTGTAATTGTTATTCGTTTGTAAAATGGTAATCCCAATATCCTTTTATTATGTTCTCTAACCAAAATTAAAATAAGAGTAAAAATCATTATGCCAATATTTTTTATTTACTTAAAAATCTTTTTCTAAAACATGTAACTCATTTTGAATGTTTTCTTTAATTGTTAAAGAAGAAGGTAAGGTTAGGGGAGACTGATTTGTAGGGTTAATGAATATAGGATGGAGAATATTTGCATTATAGTTTGCAATTTGTGAGGAAATGCTTGGTAAGTTAAAGGTGGAAAATCTAGGTGGTTGTAATGGTGTTTGTTCCTTATAAGGAAGATTTATGGTCGGGGGATGGTTGATTTGTGCTCCAAATCAATAATAGATGTTGTAAAAGCTCCTTCCATGAATTAGGAGTTTATGAATCTTCTGTTAAAAGTTAAGTTAAAACAACTTTGCCTATCATATTGATTTATTTAGGAAATCTCAGTGTTTGATTTAAGTCGCTTTAATGGTTTAGATTTTATTGCTGCTTCTAAGATCTAGTTTTTTTAAATAATAATGTTTTTCCATTGAATAAACCTTCAGATAATAGTGTTAGATTGCCTATAATTTATTTCTAACAGAAGGATTTCACCTTTATGGGATTGAAATCTATATTTGAAAGCAAAAATAGAAATCATAGTTTTATAATAAATTTTGAAAATTAATACAACTAGAATATATCCTTCCAGTATATTATAATTATGAGTTTTAAGTTTTAAAATCATATTTTGTAAAATATTCTTTTCATTTAAAGGAACAATATGGTTTATGTAATAGTTGATGGAAATTGGACCATTATAAAGGCTACATTTAATTGAGCTAAGTAATGCATGTTGAAAATTTGTAAATCTAGTATTCCTTAAGATAGTTAGAATGGACGTGTTCAAATTTTTTTTTGTCAGGGTTTCATTCATACTTAGACTAATGCTATATGTATATATTTTTTATGTTTATGTCACTTAAAGAAACAGTAAGGTTTGAATAACAACAGATGGAAATTGGGCCACGACAAGGCCAGATTCAATTGAACTATGTAATGAATTTTGAAAATTTGTAAATCAAGTATTCCTTAAGATAGTTAGAATGTAAGTGTTCAAACTTTCTTTTATAATGGGTTTGATTCATACCTAGACTAATCTTATATATATATATTTGAAATGTTTATTTTTATGATTTTGTAAGGATTTTTAAGAAAGCATTTGAATAGTTTCAAAAGGTTTTATAAGTTAAATGTCTTGTTCTTCTATTTTGACTGTAAAATTAATTTAAAAAGATTGTATTTTGAAAGTTTATAAATTTTTTTTTTGAACTTTTTGAGTCTCCTAATCATCAATTACTTTATTGAAATCTTCTATAATAATTTCTTTGGTATTAATTATTCTTCAAGTTTCTAAACTTTTTGAAGTGGATGAGTTAGAATAAGAGGTTATTTTACATAATACTGGATTCATATTTGTAAATTTAGAGGTTAAAATAAGATATTTCCTACATTCCAAGAGTTCTAATTGGTTTTAACTACCCTAACTAAGGAACAGGTTAAATAATCAAACTAACTCAAGGTAAGATAACTTAAAAATATAACATATTGACATAACAATGATGGAGATATGAATGATAAAATGTTGAAAATACTTGATGTAATAAGAAGATAATCTTAAAATGGCTTTAATACCAATATTACTAATACTATAAAAAAGCTTAAAATATTACCAATATTGTAAAAAGGTTACAAATGTAAAGAAGAAGATAGGTTATAGAAAAAGAGATAATTGCACAAGAAAAAAGAAATACACAAGGAAATAAAGAAAGTTTACAAAATGAGAGGAAGAAAGAGAGAGGGATCTTTTGAAATGAGAGAGAAAGGGATGCTTTCTATTTGGAGTTTCAAATTCTACCTTAATTATTCTTCTTTTATTTTTATAATTGTTTTTGAGTGAGGCATCACCAGAAGCATTTTTGTCCTTTTATAGGTTGGCAGTTATAGGTTAAGCAGAGCTATCAAAGGTTGAGTGGAGTTTTCAGTCACTAAAGCAGTTTTGTCCTTTTGTGAAGTTGGCAGTCATAGGCTTAGGGGCTATCAGTTACCAAAAGTAGTTTTGTTATTTTAGTAAGTTGGTTGATCGCAAGTTGCTTAAGTGGAATTGTCAATTATTGAAAATAGTTTTGTCTTTTTGTTGAGTTGGTTGAACATGAGCTGCCTAAGTGGAAATGTTAATTGTCGAAAGTAGTTTTGTCTTTTTGTTGAGTTGATTGATCTTGAGCTACCTAAGTGGAATTGTCAATTGCATTCAGTGGAACTATCTTCCTTTTTGTTTTCCTGCTTGAGTGAAGGAAGGAAATAAAACATTTTTTTATAAAACTTATTTTGTGGAGTTGTAATTAATGCGAAGGAAAAATTTTTGGTTTAATAAATACTTTGGAATTTTATGATGCATATAACAATAGAAAAAAAAAATTATGGCAAAATAATTTTTCTTTTTGATAATCATTATAATATGTAAAAGTAAATTAGACTATTTCTTCCTTAATGTTTTAAGCTGTTTGAGAATACCTCCATAACTCAAATCATAGTCATTTGTTTCAACAATTTTTTGGGGCTAAAAAAGCAACAAGATGAATACAAAGAATTCCTTACACTTAGGTTCTTATGTATTAAACTAAAGTGATATGTTAAATTGTTTATGAGGCATGATTTTTCTTAAGAGGACTATGTAATGGTTTTGCAATCTTATTAGTATTTAGAATGAAATATAAGATATAGTTGAGATTTCCTAAAAATTGTTGGAGTTGTGATTTATTAGTAATCTTGTCAACAATTTTTTTAGCAAAGGTGAGAGTTCTTTTAATAGGAGTAATAGTACCCTAACTAATATAATATCCCAAAAATCTTACTTAAGGAAGAGAAAGATTTTAGGTTGAGAAATCATTAAGCCATTTTGTTTTGTAATAGAGAAAAATATTTGTAAATGGTTAAAATATTGTTTAAAAGAATTGGAAAAAATAAGTACATTATCTATATAAATAAGAAAAAATTTTGAATATGGTTAAAAAATGTCATTCATAATTTTTTGAAATTCTAAAAGAGTGTTTTTTTTAATTTAAATAACATTACATTTCTTTCATATTAACCAAATAAAACAATAAAAACATTTTTTTAACAATCTTTTACATGGATTTGAATTTGCCAAACTCTTGATTTCATGTCAAATTTTGAAAAACCAAAGGCAAAATGTAGTTGTTATAAAAGGCATCTTTTGTTAGAACTAAGGTACCTAATCCATTTAAGTGTTTTGTTTAAAGGTTTGTAATTGATAACTAACTTGGATGTGCCATGTTCTAATTCTACAATTTGTTTAAATAAAAAGTGACATAAGGTTATGGCGATTTTGACTTTGAAATTAATTTTTTGGATTCTAGATCTTGGATTTCTATATAACAATAATTTTCTAATTCTACATTCATTTGAATAGGTTTGACTTTTGTAAGAATATGTTGTTTTTTTTTGTCTCAAAAGACATTTAAAAGGTTAAAGCAATGTTCATTTTAGATTCTTTGTTAAAGGAGAGATTTTTTCTATGATTATTAGGTCCTGTAATTAGTGTTGAATTCATTATAAAGAGACACCTTTTTGTAAAGTAAGGAGATGTTGTTTAACAAGTATAATTGTATGAATGTTATTCTTATAAATTGAGTGAGCTTTTTTGAGATTAAGATTTTGTATTTTTAGGGTTTTTATAAAAGGGAAAGTGAGTTTTTGTTATTTTATTTTTAAAGAAATATGGTAATAACTGACAGTATAGGGAGTAATAAAATTTATAAATAGTATACCTAAAATAACAATATAATTCATATTTTCAACTAGGACGAAGGAGATTTTGATTTAAAAAATTTTGATTTTGGACAAAAACTATAGTTTTGTTAATAATGGTCATTTTAGAATTATTAGTAGTTGAAAGTTTTTTAATTGTAACTTTTTGAAATTTTTGTGGTATTATTCCTTATTTAATATAGTTCAAATCTATTTCAATATCAAATAACATTATATTATCAATTTTGAAATCATAATGAGTGTAGACGAAAGAGTTGTAAGGTTATTTTGTTTTGTCTTTTGGAAGGTTTTGAGAAGTTTTTTTAAAATATTCTTTATGTAAAGTAGGGTACGTAATATACTTAATGAGATCAATGAGAAATTCTTAATTCTTATTAATTATATTAATTTTCTTAGTTTCACTCTTTATTTCAAATAAGGTGGTTTAAACTTCATTTATTTGAAGGGATTCTTCCTCCAAACATTTATTAGAGGAATTGGAATTAGAATTAAAAGTATCTTTGAGAAAAGTTTCTAATTTTTCAACAATTTGTTCTTTTAATTATAGTTATTGGATTCTACAATTGATTTTGTAATATTTCAAAATATATTTGTTTTTGCCACACCTTTAATAAGTAATATCTGGTGACTATTTTTTAAAGGTAAAAGTTTTTGGTTTAGATGGTTTGAATTTTTTTGATTTACTGTAATAAGATTATTTATTTGTTTATTTTGGTAGCCAATATAGTTTTTCTTATAGGGTTTGTATTGTTTATTGTTGGGTTTTGTGAGTTTTAGGATACATAGATCAAATTGTTGGCAAAAGATTCCTACTTTAAAATGAGATTATTTTAATACCTACTTTATATGTTTTTGGAGTTTGAAGTCATGACAAATTTTAAATCATTCTTGTTATATGTAACTAATCAGTTATTTATACGTTAACTAATCAATAGAGATGGATTTCTGAAGGTAGTTTTAAAGGTGTTTGTAGTTTGTTATCCTTAAAGTGTTAAAAGTCATGTCAGAATCTTTTTTTTTCTAAAAGAATTGGTTTAAATCCCCCTTAAGTATAACTTTGGTAAGAAAGGTGTTCTTCTAATGTTGAAACTTACTAAACTTTTTACATATAATGTTGCTAAATAATTCAGCATTTTTGCCTTTAAGATGTGATGGATCCTTTATGAAATGTAAAGAGATGGTTAAGATTAGATAAGCTATAACATTCTTTATTTTCCTAAGTTATCAAGGATGGAAATATCGTCTTCTATGATTTTGATAAATTATTCGTTAATAAAATGATAGTTCCACCATCCTTTTAACTGTCTTGAAAATCCAACAATTAAGAGTTCAACTACAGCTTTGTCTAAGGTTTGGTATTGTGTTTTGTAGGCATTTGTTTGTCATTTGTTATAAAAGGCTAAAAATATTATATTTAAACATGCTATCTATGTTTTATTCGTAGATAAAATAAGTATTGAATTTGTACTATACTAATGTGTTGGGTTTATTCTTGATGACTAAATCTAAATCTAAAGTTGTAAGGCTAGATATTAGTTTAGTCTAGTAGAGGCAGTTTAGGTGCGATTAAGAGACCTTAATTTTTGAATTTTGTTTTATGATATTGATTACTTTTATTAGTATTTAAAGATGAAGATTTTAAATTGACAAAATAAGTTTTAATGGTTTAGATGAAATCATTATTATTTTGTTGGGTTTCATTAGGTTTTGAATTTTGATAAGGTTTGAAACTAACTTTAGTTTAAAACTATCTTTAGAAATCCAATTGCCTATGATTTCATTAAGTTTCGAATTTTGACAAGATTTGGAACTAACTTCAGTTTAAAACTATCTTTAGAAATCCAATTGCCTATGATCAATTGATTTACAGAGAACTAATTAGTTACACACAATAAGAAGGATTTAAAATTTGATAAAACCTTAAATGACAAAAACATCTTAAAGGGGAATCAAAACATAAGAGCTAGTCAAATTCAAATATCTTTATATAGAAAAATCTTACAATGATCTTGCATACTTTACTTGTAATATACAAAAAATTATCCATCCTTAATGATAGGAACAAGATCTTCCCAAATCAAAATATTTTCCAGTCTTCTTAAAACCAAAATTGAATCAGTATTTATCCTTCTAATATTTGGACTACCATTAAAAGGAGTACAATACCTTCTCCAAAATCATAAGGTAGTCATTCTTGGTTATTCTACCTTGACACTAAAATGGACCTTTCAAAGATTCTAAATTGGTTTAAGAAATGGTTGGGCTATTTTAAATCTTGTCCTGACATTCTCATTTTTTAAATCTGTGATAAATATAATTTGTTTAAATCATAATACGAACTTATAAATAAAGTAAAGAGATTTTCCACTCTTTTCTTGTTTTTCACAAAATTTTTCTTATACTTGGTATTAATATGGTACTTTAAGTATCAAAATTAAGATGATATTTTAATAATCACCAGACAATTCAAGGTAAAATCATGAGACTCTTTCAAAATCCTAAAAACACTCTTAAGGGCTACTGTTCAAAGATGGCCAAAAGGAATCTAATAACTTGTACAAGCCAAACCTCATTATTCAAAATCTTTGGCCAAAAAACCTTATGTCACAACCTTTCTAGCAGTGACCCAAACTAAAGAAGAATATTTTGCAATAATGCAACAATTATTGCAATTTAAAACCCCATCGGCCCATGAATCCTTTGCCACATTAGACTCAAGTGAGTCCAAATTTAATCTTCTCCAAGATAATGAGGACAACTACTTTGAAATTCCCTCTTAAATATTAAAATAAAAATAACAAACTACTTTTAGTGATTGACACCTCTACTCAGACAACTTATGATCAACCAATTTAGCAAAAAGACAAAACTATTTTTGATGATTGGCAATTCCACTCAAGCAACTCAAATTAGCTAACTTAACAAAACAATAAATTTACTTTTGGTTATTGATAACTACACTCAGCTCATCACTACTAACTTTACAAAAGAAGAAAAATGCTTTCAATGAAAGCAGTTATAAAAACAAAGGAAAAAGAATCAAAGAAGGTAAAATTTAAAACTTCAAATACAAAGCATCCCTTTCTCTCTTATTTCAAAAGATCCCTCTCTTTTTCTTTTCATATTGTAAACTTTCTTTATTTTCTTATGTATTCTTTTTTTTTTTGTGTAATTTTCTCTTTGTGTGTAACTTTTCTTCTTTTCTTATGCAACCTTTTTATAATATTGGTAATATTAGTTTTAGAACCTTTTCAAAATCATCTTTTTAGTGCATCAAGTATTTTCTATATTTTATCATTTATATTTTCATCATTATTATCTCAATATGTCATATTTTTAAATTATCTTACCTAAAATTAGTTTGGTTATTTGACCTATTTATTGGTAAGGGTAGTTAAAACTAATTAGAACTCTTAGATTGTAGAAAATATCTTATTTTGACTCTAATTCTGCAAATATGAATTCAAAATTATGCAAAATAATGTCTTGTTTAACTTATTAACTTCAAAAAGTTCAAAAATTTGTAAGATTGTGAATACCAAAAAAATTACTATAAAAGATTTCAATACAGAGATTAATGAATGAGAAATTCAAAATGTTTAAAAAGAACAAATTTACAAACTTTTCAAAATCAATTTTGTCAAAACTGATTTTACAATTGAAACAAAAGAATGAGACATTCAACTTACAAAATCTTTTGAAATTATTCAATTGCTTTCTCAAAAATCCCTATATAATCATAAAAATAAATATTACAAATAAATACATATAGGTTTAGTCTAACTAAGAATTAAATGTCTTACAAAAAAGACTTAAAAACATCTATTCTAATTACTTAAAGGATACTAGATTTATAAATTTTTAAAATTCATTACTTAATCAAATTCAACTTTTGTAGTAATCTAATTTCTTTTAACTTGTTATTCAAATCTCTCTATATGTTTAAGTGATAGGAATCTTTTCAAAAATATGATTTTACAGATTAAAATTCATAATTATAATATATTGAAAAGATCTTTTCTAGTTGCATTAATTTTCAAAATTTATTACAAAACTATGATTTATCCTTTTACATCTAAATATAAATTTCAATCTTAGAAAGGTAAAACCCTTTTGCTACAAATATATCTCACATAGTCTAGTACTATTATTTCAAGGTTTATTCAGTAGAAAGAAATTATTCTTTCAGAAGATTAGATTTTAGGAGCAATAAAACTTCAACCATTAAAGTAACTTAAACCAAACACTAAGATTTTCAAAATAAACTAATATGATTTGTTTTAACTTTTAATAAAAGATCCATAAACTCCTAATTCACTAAAGGAATTTCCACAACATCTATTATTGATCTAGGGCACTTATTAGTTATCCCCCACCATAAATCCTTACCACAAGGATCAAATACTATTATAACCACCTAGATTTTTCACCTTTGATTTACCAAGTACTTTCTCACAAACTAAAAATATAATACAAATATTCCCTATCTTATATATATTAACCCTACAAAACAACCTCTGCCAACTTGACTTATCTCTTCATAAGTTACAAAAAACATTCAAAATGCGTTATGTGTTTTAAAAAATAATTTTCAAGTAAATAAAAAATATTTGCATGACAATTTTTACTCTTTTCATAATTTTAAAAAGAGAACATGATTTTTTTAAAACTTTTTTTATAGGATAGTTAGTGTATCCAAAATTATTTTTATGACTTTATTTTTAAACAAAAAGTACACATTTTATTCTGACTAGTTTGAACTCTATACTTCTTAAAATGAAATTTTTTATCATTTTCAAAATTTTACAAACCTTGTTACCACAAAAAATAAAATTAAGGAATGGATTACTATTGATGATAAAGTCATAAAGGTTGAGTATTCACTTTTGCGACAACTCAATATAACCTATTAACAAAATACAATCGACTTAGTTCCTTATAAACTCTTATATGAAAATAATGTCCTGAAAAAGCTTTTTAGAATGATCATTTAACAAAATAATTTTTTCAATATCCATCTTCGTACTATAAAAACTCAATTAAATAAAATAAAAAGCCACATCCACAAAAAAAAGCCTAAAATTAATTACAAATCTGGATGTTTACAAAATAAAACACCATATTTTCAAATCTTAACAGATTTTAAAAGCTAATAAAACCCAGTAAAACAATGATAACTTCATCTAAATCATTAAAACTCATATTACCAATTTAAAACCTTATCTTCAAATACCAATGAAAAAAAGTAATTAATACCATAAAACAAAACTTAGAAATTGAGACTTGCCAACCTCACTTAAACTACCTTTATTGTCTTAAACTAGTATCGACCTTACCACTCTAAATTTAGACATTGAAAAAAAACCTATCAAATTAACTTAGTATAAGTTCAATATCTCTTCCATTTATGTATGAAAAAAAAAAATTGCATGTTTGAATACAATATCCTTAGACTTTTATAACAAATGACCATGACTACAAATGTCTATAAAACCCAATACCAAACCCTAGACAAAATTATAACTTAAATCCCATTTTGATTTTTCATACTTTACGTGTCATATATAAAAAATTATCCATCCTTAAAAATGGGAAAGACCTTTTCAAATCAAAACATTTTTTAACTTTTGAAAAAACAAAATTAAACAATTACTTATCCTTCTCATATTAGGACTACCAATAGACATGGTACAATACCTTCTTTCTCCAAAATCACAAGAATAATCATTCTTAGTTATTTTACTTTGACACTACATGGACCTTTCAAAAATTTCAAACTAGTGACACCAAAATAGACCTTTCAAAGCTTCCAAACTAGTGACATAAAAATGGACTCTGCAAATATTCCAAACTGATTTAAGTAATAGTAGAACTATTTCAAATCTTCTTCTAATATTCTCATTTATGAAATTTGAGATAGGTATAATTTGTTTAAATTACAATACAAACTTACAAATAAAGAAAAAAGATTTCCCTCTCTTTATTGTTTTCTACAAAATTTTTCTTACTTTTAGTATTAACAAGGTATTTTAAATTTTAAAATCAAGATGATATTCTAATAATCACTAAACAATTCAAGGAAAAATAGTAAGACTTTTTGAACATTTCAAAAAAAAAAAAAAAAAAAACTCCTATGGACTACTGTTAAAAAATGGCTAAAAGAAATTCAACCTTTACAAGCCAGAACTTTTAGTATAACATTTTTAGCTAAAAAATCTTAAGCCTGACCCTTCTATCAACACCCCAAATTGAAAAAGAATATTTTACAATAATACAAAAATTATTGCAATCCAAAATCCTTATGGCCCATGAATCCTTAATCCCATTAGATTTAAATGAGCCCAAAATTAATCTCCTTTAAGATAATGAGGTTGACTACTTTGAAATTCTCTCTCAAATATTAGGGGAAAAAAATGACAAACTACTATTGGTGATTGACACCTCTACTCAAGTAACTCGTGATCAACTAGCTTAATAAAAAGATAAAACTACTTTCAACACTTTACAATTCCACTCAAATAGCTTATGATTAGCCAACTCAACAAAGCTACTTTTGGTGACTGATAGTTCCATTTGGCCCATGATAGCTCCACTCAGCTTATAAAGGAACGAAAATACTTTTGGTAATACCCCACCCAAAAGCAAGCATAAAAACAAAGGAAGAATCAAAGAAGGTTGAATTTGAAATTTTGAATAACTAAAGATAGAGTCCTACGATTGAATAGTCTCGAAGTAGATAAGATTGAACATTGAGTCAGCGATGAAACCCTTATCTTTAATTTCCATTTTGTTTGCAATCTTTTTTCTTTTCTTATGCAATCTTCCTCTTTGTCTTCCACTTTTTATAATATTGGTATTAGAGTCATATCAGTAACCTTAATGATGATATTCTAGTAAACACTAAACAATTCAAAACTCTAGTACCAATATTACTAATATTATAAAAAAATTACACAATAAAAGAATAAAAATGTTACAAGTAAAGAGGAAATTATACAAGAAAAGAGAAATACATAAAAAAATAAAGAAAGTTTATAGGATGAGAGGAAGAAAGAGAGAGATCTTTTGAAATAAGAGAGAAAGGGATGCTTTGTATTTAGAGTTTCAAATTTTGAGATTCAAAATTTTCCTTTCTTAATTCTTTTTCCTTTGTTTTTATAAACATTTTAGGTAAGTTATCACTTAAAACATTTTTGTTCTTTTGTAGAACTAACAATAATAGGTTATGTGGAGCTATCAATTATTGAAAGCAATTTTGTTCTTTTATAAAGTTGGCAGTCATGGGCTAAGGGGCTATCAATCACTAAAAGTAGTTTTGTTATTTTGCTAAGTTAGCTGATCACAAGTTGCTTAAGTGGAACTGTCAATCACCAAAAGTAGTTTTGTCTTTCTGCTGACTTGGTTGATCAATTTTTCTATTTTTGGTTGTTATCCTATAAACTTGATCTTTTAGGCAATCTTGAAGGTCCAAATTCATCTGTGACTCGTTGAAACCCTAAGTTGTGTTGCCTTTGTACCTGTTATTGTTGTGTTAGCATGTTAGGGTTGTGGCATAAATCGTCAATAGTGATATAATGGGTCATGTATAGGTTAAGATCAGATTAATTATTTAGATGTAATAGTTTAGCTAGGGATAGTAGTAAATTTTCTAAAAATAAAGAAATAATAATTAATGAAACTTTAGTTAATAATTATTCACAAAACTAGACTTTACCTTCTTCTTTTTCTTTTTAGGTTTACAAATATGAAAGTTTCTTTTCAAAAGTTGATTATATTATAAAAAACATTAAACAATCATTACCCTTAACTTAAGGTTATAATGATTTCCTTTTGTTATCACAAGAGCTTATTAGTTCACACAAATATAAGTATAAATTTCTTCATGTTGATATGGTACAAGTAGCATTAAAACCTGTTACCATACTAGGTTTAAATAACTAGACAATTATATATGTCAAGGATAAAAGAAAATTATTTTCATGACTCCTTATTAAGAGTAATTGAATCCACATTGAGCGATGAACCATTTTGGTTCTCCTACTTTCCAAATTTTACTTTGTCATTATCAAATCCAAATTTAATACATACTTTAAGTTTGGATATTAAAACTAAAGGATTTAATATGACTGCCTTATGAAGTGACTTTTAATGAAAGTTAGACTCCTACTAAGACTCAACCCATAGTTAGGGGATTGAAACATTTAAAAACCTATAAAAAGGAGATAAATGATCTCCTACAAAAGGTGTTTATTAAAAAAAAAACAATAACTTATGAAATTGTCTAACATTTTATGTCAAAAATGTTGTTAAGGTGGATTGAGGAGTTCTAAGTCTAGTTATTAATTATAAGCTTTTAAATAAGATATTAAGATAGATTAGGTATCTAATACCTAATAAAAAGGATTTATTAAATAAGTTTTAAGAATTTGAAATATTTTCAAAATTCAACATGAAATCAAGATTTTGGCAAATCTAGATTTATAAAGAAGATAGGTATAAAATGACATTTACAATTTTATTTGGATATTACAAATAGAATAAAATGTCCTTTAGGTTAAAGAATGCACCCTCTTAATTTCAAAAAATCATGAATGAAATATTTAATACTTATACAATATTTATTATTATTTATATTGATAACATGTTAATATTTTCAAACACAATTGAACAATATTTTAAACATTTGAAGCTTTTTTTAAAAGTTATTAAAAAGGCAGGTCTTACTATATTAGTAAGAAAGATGAAATTATTTCAAATTAGGGTTAAGTTTATTGGTTACTTCATTAATAATGGTACAATTATTCCTATTGATTGAGCAATTGAGTTTCCTTCCAAATTCCCTGATAAAATTAAGGAAAAACAATAGTTGTAAAGGTTTTTAAGATATTTAAATTATATTTCATATTTTTATAAAAAAAAATTAGTCTATGATGCTAAGTATTTATTTGAAAGGTTAAAAAAGAATCCTTCTAAATAGAAGGATGAACATACAAAAGAAATTAAGTAAATAAAATTAAAATCTAAAGAACTACCTTGTTTACTCCTTTCTCATCCTGATGCATTCAAAATAGTTGAAATTGACACATTAGATAAAGGTTATGGAGGAATTATTTAGTAAAAGATTAACTCAAAAAAACAGATTTTCTATATACTATAAATTTAACACATTTGATAAATTTTGAGATAACGCTTATGAGCGTACCTTGGATAAATCCATCATATATCCTTTGATTCTAAAGTATATAGATTTTCTATATACCATATAAAATAACTATGCTTAACTCAAGCTAATAAGATTATAAAATTTTATTTTAAAGATGACATGTTTCCATAAACTAATGTGAAAGATTGCCTATATTATCAATAAATACTTCATGAAACAGATTTGGTGGTTATTAAACCCATTAAAAGAGGATTAGGAAGCAACTTTGGTTATTACTTTAGAGATTGGGCTTATGCCAAATTTAAGATAAAGAAAATTCTTTATCTAAAAGATTGGCAAGCTAATCTCTTCAATTACCATGAATTGAAAGAATGGTGGAAGGTTAAGACCTTTAATTACTTTTCATTATATTGAAGCATGGGAAAAGGCTTTTAATATATGAAAATAAATAAAAGAAATTTAGTTAGTTCATTTAAATACATCTTTCAAATGACCCAAAGAAATTTCTAAATTGGTTTAAAACTTGGCTTTTCAAATGGGGTTTATATCATCTGACTCTACCCCACAAAGTAAGGACTATTGATGAATAGTTTTGTGAAGTTAATGAAGAGGTTAAAAACATATTACTAATGTTCCTTGTTTGGTATCATGTCCCATGGATTATTAAATGGGATTATGTAGTTATGGCCAAACAAATGAATATTTTAGATATTGACATTAAACATGTTTCATGGCTAACTAGACAAATTAATATCCATTAGTGGGAAAAGTTTGATTTTTTCAGTGATAGAGCTTACACGACAAAAGGAATTGTCTGTATTAATGGTCCAAAGGCTCTACCACCAAAACTGACTCCAACCACTCCTAAGTAAATACTAAAGACTTTAATGAAATTTGTGTTGATGGAAGGGTTATTGGAAATGATAACTAATTTACTCCATTTGTCTGAAAACTTGCAGACGAATCAAATTGAAAGTAGCCAAAAACACCTTAATGATAAAGATATGATGTAAGATTCCTGGGACCTATATGAGTTGTAAGAGACAACTGTTAGTGGAGAATAAGAGCACTTTAACAAATGGACAGGTGGGTCAAGATAGCTTTAATAAAGCTAAAGCAAAGCAATAATGAAGTGTCAAGAAAAACATGAAAGGAGTATAATAATAGAGCAACTACTTAAAAAAAAAAAAATTCTTTCTAGGATAATAATGTGTCCAATAAGTGTTGATTATTACCGCTTTTATATGTATAAATAAATGATGAAAAGAAGGGTAAGGGGGCTTAGTCTAGACCTAGTTAGTCATTCTCTTTTCCTCTCTCTCTCGCTTGAATTTTCTTTCTTCTCCAAAAGTTAGTAACAATGTTCAATATTCAATGAAAACTTTATTCGTATAAGCTTTTCTTTTTATCTCTTTTCTTATTTTAGGTGTTTGTGTGTTTGTTTTGTTTATATTATATATTATAAATTATGAGCTATGTTCGAATGGAGATGAAATGTTTGAAAATTAGATCCTTATTCTACCATTCAAATGCAACTCGCAATTTATAATATATAATATAAACAACACAATTTATAATATATAATATTAACAAAACAAACACGTAAAGCACCTAAAATAAGAAAAGAAATAAGAAACTTATAGGAATAAAACTTTCATTGAATATTGAATGTCATTATAAGCTTTTGGAGAAGAAAGAAAATTTTACAAGTTAAAGAGAAAGGAAGAGAGAATGAATAACTAGGTTTGGACCAAGCCCCCTTTGCCCTTCCTTTCATCATTTATTTATACATATAGAAAAGGTGGTAACCAACACTTATTAGACATATTAATGTCCTTAAAGGAATCTCTTTTTTAAGATAGATGCTCTATTATTGTACCTTTGTCACATTTTTCTTCACACTTCATTATTGCTTTACTTTATCTTTATTAAAGTTATCTTGACCCACTTGTCCATTTGTTAAAGTGGTTTGATTCTCCATCTCTTATAGCTTATAAGGGTCTTAGGAATCTTGCATTATATTTTCATCATTAAGGTGCTTTTGGCTACTTTCAGCTTAATCCATTTATGAGTCTTCAAAGGAGTGGAACAAATTAGCCATCATTTCCAATAACCTTTCCTTTGACACAGACTCCGTTAAAATCTTTAGTATCTCCTTAAGAGTGGTTGGAGTCGATTTTAGTAATGAAGCCTTTAAACCATTAATACAGACAATTCCTTTTGATGTGTAGACCCCATGTTTAATCTGTCTAGTCAGCTATGGAACATGTTTAATTTCTAAAACTAAAACTTTCATTTAATCGGCCATAACTACATAATTGCATTTAATAATCCATGAGACATGATACTAAGTAGTAAACATTAGTAATGGGTCTTTAATCTCTTCATTAGTTTCACAAAATTATTCATAAACAGTCATTACTTTATGGGGTAAAGACAAATGATGTAAACCTTATTTGAAAAACCAAGTTTGAAACTAGTTTGAAAATTTTCTTTAGATCATTCGAAAATATATTTGAATGAACCAACTAAATTTCCTTTGTTTGTTTTCATATATTTAAGCTTTTTCCCATACTTCAATATAATCAAAGTAATGGAATGTCTTAACCTTTCACCATTTTTTCAATTCACAGTAACCGAAGAGATCAACTTGTTAGTCTTTTGGATAAATAATTTTCTTTACCTTGAATTTGGCATAAGCCCAATCTCTGAAGTAATAACTAGAACTACTTCTTAATCCTTTTCAATGGGTTCAATAACCACCAAACCTATTTCATGGAGTATCTATTAATAATACAATAGTCTTTCACATTAGTTTGTGGAAACATATCATTTTTAAAATAAAATTTTGCAATCTCATTAAGCCTAAGCTCAACATAAATTTTTCTTTTATAGTACATAAAAGATCTATATGCTTTAGAATCAAATGATATATGATGCATTTATTCAAGACACGCTCATAAGCGTCATCTCAAAGTTTATCAACTTTATTTGTTTTTATATCCACACCTTTAGCCAGTGAATTAACTGACTTTGTTAGGGACTAAGACCCTTGCATTAGTAGCCTTTTACCCATTGATTAATTCCCTACAAAAACTCATGAGTTAGGAAATATGGTAATGCATTAGAATTTCCCTTAATAAACTCAAATTTCAAAATCAAATACAAAAAGTATTCCTTTTCATCTTGCAAAAATTTGCTTAAAAGAAAGATTTTTGATATCTTTAGTAAGGACGCCTTTTATGGCTTTATAGTCAATTTTTAAAAGAAACTTCTGATTTAATAAATCATTTTCAAATTTTTAAACACATCACACAATAATTAGAATTTCTTTTTTAATAATAGAGTAATTAACTTTATCTCCCTTCCAAATACCAGAAGTGAATCAAATTAACTATATTTTTAAGTTAATCCTTTGCTTAAGGATTCCTCTATAACATGTATCTAATGTTTTAATTTCAACTATTTTGAATACATCGGGATGAAAACAAGCATAAACAAGGCAATTCTTTAAATTTTAATTTTATTTTCTTAACTGCTTTTGTATGTTCATCTTTCTATTCAGTAGAATTTTTTTTTTAACCTTTCAAATAAAGGCTTAGCATTATAGGCTAATTCTTTATAAAAATTTGAAATATAATTTAAATATCTTAAAAATCTCTGCAATTGTTATTTTTCTCTAATTTTATTCAAAACCTTGGAAGCAAATTCAATTGCTCAATAAATAGGAAAAATTGTATCGTTATTAATGAATTGACCAAGGAAGTTAACCCTGATTTGAAATAACTTCATCTTTCTTACTAATATAGCAAGACTTACCTTTGCAATAATCTTTAACAAAAAAATTCAAATGTTTAAAATGTTGTTCAATTGTATTAGAAAATACTAACACACTATCAATATAAATAATAATGAATATTGTATAAATATTAAATATTTCATTTATAATTTTTTGAAACTCAGAATGCACATTTTTTAACCCTAAAGGCATTACATTCCATTGTAATGTTCAAATGAAACTGTAAATGTCATTTTATACCTGTCTTCTTCATAAATCTAGTTTTGCCAAAATCCTGATTTCATATTAAATTTTAAAAATGTTTGAGTTTCATAAAACCTATTTAATAAGTTCTTTTTATTGGGTATTGAATACCTAATCTATCTTAGTACCTTATTTAAAAGTTTATAATTAATAACTAGTTTTGAAACTCCTTGTTCCACCTTAGCAGTTTTTTCAACATAAAATGTTGGACAACTTTGTAGGCTATTACTTTTTCTATTGAGCCACTTTTGTAAGAGATCATATCTCCTTTTTATAGGTTTCCAAATGTCTTAATCTCATGACTATGGGTCGAGTCTTAGTAAGAATTTGACTTTCATTAAAAGTCACTTCATAAAATAATCTTACCACGTGCCTTTTCCTATCAAAAAAAGCAATGGGAATCTCTACACAAAGTAAAGTTTCAAACTTTATTTGTATCTCTTGTATTTTATTTTGAATAACAAAAGAGTTGATCTTTTCTTAAAGGTGTTTACCTTTTACTTAACTTTGAAGAGATTGAATAAAGCTTTATTTTCTCCTTATTAACTTTTAAAGTAAATTTATCTCTCTAAATTAAGGAATAGATATGAATTTAAAACTAATAAGCTTTCCATTTATTTATGAAAAAATCCCTTTATCGTTTATCTTTTTAATAGGATACAACATATAAAGAAAAGGATTTTCCAAAATTACATCATAAGACAATTTCTTAACTAATATAAATGTAATCTTAATATATATCCTATCATTACAAATAGCAACTTGAGATAGCATATATTTAATAATAATCTTATTTTTATTAGTAGTGTTTAACACTTTCATTGTTTTTTAGAAGCATTTTAAAGGGACTATTCCTTCATTAATATAATTTATATTAATGCCTAAATCAATTAAGGTTATTGTACAAAAAGACATTTTTTATTGACCATTACTATGATCTAAGTATGTCATTTATGAGTAATAACTAGATCTATCAAATTAACATATTGAAGAGTACTTAATTCTTCCTTTCAGGAAGTTTTTGGAATATCCAAATAATTAGAAAGATCATTACTATGTTTAGATATCAATTTTAATATTGTTATTCTTCCTTTTAATTCTTTTACTTTAGTTTTTAACTGATTAATTTTAACTTTAAGCTCTATAATAAAAGGTTTTATTATCATTTTGATTTTTAAACTAAAATTACCAAAATAATTATTTTTAATTCCTTGAATAATAGTTTTTAAACTATAGTACTCTTTTGATTTTTAACTTTATTTTCATTTTAAATCAAATGGAGATATTTTTCCAATTACTCTTTTTTTCTTTTGGATCTGTGATTTTATCAATAAGATCCAAAATCATATTATCTTTTTTTATAAGGACTAATGAGTCATTACTTTTACACAAATCTTGATAATAATTATATCGTTTGTCATAACTATTATCATACTTTTTTTCAAATGTAACCTCTTTTTCAAGAAGATCTACCTCTAGATTTGATTCTTTGAATTCATCTTCTAATAAGAAAATGTGCATTAATAACCTCTTAAAGCCCTCATCAATAAATAATTCATAAATGTTTTATTTCATTTCATATTTATTAGAATAATGACCTATTTTTTAGCATTTATAGGAGATAATTGTCTTCCTTTTCTTTTTTTGCGAAGCAAACTTTTTTTTTCCTTTTAATTTTTCCTTTTCATAAAAGGTTTCTGTTGAGAAATGAGTTTATAACCCTTCTTTATTTTTCTAAGAGGTCTTATGGGTGGATAACGCATCTATTTGTTGAAGTCACCTACGACTTTTTTGCCTTGAGCCTTATTTTTCTACAATTGTTTATACAGGTTTATTTCACTATAGAGTTTAACTTCTTCAGTAACTACCTTAGCTACTAACTTTTCATGAGTATAATTGGAATAGTTAATATCTCCTCCATGATAAAACTTTAATTTGTTTTTAACTCTTTTAGAAAATAAGGTAGATAACCTTAATAAAAACTTTGATTTCCAAAACATACTTTAACTATCTTCTCTAGTAGAAACTTTTGAAAAAAAAAATGTCTTTATACCATTTAAACTGGATAAATCTACCAATAAAATATTTGAACTAACAAAATGGTTGGTAATAATATAAATTAGTATATTAACACTATTAGATACTTGCAAACCTTATTATAACTTAATAACATTAAAGATTTGAAACTTAACTTTGTTTAGCAAGTAAAAATCCAACCAACCTTTAAGTTGGCCTGTAAAACCATTGACAATAAATCTTACTATATTGAGGTTAGAATTATTACCCCTAACTTTTACAATAATAACAAATATCATTATATAATATAACAGAATGAGATTTTATTTTCAAATATTCCATCCAGATTCCATTCAACAATGCTATTACCATCGTATTATACATAATTGTACTCCAACTATTCCTCTAATAAGAGGTCAACCATAATAGGTCTTAGGTAATATAGTTTTATAGGTGTTTTATTAAAAACCATTTTATTAATTTTCATGATTCCTTTACTACTGAAGGATGGTGGATTCTTGGGATTTTGTTCTTATAAAAGTAACTTTTGGATTTTTTTAATATAATTTTTAAAACTTGAAAATTCTTCTCTTGATACTTCCTCTGTTATTTCCTCTATTCATAATACAAAGGTATCATTTTTCTTTTAATCCAAGGTTTCTTAACCTTTTGACTATTTCGTCAACCATTTTTAATTTTTTAGGGTTTTTATCCATCATATTATAATTTATTTTTTTTGACGTAATGGGTTTAAATAAAACCCATTTTTCAAATCTTTGGTTTAACCAAAGGTCTTAGAATCTACTAAACTATAAATTTTTGTACTACTTCATATATTTTTTCTTCAACTAAAAATACAATTGGTATAATTTTCTTATTTTATAATAGCATTTGTGGAAGGTACCTCCTTATAAGGAGAGGCTACCACATCTCTGTCTTCAATTTTAATATTTAAATTAAGTGTAGGAGGGTGAATAGCATTAACCCTATTACCTTTTCATGTAACATATTATTGATATACTTTCTCAAGAACCATACACCTTTCTAGGATAGAAAAATCCATAAACTATTTTTTCTTAAGTTTATAAACCTTTTCCAAGTAAGAAAATATATTAATTGGTTCTTCAATTGATTCCATCTTTTTGACATATATTTTATGGTGTTTATGTCAAACTACTCTTTATTTCTTATCAAAAGTGACAAAGAACCATATTTTTTTAAAAGTATTTTTAGGAGAATAAAATAACTCTCTTAATTTTTCTTTAATTTCATCAATTTTCTCTAATACATAAAGATTTCTATTTTCATCCTGATAGTTGATATACGAGTAAGAAGGAGATTTAGGCCTATAAGCCTGACTTGATGTCTCCTGTGGTTCACTAACCACAAAAGTTGAAGTTGAAGGAGGAAAGTCAACCTTATACTAGGGTTAACTAACTTATTCTTTTGTTCTTTAAATACCATCTAACTCAGTGATGAGCACTAAAAAGGTAGAATATCTAAGTTTAACCTTTTTTTTTAACCCTTTTTTAGGTTTAACCTCACATTTATGGATAGAGAAAATCAAATTTTGACATCCCTATCTTAATATTCAATGACTTCTTCAACTTGTCTATTAATCTATTTAATAAGTTTAATAGTCTTTTTTAAGACTCATTTCTCAAATAACTTAACATGATTCGATTTTATAGTCTTTGGAATCATTACATTAGATTTTGACTTATTAGTCAAAACAATGTAGTGATTCCTTTATCAGCATATTTTATTGGGATTTCCTTAATTCCAAGAATTGTAATGTTTATAACTTTATAATACTCCTATAAATAAAGATTAAATTTTCTAAAGTAGGCATCTTATTAAATCCTTTAATTTTAATATCCAAACATAAAGTATACATTCAATTTGGACTTGATAATGACAAAGTAAAATTTGGAAAGTAAGAAAACAAAATTGGTCCATCACTCAATGTGGATTCAATTATTTTTAATAAGGAGTCATGAAAACAATTGTGTTTTTTATCCTTCACATAGATAATTTCTAAGTTATTTACATTTAGTCTAGGAGTAAGTTTTAATGCTACTTGTACCATACCAACATAAAGAAATTTATAGTTTTAAGTTTTAATGCTACTTGTACCATATCAACATAAAGAAATTTATACTTTTATTGGTGTGAACTAATAAGCTCCTATAATAATAGAAAGAAATCAATATGGATTCAATTATTTTTAATAAGGAGTCATGAAAACAATTGTGGTTTTTATCCTTCGCACATATAATTATCGGGTTATTTACATTTAGTCTAATAGTAGGTTTTAATGCTACTTGTACTATACCAACATAAAGAAACTTATACTTTTATTGGTGTGAACTAATAAGTTCCTATGATAATAAAAAGAAATCATTATAACCTTAAGTTAAAGATAATGATTGTTCAATAATTTTTATAATATAATTAACTTTTAAAAAGAAAAGTTTCTATTTATAAGCTTAGGAAAAAGAAAGAAGAGGTAAAGTTCAATTTTCATTAATTATTATTTCTTTATTTTTAGAAAATTGACTACTATCCTTAGCTAAACTATTATTTCTAAATAATTTATCTAGTCTTAACCTATTCATTACTTATTATATCATTGTCAACAATTTATACTACAATCCTAACATGCTAACACAATAACAATGGGTATAAAGGCAACGCAACTTGGGGTTTCAATAATGAGTTATAGATGAATTTGGACCTTTAAGATTACCTAAAGAGTCATTGTCCATCATCACCCTTGCTACTAAACCACCTTTAACACCAAAAAAAATCAATTTCTCTTAATAATGCTAGTCAATATAAAAATGTCACTAAAGAAACCACAATGCCTTTTTACCACTTACAATTGCATTAGCCTCTTAATTTTAAAAATATTCTTTCTCAAGTTTTTCCTATTAATTATTATTTTATTCCTCTATATAAAAATAATGATTAGATTTACTATTTTATAAGTTGATACTCATATATACTTAATTAATTAAATTAGTGCACACCGAGGATAAAAGTGATCCAAGTTTGATTATTTTTTCTAAATTAAAAATACTTGAAGTTTTAAGATTATAAGAATATAATCAAATCACTTATTTACAAGAGTCATTAGTTTACTATTGTAAGAAGTTTTCTCAAAAATATGTATCAACCAAATATAATTATTATAACTACATCATAACTTAGACAAATGCCTTCTACCTAAAAAATTAGAATCATTCTTAATTTCTACATTTTGAAGCTATTTGCCCTAGTCACTTTCTAGCCTAGTTTCATGATTTCAATTTGGCCTTATAAGGAAAATTTTTCTCAACCAATAATTAAAGGATTTGAAATGTTTAAACAAAATACCTTAAAAGTCCTTATATTCAAAAACATGTCTATTTGTCATTACTTTTAAATTACCACACATTATAAGTTGGAATCATTCAATTTCTTAACTGGTTAGATAAATTAGTATCAAATGATGGTCACAACTATCAATAAATCAAGCATGCAAAGTAGCAGTTGATCAATGGTTACAAAAGTTACAAGGAACTATTATTCCAATAACATAAAATTAGAGTAACTTTTTTACTACATAAAGCAAATTATAGACTACTTTATCCATAAAATTATCTAAAGAAGAATAATGTCAAAAGTTAAAAAAACTTATCACAAGTTTATTACAAAGAAAGTAATAATACTCAATTAAATACATTTTATGACAATACCGTAATTATAAACTAGATATGACGTGATACCTTTGCAATTAGCCTTCTTTAATAAAGGAACATTAAAATTACATCTTTTAATAATTAATTCATCTTTTTAGTTGTACAAAATAATTGTGTTTGTCTTCTTTTAACAATGTAATAATTAGTGTCATGAGTGTTGCTCATAGTTAGGAATTTACGAATATAAGTCTATAATGAGGTCTGAAGAGAAGAAGAAGGCAAAGCAATTTTTCAAAACCAAAATCTCTCAAAAAAATCCCTGCTTTTTGAATTCAGTGTTTTCCTCAAAGTATTTTGCAAGTCTTTTTTCTTATAAGCTTTGTGACGCTTTTAATTTGTTATAAAATGGTAAAATTTTAAAATTGTTTTGTATATTATGGCATTTTCATTTACTTTATCATCTTCTTCATCTCATAAAGACAATAAACATTTATCTTATCTAATGCAACCAATCATTAGCAAACAAAATGACTATAAAAGAGGGACCCTTCCTCATTTATGACTTCCAAAAAAGAAGAGTTTGGCTTGATTGTTTAGCTAGGGGGATTTCTTTTTTGGCTTTTGGCTAAAAAAGAGCATTTAGACAAAAGGGGCATTTTTGGAGAGAATAAAAGAACCTTTTATGCAAGGTGTAATCCTTAACTATGATGAAGCACACCACTATCCCACTCAATTATTGAGGCCTCAAGTTATTCTTCCAAGTTTAATAAGCCCTCTCTCTCTAAGGGCAGCCACAATAAGTGTATTCATACAACTTAATCATAAAACAAAATAAGGAAAAATAACATTATTCATATTCTTGTGTTATATTATGGATTTTCTTAATTGATAAACAAAAAAGAACAATTGTAAAAATTTTAAATTTGCATAAAACTCAATAATTAATTGTCATATAATATATAAATAATTAAAGAATAAATTTAGGTGTTATACTTTCATTTTCATATAATAAGTTCTAAATTGTTATCAAGACTTTTGTATTATGGGGTCGAAGAAAACTTTTATATTCAACATAAAATTCTATGTCAGATGCAAAAAGATGTCTTTGAAAAATAATAGTAGTAAAGATACTCTAAAAGCCTCTAACCATTAATGAAAAAGTTATTAGTTTTTGTTATTTCTCTAATAATAAAGAACATTTGACTCTAGCCAATAATCACATCTCACATCTTTTAAATTCAAATCTAATTGTGACTTACTATCATTCCTCTCATAAAAATCACTACATATGATGTTATGCGATTAAAATAAGATAAGTTATACACAAATAGCATACACAACATATACTTTCATTACTTGAATATAATTAAACTTAAATAGATAAAATTTTATATATACTCATTTGATATATCAACTAAACTAAAATCATACAATATAAGAATCAATACACATATTAAAATCATAGATAACTTGAGCATAACACCTTAACAACATATCACATTGTCTTTAAGGTCAAGCACAAGTCCTTGAAATTTCATCATTTTTAAGCCTAAGCCAAAAGTCTTTGAAAACCTCTTCCTTTGTTCAAGTTTGTATTTGGTCTCATCATTTTATACAATCATTATTGGCCTCTAATTCCAAAGTTTAAGCATATCTTTGGCACTAAAGTTTAACCATAAGATCTCGACATCTCTTATCAATATTTTTTAAGCCTCAGTATCCCTCTTTGGCATTTTATGCCAAAGAATTTTCCCTTAGAATATTAAGCCCATTAGCATCAAACCTCAACATTTTGAGTTTAAGCATCCACATTTAATGAATTGCACAATATTTTGAGTCTAATGTCATGGAGTTAAACTTCAATTGTACTAACTTATGACACTTAGTTAATCTTACGAGTACTTAGTTAATCGTATGAGTGAAGATGAACTAAGTAAGTTTTAGAGAGTTTGAGAGAATGAGTATAAAGTATTGAGAGGTATATATAAGAGTTGGAAATGCTTGAAAGGTTGAGGGTACAAGAAAGTTTTGCAAGTGAGAGTTTTATTAAGTTGAGTAAACCTTTGAGCAAACATGCTTTACAAATAGGAGGAGTAACTTATTTATACTTATTCCACCTCCTTAATGTGTAATTACAATTAAATGTTTAAATATTGAAATAGAATCTTATAAATATACATTTATGATGGTCCTTTTTAAAAGTTTTTAGGCTAGTAACTTTAGTGGTCTTTGTAGGAAGTTTCTAGACATAAGCACTTTCATATGCTTCTAGGACCTTCTTTGTCATTTCTTAGGCAACAAATGGGTTGGGTAATATTGTCAGCCCATAGAGATTTAATTTGACTTGACTTTGCATTCTAAAATGTTTAATGGGCCTACTTAGATAGTGTCCTTATGACACCCTCCCTTACTCAATCTAATGAAGTCCTTGTTATGCTTTTAGTCTTATATTACTAAATGTGATCAACAAATTGTCAATGTTGGTCCTCTCATTTCCAACTAATCTTATGATCTGGCAAACCCTTCCATTTAACTAAGTATTTAGTGTAGTTAGGAACTCCCCACTTTTAGATCACTCTATCTATAAGGATGTGCTTTGACTCCTTGTTGAATTTAATGACCATAACAATTGGTGTACACTTGGACTCCCTTTGACTTAGATCCTCATCATTTCAATGAAAAAATTTTAAAAGACTTAAATAGAAGACGTTATGGATCTTAACCTTTTATAGGAGTTAGACATTATAGGTAGCCTTTTCAACACGCTTGGCAACAGAAAATGACCCTTTATACTTCCTTACCAAGCCCTTATGTACTTTGTGTAAGGACTTAAATTGGTTAGACAATAACTTCACCATTATTATATCTCCCTTTGCATACTCTTTTGGGTGTTACTTAGTGTCAACTTACCTTTGATCTATTTCGTTGCTTTGTAGAAGCAAGCTCTTGTTATGTTTGCCTCCTCATGCCACTCCTTCACAAATTTGTATGTAAAAGGGTTATTTCTTGGGTAAGAAAAGACAATAACATTTAGGGTTAGAGGTTATTGTCCCATGACAACCTTAAAGGGGCTTTTGCCTATTTCCTTATTTTGTTAGAGATTGTATGAGAATTGGGCTACATCAACTAACTTTACCCAATCTTGTTGGTGAATACTAACATAGTGCTTTAAGTACAGCTCTAACAAGGTATTAATTTGCTTAATTTGCCCATCACTTTGAGGATGGAAGCTTATTGAGAAGTTTAGACCAATCGCTTGTAACTTGAATAATTCACACCAAAACTTACCCATAAAGCAAGGGTCTCTCTTACATATTATGCTTTTAGGTACACCCCATAACTTTAACACATTTAAAGAACAAACGAGCAACTTTATAAACCTGTAGTCAGTAAGGGCTAGAATGAAGGTACCATATTTGCTAAACTGATTGACAACCACCGTGATACTTCTAAATTTGTTAGACTTAGGTAGAGTCACAATGAAATCCATTAAAATACTTTCCCACAATCTCTCAAAAATTGGTAATGGTTCAAGTAAATTAGTTTGGTATTATTGTTCTACCCTATCTTACTAGCAAACCATGTAAATGCACACATAAGCCTTGATATTAGTAGCATTTATGACCAAAAAAAGTTTTGTTGGACAATAATAAGGGTTTATGTCATATTTAGGTCATCCGCCCATAGGGAATCATGACATTCCCTGAGGATTTCCGTTCACAAGTTTCCTCATTTAGGCACAAAGACTTAATTGTTAATGGTCATAAAAACTCCATCGTCCAGCCAAAATTAATGAGTCTTCCCCTTGGTAGTCAACTTCAATAGGTTATTAGCCAGATTGACTGGTGTCGTTCCTTCTTTGATTCATTCAAGAAAGTTATTTTTAGGTGTATTGGTAGATAAGGCAACTAATTTTGCCTTTTGACTTAGCATGTTGGCGATAAAATTAGCTTGGTTTAGCTTATACTGCAACTTGTAATCGAATGTAACCAATAAGTCTTACTAATGAGTTGACTTGGGGCTAAGCTTTTTTTATATTGGGAAGTAACTCATGGCAACGTTACCAATCATTATCACAAACTTACTTTTAAGTAAATATTGTCTCCATATAAGCAAATAATAGATTATGACAGTCATTTTCTTATCTTAAATGGTGTACCACCTTACCATATTATTTAACTTAAGACTTTTCTAGGCAATAAAGTGCTTGTCTTGCATCAAGACACTCACAATAGCAAAGTCAAATGCATTTGTATGGATTTTGAAAAACTTTTCATAGTTTGACAATACCATGATAGGTTCCTTAAAAATTATTTGTTTCAATCTCTCAAGGGAAACTTGACATTCTTTTAACCAATGTCATGCACTATTATTCTTAAGTAAGTCAATTAGAGGTATTGTTATGGTAGAATACCCTTTAATAGACCAATGATAGTAGTTGACTAGTTCCAAGAAAAATTGCAATTCTAAGACCTTAATTGGAGGCTCCTACATTTGGATACTTTGCACCTTTACAGGATTCATCATAAGCCTACTATCCTTAATCTTATGACTAAAGAATTTTACCTCTTGCTTGGTGAATGAGTACTTTTCCTTCTTGACATACAATTCGTTTTCATAAAAAACTTGGAAGACTTGCTTAAGGTGCTCCTCATGCTCCTTAAAAGTGTTGTTGTATACCACAATATTATCCAAGTAAACCACTACAAACTTGTCAAGGAAAGGGTGTAATACCTTATTTATAAGTGTGCAAAGGGTAGCTAACATATTGGTGAGACCAAAGGGCATGATTAGGAACTCGAATGCTCCATAACACGTTACATAAGTCATTTTTGGTTGATTACCTTATGCGATGTAGACTTGGTAGTAACCCAATCACAAGTCTAGTTTGGTAAGGTACCAGCTTGGTGAAGTACCTCGCCTTCTCCAATTGATCAAAAAGATCAACTATAAAGGGTATCAAATACTTGTTCTTAATAGCGATCTTATTCAAAACTTAGTAGTTTATACACATTAATAGTGATTTTTCCCTTCTTCTTTTGGAAGAGGACTAAGGCATTGAAAGGGGCTTTTAAGGGTCATATGTAACCCGAGTCTATCAAGTCTTAAAGTTATTTTCCTCAGTTTTGTGAGCTCCAAAGGTGTCATACAATAAGGGGCCATGACAGGGGTTTTAACACTAAGTTCCAACCTGATGTGATGATCTACATCTTATTTAGGTGGAAGCTTCTTGGGTAGTTTGGACAACATCACATTATTGAACTAAATAAGGACAACTCGAGTAAACTTTGCTATGTCTTCCCCATCATTTAATTCCCTTATGGTAGTAATATAGTTTTCACTTGACTTGAGACCCTATTTGAATTGCAAGGTAGAAATTATCGATGGTTTCGACTTTTCCATGTTTTTCAAATGAATCACTTGGATTTTACAAGTATCAAGGATCACAAGGGAACTTGAAGTGAGAACAAAAAAAGCTAAAGCTTTGCAAAAGAAAGTAAGACCTAACACTGTTTTAAAATCGTTTATATAAACAATGGTAAAGTCTAGCTTACTAGTTTAATTTTTGATTTGGATGTCTACTCCTTACGCTATACCTTAGATAGGTATGGCCTTTGAATTGATAACCTTGATGGTGTTGTTTCTCTTTACAAGTTTGAGGTTTAGATGTTTGGCCTTTTGTATATTTAAGAAGTTATGTGTGGCTTTGTATCTACATGCAACTTTGCCCCTATTGGTAGCATCAACATACAAAAATCATTTCTCCTTGGAGAATGTTAAAGAGAAAAGTATGAAAAAGTTACTCAATTGATAGATAAATCTTATGTTAACTCGGGGCTCTTCCTTGGACTTTTTCTTACTAGGTTTAGCCACCATGGCATTCATTGCCTTTTGGTTGGTGCAATGTCTCACCCAATGCGATCCATCACAAATAAAGTAAGGCTTTGGAGAATTATCGGTGTTACACTTGCTCAAAGAACTCTAACCATGCTTGGGATTACTACTTGAGAATTTTTGTTGTCCACCCTCCTTGTAACCTATATCCATTTTTACCCATTCGTCTCTCCTCCACTCTTTTTAGAGTTTGGCATTTTACTCTTGGAATAGGTAAAGTAGTTGAAAAATGTCTCAATAGCGACAATGACAACATCTAAAGTCTACACATCATGCCTATTTAACTCCACTCTTGCTTAATCATTCAAATCATCTTTTAAGTGAAAGAGAAATTCTTTGTTAGAAAAATCAATCTCAAGTATGAGAGTAATGAATTCCTTAATATAGTCAGAAATACTACTTGTTTGCCTTAAGTGACATAACTTTCCTTTCACTTGGTTATCCACATTATAAGGCATAAAATGTTTGCACAATTTAGCTTTGAATTGCTCCCAAGTGTTGATGACACATAAGTCTTTCTCCCTTTCAAAATGTGTTCATCTCTATCATAATTAAGTAACATCCTTTAAGAAGATTGGAGTGTTGCCTACCGTAGTAAAGTCATTGACAACTCTTATGGTTTTAAAGTATTATTCAAGACCAAAGAGAAAGTTCTTTACAGTAGTAGCATTGTAAATGTCATTGTACATGGCAAGTTTGGAAACCTTCAAGTCATGTATCACAGTAATGTTAGTAGTAACAGTCGTATTAGTTGAAAGTGGACTATTTTGATGGAGCGACTCTATCTCCTTACGAATGTTATGAATCTCACCTTCAATGAACTTTCATAAGTCAAACAACCCTTAGTTAAGGGAGTGTAGTTCTCCTTTAAAAAGGTGGTCAAACTCTTTAATCATGCATGTGACAACCCTTATGATTTTAGTATTCTTATGGATCAAGTTATCAACTTGATCATTAAGTTCGCCTATTATAGAGCTCATATTAATGATGCTCCTTTCCAAGCCAACAACACAAGATTCCATGGGTTCTCATACTGGTGCCTTGCATTTGCTACACTTAAGTTGAATATGTTGCTCCTCTCGCCTACAAGCTTGTTGCTCCTCCACAATGGTCACAACAATTTCTTCTTTGCTTGTCGAGCTTGTAGCTTCACCAATAACTAGGTCATACTTATGATTGAACCTTTGCTCTGATATAACCTATCACATCATTAGACTTAGATTGTGCTAACTCACACGATACTTAGTCAACTTTATAAATGAAGATGAACTAAGTAAGTTTTAGAAAGTTTAAGAGAATGTGCATTGAGTGTTGAGAGGTAAGTAAGAGAGTTGAAAATGGTAGAGAGGTAAAATGTATAAGAGAGTTTTGCTAGTGAGAGATTTATTGAGTTAAGCAACTATTTGAGTAAACATACTTTACAAATGAGAAGAGTGGTCTATTTATATTTATTCTACCTCCTTAATATATGACTACAATTAAATGTTTAGATATTTAAATAAAATCTTCTAGATAGGCATTTATGATGGTTTTATTTAAAAGTTTCTAGGTGAGTAACTTTAGTGATCTTTGTAGGAAATTTCTAAACATAGGCACTTTCATATGCTTATAGGACCTTTTTTGCTATTTCTTAGGTAGTAAACAAATTGGGTAATGCTATTAACCCATAGAAGTTTAATTTGGCTTAGCTTTCCATTTTGGAATGTTTAATGGAAGAAGTGGTCTATTTATACTTCTTTCACTTTCTTTGATGTGTGTCTACAATTAAATATGTAGATATTTACATAGAATCTTCCAAATAGGCATTTATGATGGTTTTTTCAGAAGTTTTTAGATAAGTAACTTTAGTGGTATTTGCAGGAAATTTTTAGACATCGACATTTTCATATGCTTTTAGGACTTTTCTTGTCATTTTTTGAACAGTAAGCGAGTTAGGTAATGCTACTAGCCCATAGAAATTTAATTTGATTTGACTTTACATTTTAGAATATTTAATGGACTTAAGTAATGTTTGTAACACTAAGTACTTATGCACTACATAACTTGCAACCATATTGTTATACACTTATTTTGTTTGACTTAATTAAAGGTCACATGCATTAACTCTCTCTTTTATTTGAATGTGTATTAGGGTCACAATTGATTTTGCACTTTGGACACAGAAAACAAAAAAAAAATAAAAAAAAAAAGAAAAACAAAAAGGAAAAAAGAGAAAAAAAAAGTAAATAAATGAACTTTATTATTAAAGTTTAAGTCCGATTACAAAATCAAAGCAATCATATGAGGCCTAAAAAGAGAGAGTTTTGACCATCATTGAACCCTTAAATGAGCCCAATGAACATTTTTATTGAATTTCTAATTCTAAGCCAAACCCAACAAGCTACTCTCAAACTCCCTAAATTCAAATATGCTCGAAGGCATCATTAGGCTTTTATGAAGTCCCTACCTTTCTAATCTCATGACAAGATGGGGTAACATCTAATTTTTATTAAAATGATCAACCCATAGTTTACAAGCCCATAGTCAAATAAATAAAAAAAAAGAGTAATTAAGGAAATTATAAAGGTAGCTATATTCTCGGAACATTCAGTGGCCCAATGTTCTCCAAAAACTCAAAGGAATATCATGATTCAAATAGGCCTCACAAAAAGTCCAATCTCCTCCAAAGACAACAAAGCACAGCAAAAGGGTCTTCACAACAGACCCACCGGCTCTAATGATAACACTAATTTCAAGGAAGGCTCCAAACCTGTTATACAGCAAGCCCAGTATCCAGCAACGGCTTTAAGGGTTCTAGAGGGCTCGCAAGTCTAGTATCAAGTCCAGTTCACTATCTGCATAACTCCAAGACCAATAAGATAAATAAAAATGGTGAAAGGAAAGGAAAATGAAGATTCTTTCCTATCTTCCAAACACCAATCACGAGTGGCTAAAAAACCTTATAAAAGAAGGGCCCCCAGGAGGAAAGAGAGAGAGAAGGGGAAAGGGTCACGACAGCATTATAAAAAAAGAGTAGAGCATGTGGGAAACAAAAAAAAGGTAGGGCTTATAGAATTTCACACCATCGAGATATGGGGCATCTAGAGTAAGAAAGAGAATAATGGTTCTATTAATAAGAGTAACAATAAGAAAGAAAGCAGTGGGCAAAAAAGTGAACCTGAGATCAGTGAAAGAGGAGAATGGGGAAGCAGTACACCAAAAAAAAAAAAAGCAAAACGAAAAAAACAGTTAGTGTTGAATGTGCAAAAATAAAACTAGTTGTTTTAGGCAAGTTTGAAAAGAATCCCAAAAGTGGAATATTCCCATAAAAGGCAATTAGTCAAGCAACAGTAGCATCATCATGTTTTCCTAAGGAAAGAAATCTGGACCAAACAGGTACCCTTTCCCCACCTAGAGCATTTTGGCATTGTTATACCAGATGTATGCATACATATATGTCATTTGCAAAGGATAAAAAAAAAAACTACTATGAAATGATCGAGGATAACACACAAAGCAAGTAAATGATCGAAGTAAAGATAATTTTGCAATAACATCAGAAGATCCAAGAAGGGGCCAAAGAAACGGTTGTGAAAAGTTCATCAGTAAAGCATTAATTGCGAAGAAATGATTGTGAAAAGCTAATTTCTATCAAGTATACAATGAAAGTATGGGCATTAATATTTCATTTTTATGTTCAGTTAATAGTTTTTTTTCTTAGCTACTGTTGTTATTTCAATTTACTGTTTGTATATTTTGATTATTCTTGTCATTAAAGCAATAACATATCTGACGCTATAAAATCATCACAAAGAGAAAATAAAACAGTAAAAGAAAAATCAAGTTGTAACTTTTTCATGAGAAAATGAAGTATCGGCCACAAAAATCATTTCTACTTTTACTAGTTTGGTCATTTTAGAGCCATAATGTACTTAAAGCCTAGCAAATCACCAATTGATTTATTATTACATTCACTACTTCACTACCATTGCATTCACATTCACCTCCCGGCAATCCAGCATGTATTCTCAAATCAATAAATAGTTCGGCATATGACCACAAACAAGAGAAAAAATAATAATAAGGGTCGTGTGTACTTAGCTTTCATACTTTTAATTACACCAGCACTTGTCTTGCTGCCCCATTTCATTAATTTCTCCAAACCCTTCTAAACACAGGAGCAAAAGGGTTAGTTTTCTCACCTCGTTGTGTAAATATTAACATTAAAATGGTTCCCTAATCCATATACAATATAGTATTGCCAAAATTGACAGAAACTCTCACTCTACCTCTCCTTGATTCTAAAGCTTTTAAAAACTTATGTGGCATACATCCTAAAAATAAGGTTTTTTAGTTATTTTAAAATGATAAAAAAATAAGAGATACAACTTAAACCAGCTAATATTCCTAAATTTTCTCTATTTGACATTACCTTTTCCAAGATCAAGTAGATTTCTTTAAACCTGTGTTTGCCGAGATTAAAAAAGCATTGGAAAAGAAAATTGTCAAGATTCAAGGTGTTAGGGTAAAAGACAACAAATTTTCAGTCTCTTATATTTGTGTACACCTATATAGAATTCTCTCATGCCCATGTCACATTCTCTCCTCACATCCTTCCTCTCTTTACTATTCCTAAATTCTAGTCAAAACACAAATCGAACAAAGAACTGCAAAAGGTAATTATATATATATATATATTTTAATGACATTTCGCTATATAATCCAAATAATAAGAATTTTTCTTTCTTACTAATTCATAAACTTTATAGTTGAACCATGTCTCTACCTAAGTAAGCTTGAAAGTTTCTTTGATTTGTTGTCATCTTTTCCTTCTTTATAATGTTGTAATTTTGAATCATATGAATTCCATCACAAACAAGTCATTAGTAAGGACTGATACTGAATGAGAATAGATAATGAATGGGATTGATAACATATATTCTTCTTGAAGGTTTAAATCCTATTGTTATTATTGATTATGGATTAGTTTTGATAATTATTTTCCTAGGTGCAAAATTAGGATCTAACTTCAAATTTCCTTTATTTTCTAAACTCTTTTAGAATGAAGGTAGTCTTAGGAAATCTGAGAATTTGTGGCAAAAATCTTCAAGGTAGCCATGCATATTTCTAAATCACTAATTTGGATGCAGTAATTAACATTTATCTCCTCCTTTTCCCTTTTCCATTCGTCACTAAAAGGTCATCCAAGTTTTAATCCCTACATTTTTTTTGTGGTGTTATTGCTATATATATTGTGGGGGCAAAAGGTTTTCAAGAATTCTGTTTTGTACTATTAATTCACCATTAACATGCATCCTGTGAACTTGAGAACTAGGAAGTCTAAGCTGAACAACAATTGTTTATAAAAATAAGACCAACATACGAGATTTGTTGCTAGCTTTGATATTGGCTTTCTAACACTTGCATCAAGAAATGCTCTTATGTTGTCATTGCATCCTTTTCAAATGAGGAGGATTTTAGACTGATCAAATTCAATGGCATATGCACATTTTGACATGAGGCCAAAAGCTATCAATGCTATAGGGAAATTGGGTTTTAAGGCCTATGTTCCCGTTGATTATGTAATATCATATTTAGATATGGGCTCTTTTAGTTTAGGACTAATGTAAAATATTTCTTTCTCACATGTAAATATCATTTTACAGTTTGTTGACGCATAACTCTAGCAATGCATGCAATACTGAATTAATTAAAATTTGAACTTTAGTGCTCATAATAATCGTTTATTCATTGCTGTGTAGCCTCCTCTTGTTCAATTATTATTATTTAGAGTCTCCCTTACTTGAAAATTATTAAACTCGCATTGTGCAGACTTATAAACTAATTTTATTGTAAATCCATGCATTTAAAGTTATGTACTAAGCGTTTAGATACAAGAAATAGATACATCAATAAAAATAATCGAAACATTGACTTTTCTTTTTGGAATTTTCTAGTGATTGATGTTAGAATTAAATCACCGATTGGTCATTATAACTGATCCCTCTCCCTCCCCTTTCCTCTCTCCTTCTCCCTTTCCTTCCTTTTATTTTTTTTTATAATCCTAAAAATCAATAAATAAATAAATAAATAAAAGAAATTAGTAAAAAATGGTAAATAATAAAAGTATAAAGACTATATATAAAAAAAAAAAAAGTAAAATAGGTGAATTGGGTTAGTTGATCAACTAACTCGATCAAGTGTCCCTTTTCCTAAAATAAATCACTCTACGCCTAAGACCTGACCCGAAAACACAACCCAAAAAATACCTCCACCGTCAAAACCTATCAACTAAGGTGAAAACTAAAATTGCAAGAAAAACTAGATAACCCAATCTAGTCACCAAATTCCCTTTTCTCTATAGAAATAATCAGAGTACCAACTTGAAAACACTCAACCACACTAAGAACACAACAAACCCGACAAGACCAAAAACTGCAAAAATGCAAGTTCTAGAATCGCAAACCCCTGTCCATCCAAGTACCAAACGATCCCCTAAAACCATAACCAAACTTTAAAGCGTAAAGAAAAGAAGCTCCAAACAATTACCCTTGCATCAAATTAGAACCCGTCACAATTGTAGAACCTCCCAGAGCTTAGATTTGAGCTAGATTCGCAAGACCCTCATTTTCTTTCTTTTTTATAAAAAAAAAAAAAACGAAAAAGGAATAGAAACACAAAAATAATTAGGCCAACCGAAATCACCCTCTCCCACGATCTAAAATTAGTTTTCTACTCATGGGAGAATGC
Source organism: Bruguiera hainesii (assembly GCA_023213295.1). NCBI lineage: Eukaryota > Viridiplantae > Streptophyta > Magnoliopsida > Malpighiales > Rhizophoraceae > Bruguiera > Bruguiera hainesii. The sequence goes on from JAHOYR010000004.1 coordinate 4,898,333, forward strand.
TTTTTTTTTTTTTTTTTTTCTCTCTCTTTTCAAAGTCTCCATTAACTAGAGTTTGCTTTTAGGGTCAAATGAAGAGAAGATTGAAGAAGACTCACTAGAGGAGAAGGAAGAATAATCCCTATAAGCAGAGAGAGTTAAGAATGCAGAGAAAGAAGGAGTTGAGAGAGCAGAGAAAGTTGAGAGAAAAGAGGAAGCAAAAAGAGTAAAAGGAGCAGAGAGAGCAAAGAAAGAGAGAAACATCGAGAGATGGAAGTGTTAAATTAATTGATATAAGTGGCTTTTGTTATTTAAAATATGACCACATATAAAAGTTTTAATATGATAATAGGTTAGATATAACCGTAATTTGGGTCATTGGGTTTAAAATCCTTTTACTCTCCCCATTAAAGATAACGGTTATAAGAAAAGAGGGAATCACTCTCTCTATTAAAAATAACAGTTACAGGAAAAAAGAGAATTACTCTCCCTATTAAAGATAATAGTTACAGGAAAATAGGGAATCACTCTCTTTATTATAAATAACAGTTACAGAAAAGGAGAGAATCACTCTCCCTATTAAAGATAACGGTTATAAGGAAAGGAGAGAATCACTCTCCCTATTAAAAACTATTAAAGACAACCGTTATAAAAAAAAAAAAAAGGGACGTGATTTTCTTTCATTACAACTTTTCTTTTCCTCTTCTCAACCATCAAAGAGAAATCGAGAAAAGAGAAAGAAAAAGAAGAAAAGTAGGAAAAATTCATCAAAAGGCAAAATTAGAAAAGAATTTTTATCTTCACAGCAAGAACCCGATATCATGGATAAAAGTATGTGAAATTTATTATAATTTACATATTAGTATTCATATAAAGAAAAGATCATGTATTACAGAATTAAAAATTGAGAATTTTGATAAACAAAATTCTCCCTTTTTCTTAATAATTGGTATTAGAGTAGGTTTGTGAATATTGTAATTTACTATAAAAGAAGAATTGGTCGGCGTTGAAAAGAAAAGGAAAACGACCAGCGTTGAAAAGAAAAGAAATCGCTGGCATTGAAAAGAAAAAGCCGACAACCCTTTGCCGTTTGACGAAAAAAAAAATTTTGTTTTTTTTCCTGAATGTCCACCACTGGCCCTTCCCCTTTACGAATCTGATTTTTCACGTTATTTTAATCGATGTGGTCAATGGAAAAAAAAGAAATTAATGAATGTTAGGATTCAGCTATTAGAGTAGTACCCTACTAGTATTTATCGACATGCGGAATTAGTCGGTTACTGAAATAGTACCTAGTATATTAACTGGTGTTGACCCAAAAAAGAATTTATTTTCCGCATCATTGATTGTTTATTGATGTTTTGTCAAAATGAATGATTTCAATAATTAAAAATTTTAAAGTTTATTGAGATCATATTGATATTAATTAAATATTGAAAGTTTGTTGGTTACCAAAGTAGCCTAACTTAAAAGGATTCAAATATTTGATTGTGAATTTTAATTATTCATTTCTTTAAATGCTAATAAAACATTGTACAAATTTAAAATGAACAATTGTGATTATTAATTATAAGGCTAAGAGATCATCCAAAAATGGATCATTACCTATAATTAATAATATTAAAAGAGATTCATTTATATACTAGGTAAATATGATTGTATATCCAAAGATAGCATTCATGTTAACTCTAGTATGATTGATTGATCTATCAAAGTATATCTAAATTAGCATCATCATTGATTAAAGTTATGTATTTGAGAATCACCTAAAGGTGAACTTAAATACATAATAAAAGTTGATCTAAATCTATTTAAGTTTATTCAAAGCATTAATGTGTAAATTTGGATTATGTTTACAGCTTCCAATAACATGTTTGCCTTAGGCAATGCGATGATCAAATTCAATGGACTGAATTATATGGAATGGTCTGAGCATATTCAATTTCACTTAAACGTTTTAGGTTTGGACTTAGCAGTCATTTCGGATGAAAAGCCTGCAGCCATTACTGAGACCAATACAGAATCTCATAAGTCTCTGCATGAGGCTTGGGAACAGTTTAATAGGCTGAGTTTGAATTTGATGCGAATGACGATAGCTGAAAATGTCAAGTCATCGATACTTAAGACAGAAAATGCAAAGGAATTTATGATGAGAATTAAGGAATACTCTCAATCAGATATAGCTGATAAATCCATTGTAGGAAGCCTAATGAGTGAGCTGACGACCAAGAAATTTGATTGGTCACGGCCTATTCATGATCATGTGACTAGTATGGCTAATCTAACAGCAAAGTTGAAAACAATGGGCATGGATGTAAGTGAATCCTTTTTGGTACAATTCATCATTAACTCACTGCCTCCTGATTTTGGTCAGTTTCAAGTGAATTATAACACTATCAAAGAGAAATGGAACCTTCAAGAAATTAAGGCCATGTTAGTTTAGAAGGAAGAGAGATTAAAGAAGATGAAGGATCACTCTATTCATCATACTGTTCATAATGATGCTAGCAGTAGCAAGTCTAGACTATATAAAAAGGATAAGAAGAAGGACAAAGCCTATATGAAAGTCACTAGAGGTCAGATTCATAAGGATAAAAAATGCTTCTTTTGTAAAAGGATTGGTCACTTCAAGAAAGATTGTCCAAAAAGAAAGGCTTGGTTCGAAAAGAAAGGTATGTACTGTATATCAGTATGTTTTGAATCAAATGTAATTGAAGTACCTAATAATATTTGGTGGTTAGACTCTGGAGCTACTATTCATGTATCACATATCATGCAGGGATTCCTTTCAATCCAACCCATAACAGGAATTGAGAAATTCCTTTATATGAGAAATAGAATAAAGGCACGAATAAAAGGAATTAGGATGTACAAATTAATTTTGGATACTAGGTGTCACCTAAATCTAGAAAAGTGTCTCTATATTCCTGAATGTACTAGAAATTTAGTTTCTGTTGCAAAGTTGGATGAAGTAGGATTTAACCTTAAGATTAGAAACGGTACATTTTCATTGTATAAACATTCGTACTATTATGAATTTGGTACTTTGGTTGATAATTTGTACCGTTTTAATCTTGATGCTATATATACTGATTCTCTATTTCTTGTTGAGCATAATATAGGTAACAAATGTAATGCACATAATAACAGTTCTGCTTTCTTATGGCATCAAAGATTAGGTCATATATCTAAAGAAAGGATATTGAGGTTGGTGAAAGGTGATACCCTACCTCAATTGGATTTTACTGATTAGGAGGTATGTGTTGACTGTATAAAAGGGAAACAGATAAGACACACATCAAAGAACCCAACCATGAGAAGTAATAAGCCTTTAGAATTAATACACAATGATATTTGTGGCCCCTTTGATATTTCAACATGGGGTGGTGAGAAATATTTCATCACATTTATAGATGACTACTCACGATATTGTTATTTATATCTACTGCATGAAAAGTCTCAGTCAGTAAATGCCTTGGAGGTGTTTATAAATGAAGTGGAAAGGCAGTTAGATAGAAAAGTAAAAGTGATTAAGTTAAACAAAGGTGGTGAATATTATGGAAAATTCAATGAAAATGGACAATGTCCTGGTCCATTTGCAAAATTTCTTGAAAGTCGAGGCATATGTGCACAATATACAATGCCTGGTACACCACAACAGAATGATATAGCGGAAAGGAGAAATCATGCACTTATGGATATGGTTAGGAGCATGTTAAGTTGCAGTACTGTACCTTTATCCTTGTGGATGCATGCATTAAAAACTGTTGCATATATATTGAATAGGGTTCCTAGTAAGGTTATCCTTAAGACTCCTTATGAGTTATGGACAGGTAGGAAACCTAATTTAAGACGCCTTCATGTTTGGGGTTGTTCAGCAGAAGTAAGGATATATAATCCACATGAAAGAAAGCTTAATGCAAGAACCATTAATAGATACAGGTTCTATTGTCTTAACTATAGTACTATAATAGTTGAGTCTGGCAATGCTCGGTTCATTGAAAATGGTCAGTTCAGTGGGAGTCGGGAATCACAAAAGGTGGATATTAGAGAATTACAAAATGAAAGATCCACAGTGAGCACTTATACTCAAGTTGTTATCCCCACACTAAGTGTTTCTACTCAAGTTGTTGTTCCTTTTGTTGCATCACAGTTACGCAACATGCAAAGACAACAAATTGATATTCGAAACACACAAAGTGAACACATAAGTGATGAATCAAGTGACAATATGCAAGTCACAAATGAGCAAGTGATACCACAAGAAATGACATTACGGAGGTCTACAATATAGAAAAGATCAGCCATATCAAATGATTATATGGTTTACTCACTTGAACATGAATCTGAATTAAGCATTGATAAAGATCCAGTCTCATTTAAACAAGTCATGGAATGTAATGATTCTGAAAAGTGGTTCAATGCCATGAAAGAGGAGATAAAATCGATGGATGTAAATTAAGTCTGGGGACTAGTGGAGTTGCCTGAAAGATAAAAACGAGTTGGCTGTAAGTGGGTCTTCAAGACCAAGCGAGACTCAAAAGGCAACATCGAAAGGTATAAGGCCAAACTTGTTGCCAAAGGTTACACTCAAAAGGATGATATTGATTATAAGGAGACTTTCTCTTCAGTCTCTAAGAAAGATTCCTTAAGAATCATTATGGCTTTGGTGGCTCACTATGACCTAGAGCTCCACCAAATGGATGTAAAGACCGCCTTTTTGAATGGTGACTTAGAAGAGGAAGTGTATATGGACCAACCTGAAGGTTTCATAACCACAGGGAAAGGAAATTTGGTGTGTAAATTAAAGAAATCGATATATGGACTAAAACAAGCCTCCTGACAATGGTATATTAAGTTCAATAATACCATTACATCATATGGTTTTGTAGAGAACACCGTTGATCGGTGTATCTATATGAAGGTCAATGGGAGCAAGTTCATTATATTAATCCTATATGTTGATGACATTCTTTTGGCTGCTAATGATATGGGTTTGTAGCATAATATTAAGAAATTTCTCTCTGAAACTTTTGAAATGAAAGATATGAATGAGGCATCCTATGTGATAGGAATACAAATATTTTGCAATAGATCATAAGGATTGTTAAGATTGTCTCAGAAAGGCTATATCAATAAAGTATTAGAGAGATTTAGAATGGAAAATTGCTCAACAGGAATAGTTCCAATTCAGAAAGGAGACAAGTTTAGTGAATTGCAATGTCCAAAGAATGATTTGGAATGAAAATCAATGGAATCCATTCCCTATGCATCGCTGGTTGGAAGTTTGATGTATGTTCAAACATGCACTCGGCCAGACATTAGTTTTGCTGTCAGAATGTTAGGCCAATATCAAAGTAATCCTGGAATGGATCATTAGAAAGCCGAAAAGAAAGTACTTAGGTATTTATAAGGCACTAAGGATTATATGCTTACTTATAAAAGATTAAGTCATCTTGAAGTAGTAGGCTATTTGGATTCAGATTATGCTGAATGTGTAGACTCAAGGAAATCTACATTTGGTTACATATTTCTGTTGGCTGGAGGAGCAGTTTCATGGAAAAGTGGGAAACAGTCTGTCATTGCTACTTCCATTATGAAGGCTGAATTTGTAGCATGCTTTGAGGCTACTATTCATGCATTATGGTTGCAAAATTTTATTTTAAGGCTTGGTTTGGTCGACAATATAAAAAAGTCGTTAAGAATTTATTGTGATAATTCTGCAGTTGTTTTCTTCTCTAAGAATGATAGGTATTCTAAAGGTGCGAAACATATGAATTTGAAATACTTATCTGTTAAGGAAGAAGTACAAAACCAAAAAGTGTCCATTGGGCATATTGGTATTGAATTGATGATAGTGGATCCATTAACTAAAGGTTTGCCACCGAAAATATTTACTGGACATGTTAAACGGATGGGCATTTTGGACAGGTCCTCATTCTCTTGAAAGTTAATGTTTTGTACTGCTCATATCATTGTGACACTTATGAATTCAATTGAGGTCATGGTTTTGTTTGTACTTTTGTTATCTACATTAAGTTGTATACAATTATAGTTTGTGAGATAACTAATAGCGTATTTGGAAATGACAATTTAAAGTCTTAATGTTCCTCGGTAAAGTTATTATGAATTATGATGATTATGTGATACACGGAAGGAATCATATCGCTAAAAGATATGTGACCGCCATGATCCAATCATCTTAATTCAATCAAGTATTATGGTTTAATGATCTTTAAGTATGGTGCACACTTATTCGTTATTGATTCATCAAGTCATAACATGGGCCAAGTGGGAGATTGTTAAATTAATTGACATAAGTGGTCCTTGTTATTTAAAGTATGACCAAATATAAAAGGTCTAACATGATGGTCGGTTAGACATAACGGTAATTTGGGTCATTGGGTTTAAAATCCCTCCACTCTCCCCATTAAAGATAATGGTTATAAGAAAAGAGGGAATCACTCTCCCTATTAAAGATAACAGTTACAGGAAAAGAGGGGATCACTCTCCCTATTAATGATAACGGTTACAAGAAAAGAGGGAATCACTGTCCCTATGAAAGATAACGGTTACAGAAAAGGAGGGAATCACTCTTCCTATTAAAGATAACGGTTATAAGAAAAGGAGGGAATCACTCTCCCCATTAAAAACCATTAAAGACAATCGTTACAGAAAAAAAAAAAGGGATGTGATTTTCTTTCATTACAGCTTTTCTTTTCCTCTTCTCCACCATCAGAGAGAAACTGAGAAAAGAGAAAGGAAAAGGGGAAGAGTAGGAGAAATTCATCAAAAGGCAAAATCAAAAGAGGATTCTAATCTTCACAGCAGGAACTCGACATCATGGACAGAGGTATGTGAAATTCATTACGATTTGTATATTAGTATTCATATAAAGAAAAAATCCTGTATTACAAAATTGAGAATTGAGAATTTTGGTAAAAAAAATTCTCCCTTTTTTGTAACAGGAAGAAGAGAAGGGGAGAGAATCGAAGGGGCAAAGTTTGAGGAGATTGGGGCTTGAACAAAAAGGGAATACAAAGGATAAAGGATTATAAAGTGGCACTATTTTATGTTTTACATCTCTAAACCTTACTTGCTTTGCCAAAAAGGATGTCATTTTGGTGACTAGAATCTTATTCTCTAGTCCCAAAACGGTGCCATTTTATCCCACTTCAAAGCTTTTTAAACTTTTTTTTTTCCCTACCTTTTCAAAACAACCACAAAGATAAATATAATTGTCTCTTTTTGTTTTTTCCTTTGTAATATGGCCTCACCCAATATCATTTTTCACTCTTACTTTATAACTAGGCACCACAACTCTTATTTGTGATTAATCTCAAATCAAACTCTAGCATCATGGCAACTCAACCATCAAATTTAGTTAATGTTGTATAAATTGCTTCTCAGATTCTTACTACCATGATCCCAAGTTTTTCTTATTGTCATTATCTATCTAATAAATACATCCATAAGTCATCCACTCTCTTTTCTATATAGAACTAAAATGCATAAACCTTTTCCCTTATTGAGAATACATTCTAATTTGAAGAACAAATCACAACATAGCTGGATGTTAGATAATGAGAAAACAAACAAATGAAGACTCTAAAATCCTATCTCGGGGTATACTACATGAACTATAATCTTATGCTTTGCTAGTCAAATGATGATAAGGAAATGAGCCTACTCATTCTATAAAAACAAGATATAATGGTTGGCTTTATCACACCTTAAGAAGTAGAATGCAAATTCATAAATATTGAGTAAAAGAGATATGCTCAAATAAGCAAACTTAAACTCTAATGCCAACTTTATTATGACCGAATATAAGATTGTGACTAATACATTATTTGCAATAAAGACCTACCAAAGACAACATAAGCCTACAAGAAAACTTAATATTCACTATATAATAGGCCCTAAGAAAAAACAAACCATAGCAAATGCAACTAGGACCACAAAATATATCATGACAAGCATTTAATGACTAGAATACATATTGTAAATATTATATAACCTAAATAACATGAATTACAAATTCTTAATCCTATCATAGCATTGAAGAATATGATTAATCGAATGTATAGAGAAATACCTCTGAGTCTAACTAAGTATCTAATGAAATCAAAATGGCCACATTGAACACAAGCTATTTGAAAAATGTTTGAAACAATAAAATGAGTACAACTAAATGAATAGTTATAATATGTACAATATGGGATAAGGACTTAATTTGATAAATAATAGAATAAAATAAGATATGAATTATACAATGTATTAACAAAAACTATATATACTTGTTGAAAATACAGTTGGGTACTACATGTACAAGTAAACCTATTTAGTATCCAAAGCATCGAACATAAAGGACAAGGACAAAACACTTCTATCCAATTATAACTACTTATATATATATATATATATACATATATACATATGCTACATTATGGATAATCAACCATTTACACCTGAATCTTTCCCACCACACTAAGGCACATAACAAATATAAAGCAATGTGCACATTAACTACCACTTAATTTAATAGCTGAGCATCCAACAGTCACATCTAAATAACCAAATTGATCTTAATTCATCACTTGTCTTAGATTTCCTTAGGGACCAAAAAATAGTATCAAAGGTCAATTTCTGTTTAAAAGGCCTACCTAACTAAAATTAATCTAACATATGAGTATCCGTGTGTCATATTGAAGATGAAAATATTCTTAAACCTTCCATCTTCAATGGTGACAACTACAACTATTAGAAAGACAATATGATCATATATATTCAATCTTATGATTATAAATTTTGAAAAATAATTAAGAGTGGCCTTAAAAAAGCCCTAGAAATGGGCACTAGTAAGAAAAAGAGTACTTATTACTAAGAAGAAGAAATTCAAAACCCTCAACTTTTAAGCTATTTATATGCTTCATTGTAATTTAAGTGCTAGTGAAGGACACTAAGATTAATTTGCTTATGTAAGAGTATAAGCTCTTTGAGATGAAAAGTGATGAAACAATCTCAAAGGTGTATATAAGTTCACTAAAATTATTAATCCACTTAAAAACCTCATAAAGGATATTAAGACAAGTGATCTTGTAAAGAAACTACTGAGATCACTTCCAGAGTCTGGGAATCCTAAGGTGATCTAATTACTGAATCCAAGGACTTAAAAAATTTAGGCTTGGATGAGTTACTTGGGTTATTATTGACCTATAAGATGACCTTCACCATGAAGGTTGTTAAGAAGAAAAAAGGAGTTGCTTTTAGAGCCTTCTAACCTAAAGAAAGCAATAATGATGAAGATAGTGATCAATAAACTCAATAAGATTAAGAGGAATATGTCATGTTAACTAATAGTGTCACAAAATTCTAAAGAAAAAAGAAGTAAAGCAATAAGAGATCCTTTAAGAACAATTATGAGAAGGATGAGATCATTTTTTATGATTGTATCAAACTTGGTTACATTGCTTACAATTATCCTACTAATAAGAAAAAGGATAAAAAGTCAGCAAGGAATGCCTATAAAGTTACTTGGGATGACCCAAGTGACTCAGAAGATGATTTCAATGATGTTGGAGTTAATTTAACATTTATGGCATATGAGAAAGAGGTAACTTTGATTACAACACTTTTAATGGTGATAGGTCTTTATTTAATAAGTATGACACTTTAAATTGTATGGATAAAAAGACCAAAGATATAGCTATCAAAAATAAAGGTCTTCATGCTTAAAATGTTTCTATGAAGAATGAAATTAGATCCTTTAAGCATAAGAATGATTTAGGCTATACTTAACATGTATATTAACCTAAAATTTCTTAGGGCAAAAGCTCATGTACACACACATACACAAGCATCTAGTAATATATCATATAAGAATATTCATGTATCATATCATGGTAAAAAACATCACATAAGTATACTTATATGTACATTAACACATAAAAAGACCTAAAGTAGCATATATACAATGTTAAAGATTATGTTAAATGTTATTTATGTGGTGAATATAGTTATAAGTAATATTTTTGTAATTTGAGATGGAGTTTAGATGGCATGAGATACTTTCCTACAGGTGTTAAAGGCACTATGACTAACCCATAAGAACTTAAGAAAATTTGGATACCTAATTTGTACAATTTGTATTCAAGTATGTTTAATGGGTAACATGAAGAATGATGAATGATATCTAGAAAATGGTTATTTTAGACACTTGATAAGGAATTTCAAGATTTATTTTTCTCAAGAAAGTAAATGGTAAAAAGACAATGTTTGGGGATAATGGCAAAAGTAAAATTATTGGCATTAGCAAGATAAGCAAGGAAAAATCCCTAATGATTAATAATGTTTCACTTCTTAAAGGACTCAAGTTTAATTTGTTGAGTATTTTTCAATTATTTGATAAAGACTTTAAGGTATCATCCAAGAAAAATGCTTGTCATTTTGTTGATTTTGAAACAAATGATCCTTTATGTATTATTAAGTAGTCAAACAATGTATATATTATTGATTTATAAACTTCCACTAACTAAGATATTAAAAGCTTTGCATCTATTAATGAAGAATTCTAAATGTGGTATAAAAGGTTAAGTCATGTAAGTATGAAGCAACTATCAAAGTTTAACCAACATAACTAGGTAGAAGGAATGTCTTCCAAAACTAAAATGAGAAAGACAATGTGTGTGACACGTGCCAAATGGATAAGTAAAATAAAAGTTCTTTAAGAATAAAAAAATAATATTTACTACTAGCCCTTTACAACTATTGCTTATGGACTTGTTTAGTCCTATTAAAATTTTATATTAAGGCAATAAGTCATATAAATATATCATAATAAATGATTACTATACATTTGCATGGTTTACATTCATAACTCATAAGGACGAGTACATAAAGACTTTTAATGGATTTTGTAAGTAAGTTCAAAATGAAAAGGGGAATTGTGTTGGTACAATTAGAAGTGATCATGGTGGTGAGTTTGAGAATGAGTGCCTTGAGAATTTCTACAATTCTTTAGGTATTTCTCACAACTTTAACTTTATGAACTCTACAACAAAATAATTTAGTTGAAAGGAAGAATAGAACCTTGCATGAGATAGTTTAAACCATGTTAAATGAGTTTAGCCTCTATCAAAAATTTTGGGCAAAAGCAATCCATACTACTTGTTAAGTGTCTAATAAAGTTTTCATTCATTTGACTCTTATAAAAACCTCTTATGAGTTATGAAATAGGAGAAAGTCTAAAATAAACTTCCTACAAATCTTTGGTTGTAAGTGTTTTATTTTAAACACAAAAGATAACCTAGGCAAATGTGATTTTAAAGTGGATGAAGGAATCTTCTTAGGATGCTCTTCTAGTATCAAGGTATATAGAATGTTCAATAAGAAGTCTTTTATTATAGAGGAATCCATACACATTGCACTTAGTGAAGCTAACCCTTTTTTTCCTAGAAAGAAACTATTAAATGACCATATAGGTATAGACAAAAGCTTAGATAAGGCAAATAAATCATTAAGGTAGCACATAACATTCTAGTGATATTAAAAAAGAGTAGATGAACAACTTGAAATGAATAAGTCCAACCTTTTAAAGGATTGCAACATTAATAGTGTTGTTTAACTAGTTCCAAGAAATGAAAGTATACTAAAAGGCATTCCAAGATCAAATTATAGGTAATCCTTTTAAACCTTTAAGAAATTTGTCTACATCTAAGAATACTAGTATTGTTGCTCTTGTTTCACAAGTAAAATTAAAGCATATAAATAATGCATTGGTTGACTAGTCTTTGGTGTATGCAAAAAGAGATGAGCTTAAGTAGTTTAAGAAAAATATAGTTTAGACTTTTGCACCAAGACCTAATGATCATCTTATTGTTAGAACTAAGTAGGTCTTTAAAAATAGGCTTGATGAAAGTCTTTATATTAGAAGAAACTAGGAAAGGTTAATTGCTAAAGGCTATAATTAAGAAGAGGACATCAAATATGATAAGACTTTTGTCCTAATTGCTAGGTTAAAAGCTATTAGAATGGTACTTACATTTGTATCTTATAAGTATTCCAAGTTGTACCAAGTAGATGTAAAGAGTGCATCCTTAAATGGCTACATACGAAGGAAGTCTATGTAGACCAACCTATTAACTTAGAAAGCAATAAGTTCTTAAATCATATTTATAAGCTTTTAAAAGCTCTATATAGGTTAAAACAAATACTAAGAGCTTAGTATAAATGATTACATATGTTCTTGGTTGACGAAGGTTTCATGAATGGTAAAATTGATACTTTTCCTTTGCAAAGTCAAAATGTAAGGACTTGTTAATTGTTTACAATTATGTTGATGACATTATATTCAGTGTTACTAATGAGTAATAAAGCAAAAGTTTGCTAAATATATAAAGATAGAATTTTAGATGAACATCATGGGAGAATTAAATTTCTTCCTTGGGCTTTAAATGAACTAAACAAAGTATGAAATCTTTATCTACCAAGCCTTTAAAAGCTTAAAGAGAAATTAGATTTGATTAAGTTGGATTAATCTCTTGATTATGTGACTATTATGATTTGATATGTTTTTATGTGATTTAAGATATGATTATATGTAATTCCATGTTTTATATTTGTTTTGCATTTTGATATGGATTTTTTAAGCTTGAGAAACGAAAGTCAGCTTTTTTACCCGAGAGGGATTGGTCAACTGAATTGAAAGTTTAGGTTGACTAATATGGTAGTTAATCCATGACTAACACTAGATGCCTAATCAAATTTAAAAGGCCTTCCTTTCCCTTTACTTTTTCAAAATCATAATTTTTCCCTTTTTAAGAAATTTACTATCCTTTATGATTCTTAAACCCTAAATTCTAGAAATTTCCATAAGTCCTTTGAAATCAACGCTTCTAAGGCATCAATCTCTTAAACTATAACTCATGGAGCCAAAAAGGTGAACTAAATCAAAGAGAAGCAAGTTAGAATCAAGGAAGTCGAGTTCAATTTCCTCAAAAACCCAAAGCATCGTTGCCTCCCTTCCTCCCTTACTAATGTTGTCAATAACCTTAACATTGAAGTTGAAAGTCACCCTTAAGTTCTCACCATCTCCCTCATTATTAAGAACTTCATCACCAACAATCTCATATGTTCCACCTAATCTGGTGACAAATCCTTTAACTAGGGATCCAAGTCAATTTCTAGCAAAAAGAGTAAAGCAATTAGTAAAGAGGAAAATGTTTGTTCAATCAGCTTCTCCATCTTTATTAGAGACCTTAACACCTCTACCATCTCTGGTAGCACCACCCATAACTTCTCCACCTCCTCGTCCACCTCAAATAGCAACCACAACAGGTCTATCATCATCCTCAGAAAACTTTGATTCATTAAGGTACTATAGTTTCACTTTTAGAAACTTTAAAATTGAAGATGAATTTTACAAGTATGAAAGAAGGATTATGCATATGAGTAGACCTTTAAATTTGGATCTAGCTACTAACTTTAAGAATAATGGGTTCTTAGATAGTTTTGCATTTCAAAAATATGTTAAATTCATCACTTTTGGATGTGAGTTTTACACTAAGATCCTTAGACTATCTTTTGCTAATATAAAGGTTAACAAGAAGTGATCACTTCCTAAGTGAATGAAAAGGAAGTTAAAATCACACTTAAAGGTGAATTATCTAAACTTGTCATTAGGGGTGGTAGTGTTGATTAAAGTTATTCTTAGAATTTGGGGAAGTTTAGTCCTCGAGAGCAATTAGAGACAGTATTCAAAAGTCTAATTGACATTAGAGAGGAAAATGACAATATCGAAAAGCCCTTCAAAACTTCTTCCTTATCTATTAAATCTAGGATAATGCAAAAGATTGTTGTTTGCCACATCAATTTGAGAAGTATATATTATGACTACTTGACATTTCCTTATATGTACATCTTGACATATTTTTTAAGAATGAGAAATTCAATTTGCCAAGATACATGATGAAAGTACTTGAGAAGACTTAAAAGAGAAAGTTAAGAAATTCCCATATAATGTACATTAAAGTCATCTTTTGCTGAAATCCGGAGTTTTTATTATTAGTAAGGCCACTTCACATCTTTATAAAGGTGTGTACATTAATACTAATACCTCTAAGCAAAAGAGATTAGTTAAAAGTGAAGGAAGATGGTCTACTTCTTAAAAGGAACCCAAACATGACATAACACCAAGCATACTCCAGAATAGGTCTATCAACTCCTTCTTAAGCTCCTATTACTACAAATTGCCTTTATCAACTAAGAAATTTAAAAAGCTTAAGCAAAACTTGGATGGTCTTCAAGATGATTTTAATGAGATTTGAGTTAACTTTTAAGGTTTTATAAAGGAAACAAGGGAGATTATGGCATTTATTCTTGGATTGCTATAGAAAAAGAAGTCCTTCAAATGTGAGCTCTAAGAAGAGGAAGCATTCAAGGTTTGATTTTGAGTTTTTTATGATGCCAAGAGGGAGAAAGATGATTAATGATCTTGTTGATTCTTTGGACATGGATATTGATACTTTCAATTTACTTTATTTTTTCTTTGGATGACTATACTTATATTCTTGATGTTATGCCTTATGCTTTAATACTTATGGTATTTAGCTCTACATGGTAATCATAAGTCATTTCTTAGGTTCATTATGCTAATGTTTTTCTATTTGTTATAATACTTGTCTAAGTTTATTAGTTGATCGATAGGTTTGTTCACTTACTCTAATTACATTAGCATAGGGGAAAGCATATATTCAAGAGGATATATTGTATCTAGTTTTTATTTTTAGCACTATCAATTAATCATAGTTTTCATTGTTAAAAAAAAACAGAGATTATTGAGATTATTGTGTTTATTAAGATCATATGTACTATCCTTTGTATTTCAATATGTCCCCTATGATAGATTTATGTCATTTTATTTAAATTATATTTGTATATTTTTTTATTAATTGATTAATGACATGTCGTGCTATATATGGTTATTAATTTTTTGATTTATGCTATTTTAAGTACAATCTTTAAATTTAAAATTCAAAGTGAGCTAACCATTTACAAAACTTTTGCAGTTTCTATCAAATCTCTTTTCAAAAAAAAAAAAAAAGTATTGAATGAGATCTTTGGATATCTCATGAAAGGATGGAAAGAATCATGGTGATTTGGTAGACTTTTGGAACTAGTTAATTGATTGTATCAACTAGACAATATAAAGAAAATATAAAAGAAACAGAAAGTTTGGGTTGGTTGATTAGACTAGTGCTTTTGGTCAATTGAACATTAAAGAAGAGTCAAATTATTAAGTGGAAAAAGGAAACAAAAAATTCAAAGCAATCAATTGACCATGCTTATTGTAGACCTAGATAGCTAAAAGACATAAAGCACAAAATGTTGAAAAGTTATAAAAAATTTAAGTTGATTGAGCAAATCTTACTTGTAGTCGACTAATGGGATTGTAAAGATAAGAGTACTAGAACTAAAAAAGTTAGAGAAATTTTGTGTCAGTCGATTAGTCTTGATGTTATGGTTAATCGATATTCCAAAAAAGATGTTTTTTGTTTTTAGAAATTGATTTTTTTGTGAAAAAAAAATCAATATTTAATAGTTTTTATTTTTTGTCTTTTATTTGTAAAAGAGTTTCAAAAAATCTTTTATAAATGACTTTGAAAAATTGTATTGAGTTAACTAATAGCTCAAAGAGGAAAAGTAAGAGAAGGAGAAAATCAAAGAGTAAGGGCTCTAAAGTGAAAAGATTGAAATTGTAAAAGAGTAAGAATATTCTAAAAAATAGCATTAAAGTGTGGTTTCTAAATATTGTAAAGAATTAATGTATTTTAATAAAAGTTTCATAGACATTTTGTTAAAATCAAGGTCAAAAAGACTAAGTGTAAAGAGTTATTTTCACTCTATAAAAGGGAAAAGTGATTAGTAAGGTAAACTCTCAAGGAGAAAATCTTGAAAAGTGGATGTAAACTTTCAATTTAAACAAAACTATTATAAATTGTTATGCATGATTTCTCTTTCTTTTATCTCTTTTTAATTTTATTGTTTATGATATTTGCTTCATAATTACTATTGTTTATCTTGTTATCTCTTTTATGAGTTAAAATTGAATACAAATTGAGTGATCAAATCGATTAGATTCAATTTATCTATCTTCTTATGTTGCCTTAGAAACTAATAGTTAAACTACAATTTTGAATTACAACCAGATTTTAATTTAATTAAGGACATTGATTAAATGGCGAAAGTTAGTTTTACTTGGAAGAATTGCACGTCTTTATCCCATCGCAAAAGACAATTCAACTTTTATCTAACAAAAAGGTTTGTTTAGCACATTTGGTTAGTTGCACCTATCGCAAAATGCAATGATATAAGTTGTCATTTATTATTGTTATTGTTGTTTCTAATTGAGATTTGTTGTCAAATTTTAGTGTTAAATTGATTGATTTATTGGGCCTAGTTAATAAGGACAGGTTTAGCATATTGGCTCAAGATTTTGTCAAAATTAATATGTAATTACCAATAGGTAATAGGTATTAAGAAAATCAAAAATTTTGGTTAATATTCTAAACTAAATCCAATGGAATTAAAATTCTTGTTAATTGAAGACAACTTTGTAACTAGTAGACAACTTTATTTTGTTTTAATTATCATTTTTAGTTTTAGATAATAAAGATAACTAAATTGAATTGAATTAATTATAATGAAATTTATTACCAATATAACTATCCAAACTAAGAAATATCATTAAGCTTATTAATAATACAATACAAGGCATATTTGCTTTGTTAATCATGATACTAAATTATAATTATTATAATTAACCTTAGCCATGTAATTATTTTATATAATGATAATTATAATTTAAAAAAAAAACTTAAATGATCATATTAATCTCATAAAAAAATATAATATGTATCAATTTTATAAATTCATTAATATCTAATTTTGATATTGTATCGAATAAAAATATTTAAAAGTAATATTTTAATATAATAAATATTTTTTAATTATATTTTTATTATAATTATTTTTATAAAATATATTTATTTTAAAAATTTATCAATGATTATATTATATAATATTAAAAATAAAAAAAATATCTTTAATTAATATATTATATTTATAAAATATATTACATGAGTAACCAATATATTAATTATTAGAACATACAATAACAAAACTAACCCCGCCAAACTAAGAAAACAATGAGAGTAGTTCATATCCCCTGCATTCACAAATCACAACCCAACCATGGAGTCAAATTAATTTCGTGCCTGCGTTGGTCTGGACGCTGGTTGTAGTCGTAGAACAAAATTTGTACGGTGCGCGAGAAGATTGTCCGGCTGCCAGGGCATGGTCTCGAGACACCTGACAACAAAAAACATGATCAAAAATCAATACTGCTACCTAATAGTTTCCAGAAAAATCATTAATCCGAATTAGAAATGAATGCACGTATCCAATCTTCAAAAATTCAGGCAAAAATTTTCATGTTTTCGGGAAAAAGAAATGTCTTAAATGCAGTCAGGCGACCAAACTCTTGATCCCGAACACTAGTAACTAAAAGAGACCCAGAAGCTGATCTTCGACTTAGAGGCCAGCGTTAGATCGTCGAACTCGTACCGTTCAATTTCAAGACCAATGTGCATCTCCATTTTCATGTTTTCACGCAAGGCCTTTTCTGTTTTTCTCTGTTTTAACAAAAAAAAAAAAAAACAAGAAGAGGAAAAAAGGTCTAATGCAGATCTACCTGACTGCCAAACACACACCTAACCAAAACCTAACATCATCGCCGATCTTAAGAAAACGGAAATGCTAGTTTAAATCAAGAGCACGACGTTGTTTGATGAAATCTCGGCCGCCGCTGATCACCAGTTTGCAGCAACATCGAATCTCCCGTTAATTTGTAGAAAATTAAGTCACTAGATAACAAAGTAAAGTATCAAAAACTGAAGCTGGGGAGGTCAGATTCTAAGTGCTTTCTCTGTTTCTCCCGTTAATTCTTTACCTTTTTCTTTTAATACGGAAAAACATAGGTGGACGGATGCGCAAAATTTTTTTTTTATTTATTTTTATAAATTGTAAGATGCACTAAAATGTGTAACAACTATCATATAATTTATAATCACACTTATTATATATGGGGTTGCGCATAATTGTTATATATTATATATTTTATAAAAAAAACAAAAAAAGGTAACTCCTACGTACGAATCTATGACTCGTCTCTCTCTTGGTCAGTAATTGGACCCTTAAATAATTGCCATATAAGGGAATTTATAACGTACTGTTCTATTTGGACACACGACTTCTTTTAGCAAAATTAACATAGATGAGATTGTGAAAAGAAAGTTGAAGTTAGATGATTTATTTGTATAAAATTAAAATTAAATAATTAGAATGAAAATAAGTAATAAGTTACTTTTGGACATGTTAATGAGTTCGGTAAACAAGAAATAAGTTCGATAATGAAATATGTTAATGAACTCAATTTGGATATTGTTGCCCCCTCTTGACGTCACAACTCCATTCTTTTTTTATCATGCTCATTCCGGGAACTTGCAGTCTAAATTGTGCTTGTTGGCCTCAGACCAGTCTTGGTTTTTGGACCCACGGCCCAAGCAGCTAGTTCATCGACTAGGAAAAAATAATAGAGTACTTTTTTTTTCAATCATTTTCTTTAGCCGTGGAGAAAATGGGTGCAATAGGCGTGAAAAGAGAACCCAAACATGGAGAGAAAAGGAAAGATTGCACCATGCATTCTGCTTCATTAGAGCTTGAATTTTTCTTGTTATTTGTGTTTATATTATTTGTTTTAGCCAGTATTGGGGTTTTCCCTTTCAATTTGCTGTTTGGTTTTTATTGCAAACGGGGCTTTTGTGAATGGTGAGGTTGCATGGTTTTTAGCAGAGAATGACACTCATAGTGTAACTCATCCTCTGTTATATTTGCCTGCCTTACACCCACTGGAAGAGAAAAATTTTACATATTTGATTTTGATGTTGGAAAAAATATTGCAATACCATGCTAGCTACAATATTAAA
>JAHOYR010000004.1:4917754-5018963 GCA_023213295.1 Bruguiera hainesii
TTTAATATTGTAGCTAGCATGGTATTGCAATATTTTTTCCAACATCATTCCCCGTCTCCTTAAAAGAATTCATCTTTGAATAATCATCTACATCAAAATAGTTTATAGTAATTTTATTAATCACTTTACAATCAACGCACATCTTCCAAATCTTATCTTTCTTAGATATAAGTAATACTAAAACTATATGCAGATCCATACTCTCACACATATATTCCTTTGTCATAAGTTTCTTAACTTATCTTTGAAACTGCTTTGTCTTCCTAAAATTACTTTTATAGGTTAGTCAGTTTGGAATTGTTGTATTAAGGATAAATTCAATCTAATGTTATATTCCTTGTGAATGTTACAAACACTTGGTTTTTTATGAAAAGATATCACCAAATTCTTACAAAAGAGAAACAATAATGTTAGGAAAAATTAAGTTAAACTTATTAGTACTAAAATAAGTCTCTTTGTATAGTACATTTATAAACTATTTCAAACAGAAAACTCTCACATACAAACTCTCAATTTTTCTTTCTTGTCTTCTTCCCTTTTTTTCTTGTCAATCCCATCTCCTTTCTCTCCTCTTTTTTCCTATTTTCTTCTCTTAGCCTCAATTTCTTCTTCTTCTTCTTTTTTTTTCTCTCATTCTCTTTTTAATCCTTAATTTATCTTTATAAACTTACTGAGGTGTCAAAGATACAACAGTAACAAGTTGATCATTTATTACAAATGAGTACTTATTCTTAAACCTATCATGCATTATATGCCAATTATATTGTTATGGTTTTCCCAAAAAAATTATACCTAACATGCATGGGTGCAATATCACAAAAACTCTTATTAATATATCTCTTAATAGTAAACAATACTAATTTCAACTTATTTACCTTGACCTTTTCGTATTCATTTAATCATTGAAATTTATATAATCTATGATGTTTCATGATAGCTAAATTAAGTTTTTCAACTAAAATAGTGTTAGCTACATTTTTACAACTACTCTCATTTATGATCATACTATATACCTTATTTTTAATGTAAAACTATGTATACAAAATATTATCTCTTTAGACTTCATCTTCTTTCTTAGTTTGTGCACTCAATATTTGTTTAGCCACTAATACATCTCTCTCAACTATGTACTCTTCATCACTTTCATCATCCAATAGTGGCATAAATTCATCATCAGACTCACTTTTAGTCTTAATATCACATTTACCCACAACACCATGGTATTCTTATTTAAACATTAAGATATAATATTTTCCCTCCCTAAACTCTTAAAATATTTAACATATTTATTTTTACTAGGTTAGAAATTAAAATTACCTTTTTCCTTACTAGAACTCATTTCTTTAGTCTTATAAGATTTAACCTTAATCTTGTGATCAGCCCTTTCTTCCCTTTTACTCTAATTCAACTTTTAAAATGAAGTAAAACCCAACTTTTGTCAAAAACGTATAAAACCCTTTCATTTAAATTATCTTTCAACTTTTATTGTCATATTCAACATATCCTCTAACGTTATATAATATTACAATTCAATTAGGTTGGTAATATCTTTATTTAACCCTTATAAGAACCAAGTCATAGTTGTTTCTCCATCCTTTTCCACATAAGCCCAAATTATAGTAATCACCATCTCTTTGTGGTAGTCTTTCATATTTTCTGTGCCTTAAGTGAACCTTTGCAACTTTTAGTACAAATCCTTATAATAGTAATTAAGGAAAAACCTCCTTCTCATAATAGTCTTCATCTCCTCTCATGTATTAATATGCCTTTCATAATTCTCTCTCTTAACCAAACAAGTTAATCCCATCACATAACAATATAATCAATAAACTCAATGCTAACAAGTTTTATCTTTTTCTCTTCAAAGTAGTTGTAGCAATTAAAGACCAACTCAACCTTTTTTTCCTATTTTAGATAGGTTATAGGATCATTTTACTCTTAGAATGAAGGAATTTTCATTTTAGTACTGCTGAAATTATGGTCATAAGTGTCTTGACTCTTAAAATCTCTCTAATGATTTCTATTATTAGAAATTCTAATCAAAGTAGTTGGATTATCAAATTCATTATCTTTTACATTATCTACATGGTCATAATTTTGCTTCTTGCATTAAGAACCTTACGACCCTTATACATCAATTATAACTTTGTTATTATATTGGCTTAATCCAACCTCCCATCTCTTATATCATCAAATCTAGTATTGATGTGCTTAAATTGTTATTGTATAGTTTTAACTATGAATGATTTATCATTATCCCCTTTCTCAATTATACCTTTATTTATGAAAGACATAGTATTAATTCTATACAAAAAGGACTAAAATATCTCACAAAACACTCCTTCACATAGTTTACTTAAAAATAATGTCACACACCCTCATGTTTACACTTTTAAGGTTTTTTTTCAATAAGTGTTTACATTTTTACCTTTTACCACTCAAATTTTCTCTCTTAACTTTTTTATTAAACTAAAAAACCTTAATTAAAGTCACTTTATAACTAACTAATTTTAAAAAATTCAAATCAAAGATATTTAGAAAAACACAATAAATAAAGGTTATGAATTAAAAGAAAATAGTAAGTTAAATTTTAAGATACAAAGAAAGATTAGTGAGATCGAATGTTTATAGGAATTGAAAAGAAATAAGGTTTACTGCCTTGATTTAGGGTTTACCCATGTTGTAAGATGCCTAATTATGAAGAAAATAAAATTTCTAGCTCTTTTTGACCTAATTAAATAAGGTTTACCTATCAAATAAGAATAAATCAACTATAATCTTTCATTTTCTTTTTTTTCTTCTTTTTTTCACAAATTTAAAGAAAAAAAAAGAGATAAATAAGGGTTTATAGATTTAAAGAAAAAAAGGGGTACAAAATGCAATCAAAGGGAAAAAATAAAATTAAAGTTTATGGACTCAAGGAACAAAAGGTATACAATACTATTAATAAAAAGAATAAGATAAAAACTTAAATTTAGATAAATAAGTCTAATTGAGAGTCAAACTTTGATATTAACTAATGTGAATTTCAAAAGAAGTAGTTTAAGGATCCAACACACACAAAAGATCTAACAATAACCTAAGAAAGTTAAATTATATTTTAATCATGCAAGACCTAAACCTAATATTTGAAAGAACATGAATTTAAGTTATAAAGAAGGACATAGACATCACACTCTAGAAAAAAAAAAGGATTAGCATGTGATAAATCAGATTGAACATCATAAGACAAGTTAGCTTTTTATTTCTTGAAAGAATTAAATAAGAAAATTCTTACTTTTATTTTACTTAATGATCTGATCCTTTAAACAATGAAATCAAACCTATTTATAAGCTAAGTTAACAACCCTAAAGATAAGGAAAATTTTCTTGAATAAGCTAACAACATATCTACTCCTAAATTTCTTAAATAAGCTGACAACATATCTACTCCTATTTTTTTAAGGATTATTGTAGAAACCCTTATAGGCCAATTTATCACACTTATACACTTAATGAAGGACTCGACTTGCATTAAGGTATACTTTGTTGTCCTTTAAACTTGAGTTAGTTTCTTTGGAAAACTTCTTCAATTAGGTTGTTAAGTGCCTCTTTCATCTTTTAAACTTTTGAACGTATCATTCATCCTTCTTAAATGCTTAATGGATTATAAACCCTTCATACATTGACTTCTCCATGGATCTCATGAAAATTGGACTTTTCTTTGTAAAAAGAAAAAAAAATCCTAAAAACTATAAAAAGAATACAAAATCTGAGTTTGTTGGCCCATTTCTTGAGAAGCTCATTATTTTCCTATTGGTTCAAGCTACTAACTAAAAACAATTAGATTTAGGGGAAAATGCATTGCATTACTCACAAGAGAATTTTAGGAACAAATTCTACAAACTTATGGTAAAATAAATTTCTTTGATGTAAATGTGGGTTTTTTAAATGCATATATTAAGAATTTATTAACTATAAGAGATGTATGGATAATTTCTTTGTAATGTAAGATATACTAAATTCTAAACTTTACTGCTAAATACATGCCCATATTCATATAAGAACTTATTATATGGGATAAGACTTCTAGAAAACCTAAATTTTTGTGAATTTTTTCAATCAAAGTCTAAACTTTTTTTAATTGTTGTTTGAAGATTATACCTCTTATTTCCATTTTAATTAATAATTTTTTTGGATGGAAAAGAGTTTGACTATTAAATACGTATGTTAATCTAACGACATACAATTTTTTCTTTTTTAAACAATACATACAGTGAAAAAATAGTAAATCTCAAATTAAGCAAATTCGAACCCTAATTTTACACTCAAATATCAAATTGATTTACTTTCATCAACTTCTTTCAATTTTGTTTCCCTTACCTAATGAAAATCAATTTGATGATGCTCCCTCTCTAAATAGGAATCACTCATCCTCACCTTTATTCCTCGAAAGTCAATTTGAACATTCTCTCTTAAAAAGCAATTAGCCTCTTCTCGATTTCTATTATGTATTTTTCTTGTTATGTTTTTAATAAAACTTGTTAACATTGTTGTGTGTCTATATATGTGTTGTTTATGATGTTTTTTTTTAAGTGTTTTGTTATTAAGTAGACTAAAAATGTAAACTTTACTACCTTTGTTACTTTTTTGCTCAATAAAAAGTTAAAATAGTTAAGATAGGGGACTAAATGTTTGCTACTTATAAGTGTGTACTCTTTTTTTTTTTTTAACATGTCTTTATAACTAAAATTAATGAACCATATGTTTACTGCTGAAAAAAAAAAAAAAAGAAATGTTTGGTGTTACTATTGTCCTATGTGTTAGTGGTTTGTAAACCCATGTTGTTGTGTCTTTATTAATCCTACCTAAAATATATTGTTTGTTGTCTTTTTTTTTTAGTAGATAATGGGGGAATGTGATGAAAGGATATTTATATACCATGATGGAGTTTTAAAGATTGAGCCTCACACATACCATAAAGGTGGCAATGTTAAAAAATGAGGTATTAAGATAGATTTTGTTATTGGAATATCTACTATATGGTAATAAAGTACTTAGGCTATCTTAGTTTCAAGAAAATCTACTATAGTCCCTAAAGATATATTAGATAAGGAATTAAAGGAAGTCATAAATATTGATATATTAATTAAGAAATTAAATGACCTTTTCTTGAAACATAAGTAGACTGATATTTATGTTGTGCATGGTGATGAAGATGAAGATCAAGTGGTGGAGATAGATAAGGAAAGTATATGTGATGAGGGTAATGGAATGCATAAAAATGTATGGGTGATGTAGATAAATAAGGAAAGTATGTGTGATGAGGGTAGTGGAATGCATAATAATGTAGATAAGGAAAAAGAGGGAGAAAAAAATAAAAGGTAGTGGGGGAGGTGGATCGGAAGGGTATGGGTAATAAGGGTGATGGAGAATAGGAGAAAGCATATAAGGAAACAAATGGAGGAAAAATGAAAAGTAGCAGGGGCAAATAAATAGGGAAATGATAGGTATTGAAGTATAAAAAAATACAAATAATAGAACTAAAGGACAACAAAATAAAAAGCAACGAAGAGAGGGACATTGGCTTCATTAAATAACATAAATTATATTAATGATGATGTATTAAGTATTATTGATTTTGATAGTTTTGTTGAAGCAAGAGTTGTTGGAAAGAATGATGGTGTAACCAATAAGGACTTAAAAAGTGATGAGTCAGATAATGAAAAGTACACAAGAAGCAAACTTAAGGTAATTATGCTAACTGACGATGATGACTCAAAGTTTGAAGAGACTGAGGGAAATTTTGATAAAACTAATATAGATATATGGGATGTTAGAGTCGAGAGCCAAAGGCATATAAGTAGTAAAGATTCTCAAGAAAATAAATATGTAGGATAAGATCATGAAGCACATAAGGAAAAAAAATGCAACCAAGTTATATGGATATGAAATAGATTATCCAGACACTTTAAATTGTGAAAGTTTTGAATCTAGAAATGGTAAAGACAAAGATTCTACAGTTAGGAAAAAGCTCAATGAAAACATTAAGGAGAATCAATATGGTGCGCTTGAATGGAATGAGAATGAGGGCTATCAAGTGAGGTGTCGAAGGGACAAACATGTTATGAAGTTATATAAAAGGACTTGTACATATGGAGCGTGGACCTTGTTTGGCATTCCCTGTCCACATGCTCTCTGTGCCATAAACCATAAAGGTGATGATCTTAGTGGCTACATTTTCCATTAGTATAAGAAGGACAAATATTTAAAAACATATGGATATGTGATCCAGTCAAAGAGTGGGGAAACATTGTGACTAATGACTAGGAATGAGACCATTCTACCTCCACTTTATTGAAAGGTAATCAGCAAACCAAACACTAGTAGGAGAAGGGAGGAATACAAACAATTGAGGTCAACATCAATAAATACGGCAAAAGCAGGTATGGAAATAAAATGTCAATTGTGCATAAAGCAAGGGCATAATAGAACAAATTATCTAATAAAGAATCAAGTTAGCAAATTGAAAATTTTGCTAAACCTACCAATGAACAAAGCAATACTGAACCTACCAATCAAACAGCCAATGCTGAGCTTTTGGAAGATGTTCACCTAGGTGGTCAAGACTACTGAACCTACTAGTGAACAAGGCAATACTAAACCTGCCATTTAAATAGACAATGCTGAGCATTTTGAAGATGTCCACTTAAGTGGTCAAAAATCTATATATTCTTTCTTCGCATAGACTCTAAGTTTGTATGTACATAATAATTGCACTTTTGATTTTTGGTGATAGAAATCATATGAATATTTATGTTCTAGGATAAAAGAGATGAGAAAAGTGATATTCCTGCCAACAATGCTTAAGTGGAACACCAAAGAGAAATAAGATTATAAACTATCTCACCCAAACACAACAAGAATATAAGATGAATTATGCATTAACTTTTCATTTTTTTTAACATGGATTATTAATACTTATGAAATTAAGGACATTGCAGACCAAGAGAAAGAGTCAACAAGGTTTAGATGCAACCAATGCTGACTCAAGCATTCCAAGTGAAGTCATATTTGCACAAGCTTCCCAAACAACAAATGTTCATGTTTGTTCTTAAAGTAAATGAATTGGTTGCAATCTTTTGCATTATTGCATTGTAACATTGATTTTTCATGTAGAGTAAAAGAATTATGGTATGCATTTCCCTTAGTAAAACAAAGAAGAAATTTAAACATGGGATTGAGATGAGTGACAATGTTCCCATCATACAAGAAAGTCATGCTAATGGATAGCTCAAATATAATGGAGAGAAGGATATGACAACCATTTCATACCAGTCTAATAAACCAATAAGAAGGAGTAGTTACAATGGGATAATACCTTAACAATTGTAGGTTATTTCAATGTTTCATATTGAATATGGATTGATACTTTGAAATAGTTTTTATGAAAGTTGAATTGACAATTTAAATATCTTTGATTTCCAAAGTAAAATTGAGGCAAAGAGAAAGAAGCTTCAAAGTAAAAGGAAAGTAACAAAAAAAAAGTAAACATATGGTAATTTTGGAGGCATATAGATATTCATATTAACAATTAGTGCCCTTTTGTCCCTTAAGAGAGTTATTTTGTGTTGTAATATAATTACAACTTTTTATCCAATTTAATGTATTCATCAAATTTTGTTTTATTAGAAAAAACTGATTTTAGAGTTTTAATTTTTAGTATATTTAAAAAATAAATTTTGTAACTGAATTTAGTTGATTAATATTAAATTTACTATCCTTCCTTGTTAAGAAATTTTTTTAATGAGAATGAGATATTACTAAAGTTAATTTGGTAATAATTAATTTAATTTTAACTATTACATGTTTTTCACTTTATCTGATTTAACTTCATCTAAATTAGAGTTTAGATTGTCTATCATTACTTACAAATAATATAACATTAATAGTTTATTTTACATAGTAACAAGATGACATATTACAATCATAGCAAAACAAATTACATAGTAATAGTGTTATACCAAAATAATAATTCAATGACTTGACAAATTGTCAATAAAATCAAAATTTATCAATGTTGTTGCTAAATACAACAAATTTCAACCAACTATAACTTAGATGAAACTAACTTTTTCATTCTATCCATTCTTAATGTTAAAGCATTTCAACTTCATCTTTTTAAAACCAATGTCATTAACAGCATGAAGCATACGCAAGCAACAACAACCACAATTCACAAGCAAGCCAATTCCTTCTTGCATTGCCCTCTCTCTTACTCCATATTGCTTACCTTCTTCAACAAAGCAGCAATTATTTGGTGTGACGTCACACATAGGCTGCTCAATCCAATGGAATATACCACAACTACCAACTTCTTGTGATAAGTTCAATTATAGAAAATTTGTTAATTGATTTGTTACATAAACAAAAGAAAGATTCCATATCTGTTTTATCCTAAAAGGTCACAAGACAAATATTATGTACGTGTTCAAGTATGTACATACTATCCTCATGACAACTAGTTTACTACAGTTGCATAATATATCCTCCACATATCTCTACTTTACCACAGTTGCACAATTACCTGGTAAGTGAAGTAAGGACAAAAGAAAATATTCAGATTGACCAATAGATGAAATGTTAGCGAGTAAGGATAGAAAGCTTAAGAGGAGTTGGTGAAAGTGAAAGGATTTAGTGTTTGAGTGCAAAATTATGGTATTAAATTTCTTAATTTGGGGTTTTTAAGGTCTCCTCACTTAGATAAAAAATAATAATAATGATATTACATTAACATAAGGATTTAACAATCAAAAACTTTTTTTCCGTTTAAAAAAACTCCTTAATTGAAACGAAAATGAAAAATATAGTTCTCAGATAATTTAAGCCTCGATTGAAATAATTCACAAAAGTTTAAACTTTACAGAGAACTTATACCCTTATTATATTAGATTTCGAAGCGAGCCGAGCCTGATGAGACAATGTCCCATTTCCAGAAATCAATGTGAAATTAAGGAGGCATTTCGGAACTTGATAACGCATTTCCTTCAGCTTAACTGCAGTGCTTCTCTGAAACTCAAAAGAAACGTTACGTATTTTGGTCCATATTACTAAATTGCTATTGCTATCTTTGTCCCTAGTTAGCCACAGACACGGGCAACCTGCTGTGACCATTGAAGCATTATACCTTGGGTGACTAAGACGGACCTGTTCCGACATCAGTGGAAACTGTCCTGAGCAGTACAAATTCCCTAATTTACGAGCAGTTCCATATCTGATGCCCAATTTTTGATCCATTAAGAGCCCTTATGGACTTTGGGCTACATAGCAGGGCTAACCTTCTTATAAGCACTTGTTCCAGCCACCTGTTGTTTCACTAAAATGGTCACCTTCTCCAGAACACACCAGAGGCAGATGGTACTATCTAGAAACTTACCTATGAACTGATCTCGGCTATACTGGCTAGCTCTCCTTGCATTTATCCACAAAGACATACAAGGGACTGAAGACAGACAGTTGATTCTCAATGTAGCAGACCCACCACTGACGAGGGAAGGATGTCGACAAAATTGCAGAGCTCGCACAACCATTTTCTTTTCCAAGCACCTAGATCACCAATTAGTAAAATTGTAGCCAGGTTATCTGCAGCCTTCAGAAATGAGCTTCTATGACTCTGTTGAGAGGATCATTACTGCTGCGAATACAGCTTCCTTTGCAAAAGGCAAAATCTTCCTGTAACATTAAATGTGAAATAAAAATTAAGAACAAAAATATAGAACAAACTCTCCACCACAATTCTGACATACACTGATATCTCAGAAACCAAAAGACCTACAATTAGTCTTAGACTTACTCATCTGCTTTTCTCAAACTAATGAATGCAGAGATTAGATCCTTGCATATCTCCACAAGAGGGCCGACTCTCATATCATCCTTGGAACTGCATACTCTTCCAAAACTTTGATGAGAGGATGACAATGACAAGTGAGCCTGGAAAAAATAATGGATAAGCAAAATAGAAGCAAGTATATTACTGCTGAAAACAGTCCCCCAGAACTTTCCACTTCTCATAATACCACTCATCGCTAGTGCATTTACCTCTAATCCTCATATCACAAAACCAACTTTCTAGATTACATCTGAAGTTTGTAAAGCAGAATGCTCCTGCTGTTGAGGATTACAAATACTGTCTAATCTACAGTACAAATCGCCATGTATCCTGAGTTCCACTAACACATTTCAGATGAAGTTTGCCAATGTTATTCAGCATTTACGTTGAATAATGTGTTTTTTAAAACAGTAAAGCCAAATCATGAACATATCACACCTTCAAAGAGAATGCGGCACCAACATGTTTGTGGAATGGTTGCTTAGGAAGGCTAATAGAATAACCGAGATATGCTATTACTACCCTCCAGGTCTCCCTACTCTCTTAATCTTTTAGATAGCAGTTGAAAAAATACAAATTGAACTAGTAACCAAACATACTACAAGAGATTTTCTAACATTCCAGTCATTTAACAAGGAAATCAGTATGGATCACAGAAAAAACTTGAAACTTAATACCAAAAATGTATATAAGAACCAGAAAAGGATTAGGTATCTTAAACATAGCAAATGCAAGCATAAATTCAAGACTAGGTGAATGTATTATTTTAACGTATTGTGAAAACCAAATATCATCACCTGAAAAGCATGTGCCAGGAGAAGCTGAACCACATCACCACGGATCTTTTTGACCATGTTTCTTGTGCTAGTGATATTTGAAAAGGACCTTAAAACTTTACCCAAGCTTTTATCCTCCGAAGAACCATTGGACTTCCGAGTACGAACAGAGGGCTGCAGACACATATTTCACTCAGGTCAGAGAAGCCTTTTGAGCACCTGAAAGTTCATGTGCAACGGCCTCACTATGGAGTTTGTGCCCAAAATAAGGTCGACATTTCACTTACCTTGGCAGTGTACTTTGAAAAATACAATAAAATAATTTCCAGTTTCCACTTGGGATGATTTAACATCTGCAAATCATCCATAATTGGCAGTGAAAAATTATGACTAACTTTGATCAACAACTCCACCAAAACAATCATTTCATAGCAAACAGTAGAGTACTAGAATCATCATGAACTGAGTAGCAAAAGCATTAGAAACTGAAAACAGGCATTGATCACATTATGAATTGACGAAAAACATGAAAACAAGAGAGAAAACTCCTTAGAGTTAATATTTGAACAAAAATTTGAACTTTCATCTTGAAAACCACCTTACAGCAGGATAATACAAACAATACCTCAAAGAATGGAAACAACATATCTGTGTCATAGGCCATCTCATCAAGAATGATCTCCACCAAGGGAGTTCTGAACCACATAGCAGCCTTGTGTTTAGATGTAGTAATCAAATTATGATAAGAACTATCATATCAACAAGCCAAATAAGCACCTCACACCATCAGCTCTTGTGGTACAACCTTGCATGTCAGCTTTCTTCCTTGAAATATCAAGTTCCATAATCTGACAAAGACAACAGAATCAGAGTTTAATCATGTAAATGATTATGAAGCTCCATTAACCAAATGATCCATATAGGGACCTACCATTATCAGAAGGTTTTGCATAGCAGTACAAGTTCTGCTTCCTACTTCAAGCGAAGCAATTGTGACAGAACTATTTTCATTTTGAGCTGGTTTTGCAGTGGCATTATTTGAAAGATTGTGACCATCACAAATTTGGCCAGAAACTGGACATAGTCCACAGAAGATTGACAAGCAATCCTTTATCAAGCTCTTGTAGTTTACTCTTCTAGAACTCTGCATAAGATTTACAAAACTATGAACAAAAAAAAAGCTCCATCTATTTGGCTCGTTGAACAGTTGATGAAAAGAAAATGCCATTGTGCTGCAGGACTAAGTTTTTAGCTTAATGGCAAGGGGATATCAGAGGTTTTACAGTGTACACCCACTTGACCACTACACCACAAAGCAGAAGTACAAAACTTGTTAGAAAACATAAGGCATAAGTTGACAAGATACCAGAAGCATGCTGAGCAGGGAATCCCTTACAATCATCCAGTTCATGGTTTCTGGAATAAGAAATCAGGTTATTATATTCTGCACAAATGAAATAATGAAACACATAAGATGAAGGTATGAGGTCTTCACCCTCAAAGGCTCTGTTACAGGGAAAAAAATCTGCTTCAAGAACACAGACGAGATATTGAAACAGCAACATGCCACCCAGTGACTGAAACAAAATCACAAAAGGACAATACTTAACCAGTGAGAAAAACTGAGACGAGTATCTCAGCTTCACTAAGCTTGACATCAAACTTGGTTTCTGATCTGTGCACAAAGATACAGATGTGAAGTAACCTTGGTTTCTAATGCTTCAAGGTTTGCCACATTGACCACTTTAGCAAGGTCTTGTATTAACAGCTGGAAGTCCTGAGATGCACATGTAAGCCAAAAAATATCAACTTTTACTCACAAAAAAGTATTTATTAAAAACCAAATAACAAGAATAAGTGTATCCTAAAGCAAAATATGGCTCTGAAACTTGTTTATGATTGAAAACCTAATGCAACAAATAAAACCATGCAAGATAAGCTATAGTGGATTATAACATATTTTGTTGACACTCTAGGATAATCCTAGTGTTCTGATTGTACGCCTAATGTAAAGGATGAGATCATACAAGACATGGATGGTCGATTATGAACATTTTGTTAACACTCTTAGGGTAATAGAACAAGTTAATTCCCATTCCTCTATCAAAAAGTGTGAAGAAAAGAATGAATAAACTGTTATTCACAAGAATAACACATAATAAAGGGGAACAAAAGGCAGATTTTGATGGACAGATGAATGAAGCGGCCTGCTAGAGCTAGTCCTGGTGGCTTCTCTTCCATCCAAAGCAATGTCCGACGTAAAAATGAAAGGGCACCAAACCTGCAATGCAACAAAAGGGAAAGTGAAACCCATCATTTCTGCAACACAGAGGCAATAGCAAGTTATGTGGATTGAATAGAAACAACACTTGCAAGAGAACATAAAAATAAGACAAAAAACAAAAAAAAAAAACTTGAATTGTTACCTCTTGGTCTGCCTTCAGCCCACACGAATCTGATTTTCCTTTTTTCACAAAATGCGATTGGGCTCGTGGAAAACGCTACCATCAAAAGAAAAAACCAAATTATTTTTAAGAAGTTAAAAGGTTTTCAAATAAGACCTCAAGCATGGAATATTAATCATATAAGAAACAACAAATAAATGGGAAAAAAAAAAAAGGAATGAGGAAAAAGGCAGAATTAAAAGTACCGCATCTAAGTCGATTAGAAGGCGGAAACTTTGGGCCATCAATTCCAGAGTCATCCCAGCCCGTAGGATTCCAAACACCGC
The DNA here is from genome assembly GCA_023213295.1 of Bruguiera hainesii. NCBI lineage: Eukaryota > Viridiplantae > Streptophyta > Magnoliopsida > Malpighiales > Rhizophoraceae > Bruguiera > Bruguiera hainesii. The sequence continues at coordinate 4,931,130 of JAHOYR010000004.1, forward strand.
CTCCCTTATTTTACTACGCCGCCGCCGCCGCCACCACACACGCACGTCCACAACCCAAAGAAAAAAAAAAAGGAAAAAAATCCTAATTGGAAGTATAAATACAACAAATATATTGGGTGTAAAACAAAAGGCAAATGTGGAGATACCGAGGAGGAGGAGGAGTTGCGGTATCCGGAACAAGATAGTCAGCACGAACAGCTTGAAGAAAAGCAATCCCTGCTAGGATTTCAGATTTTGACTCAATTCAATTCAATAAAAACAAAAACAAACAGCAATATCCGCCTGCATCCGTCCATGCGTGCGTGTGTGTCTCCCTGTCTCTCTTAGGGTTTTATGGGGGACAAAACAAAGAACGGGGGCCGGGGGTTGAAAGTTACAATACGGACGGTGGGCGTTGGCGTCATGAGTGTGCTTGGTATCCGCGGCGTCGAGTATCGCTAGCACGTTCTCCTCCACGCCTCCCCCGTTTCTGCTTGAAGACGTCTCCATCCCTCTCTCTCTCTCTCTCTCTCTCTCTCTCTCTCTCTCTCTCTCAAGACTACTGCGGCTAAATCGGGAAAAAGAAATGTCTTCTTTCCCGCCAAAAACCCTTAAATTAATTTTCAATTAATTATTTTGATAAGATAAGTTAATGTAGGGAAAAAATAAAAAGGGAAGAAAATAAGTTTTTATAAAATTAAAATTACATCATTACGTAGAAAATTCCGGGAGGAAAGAAAATAAAAATCAAATTGTCAAGAAGAGAAGAAGCCACGACGTGTGAGTGAGTGAGACTATTCTTCCTACTCTGCATTGGCTCTCACTTGCCAAACATCAGAATTAACAAAAAATTGATATTGAAAAGTTTGTTGAAGTTATTGGCCTTAATTAAACAATTTTAAAATTATAAACCCAGATATCATATGCGTCTAGGAATTGTGATGGAATTAAATAGAAAAAGAACCAGTGCCTTCCATTTGAAGGTACTCAAAGCATCAGCTGTGAAAATGTTATACGGGGAACCATCTTTCCCAAATTGAACAAAATTAAATTAGCACTAATAAGAGAGTAAAACCATTGCTTCATTGAGGCAAGCTTTTGAAGCTCACCTCCAAACTCTCACTTCCTTAAACTTTAAATTGGTCAATCGTTGCTCATATGTCATTACCTTTTCAATTAATCCATCCCTTTCTTTTTATTTTCTCTTATTTAATAGCCTTTGGATCATCAAATGGCTAACTGTTCACTTTGACCTCTGATTTTTCTCTATCAATTACAAGGTTAGTCCTCATGTTGCTTGCCCTTAGTCCTACATGGTGTTTGGTTATCAATACTTTATATGTCATGTGTTCGATTAGAGTTCCCAATAGGTATTGGCTGGCCAACCGTTTTTTGTTTTCTAAGTTTATTATGTTTATTGTTAGATAATTATATAAATATATTTAGTTTTATTAATCTAATAAAATATCATATAATAATAAAAAATATATATACAATAACATAAATATTGTGTTTTTATATAATAATAATAATAGACATTTAATTCTATTCAAGTAGTAAAATTGTATTAAATTAAATTAATTTTTACTAAAATTCTAATTAACTTCTAATTTAAATTAATTTCAACATATCCTTCAATATTGGTTTAATGATATTTTAAATTTTTACATTTATTTTAATTTAATAAATATTTTATATATTAATAGTTTTGTGAGAATGTCAATAACTTGATATTTAGATTTATAATATGTTAATTTAAATTTTCTTTTATTAACTTAATTTCTTAAATAATAAAAATAAGTATTAATATATTTAATCCTCTTATATATCATTAAGAAGAAAATAAGAAGCACTCGTAATAAAAACAAACTAAAAGGTGAGAATTACTTTTTTTTTTTTTTTTGAAAAGCAAAAAGATTGGATTCATGTTGCCTTAACAAAGAAGCAACCAATCAAAGAGTATAAGAACATCAAAATTTGGCTTTTAACAACCAATAATCTACTTCCTCCACCACTGTGAAAAATGTGTTCCACCATCTATACAAGTAAGTAGCCCCTAACATAATTAAAGAAATAGATCAAACAAAAAAACCTTATATTGAACCATAAAAGCCCCCTATATACAAGTTATACTAACATTCAATAGAATATCCTTGAAAAACATAGTGTGCTTGTAGTAAATCATATGCAATTGCCCCCTCACTCACACCAAGACTGCACAAATAACAATAAGCCAACAAAAGTAATAATACCTTGCTTCTTAAAACATCAACACATTATGATTAAGACCAAAAGCCTCCCATTTGCAACATGGCCAACAATTCCCACCACAATAGATAAACCACCATCGTTAAAGCCAAGTTATAAAGGCCTAAGTCCTAGTAGTCCCTTACTTTTTCATAGCATTCACAAAAATGTTGTTTTCTAGTGGTCGTTTGATTTTACATTTCATTGAATACAAAAGATAAAACCATGGTCTTACTCCATAATTGTTTAGTGAAGACACCATAATGCTAAAGTCACTATCTACAATCAATGTTGCTTGATTAGCATCCTCTTATTGTCCTCATGACGTCACTACTTCTCTAATTGATATAATTTACACCTCATTTATTATAGCCACTTCAATTGATTTTGAAACAATACACATAACCTTCTCACTGTGGCCCTTTAAAATTCCATCTATACCTACCACTCTTATAGAATCAATGACAGAAGTATCAGTGTTAATCTTACAATTACCCTTATGGGGTACATTCTAATCAATCTATCCTTTATATCTAAGATTCTTTCTTAGCGTGGTAATATTAGAGATATTTAACATAAAGTTACTTGTGGAGTAACAACAATCCTCCCAATTAACTTTGAGCCACCACATCATCCTAATCTGAATTAAATCACAACATTCTCTAATAGGAAAGGCTTACCTTAGAAGATGAGTTCATTCTTACCTAACCATATAAACTAAATTATTGCATAAAAACCCATTACGTATAGTTACTTAAACTTGAAACACTGCCCAAGATATGTCCAACCCTCCTAAGTAATCTTAATCAAAGTTGGAATAACCCATTTTATACCCATCAACGCAAACTAAGACACCAAACTTGCCAAATGGTGTTACAATAAAGGAACAAGTGGTTAATGGATTTAAGAGCCAAACATAAAGTGCAACTTGCATCAGGATATGAACCCTCAATTATAAATGCAAGGCATTCCTTTATTTAAAGCCTACTAAGTAATATCTGCTAACAAAAAATTTCCACCTTTTTAGGGAAAGGGGGGAAAGGCAAGACCTTGCAAATGCAAGGAGTGAAGTTTAAGACCTCCCCTTTATAATTGTCTTGTAGATTGCAGTATGGCTTCACTAGGAAAGTATTGCTAATCTCACTTATTTGTACCCCCTATGATAGATAACATCCTTAAATAGTCCCTATAAAAGCTCTTTGTAATTCAATTTCCCAATTAAAGAGGTTTCATCTCCATCTAATTCTTCACTGTTAATTCCTATTAACCTAAACTCTAAAGCTTTTTACTAGACCATTTTTATTAATAGTAATGCAAACATGCACAGAAACCTTCATCTAAGTGGTTCATGTCTCACCAAAGAATGATCTTAAAAGTCCACTTTACTCCCCTTTCCTAATAGGAATCTAAAATTAAATTTGATGACATTTGAAAATACGTTATTCATTTGTGCAACAAAGCATACAACTTACCATAAAAAGAAACATTTTGGACATTTTAACTAACCACTCTTATAACCAATGTCAATAATTTTCATATCCCACTTTAAGAATCTTCACCCAGGTTTCCTAACTATTATTTTCCAATCTCCAAAATCATTTTGTTAAGAGACCCTAATTCTAGTCTTTACTTTTGCTAATACTTAAGCCTTCACATATTTTTTCCCTACACATTTACCCTACCTAACATTACAAATCCTTTCCTCGAAAAGAATAAGCATTTTATTTGTTCAATTTTAGCCCCCACACTCTTCAGGATCTTAAATAAGGACATAAAATAAATAAGTAGGGACCATAGGCAAGATGTAAGTAACACTAAACCCCTTACCTTAAAGAGAAACTTGGTTTTCCATGTTGCCAATCTAATCTTTATCTTACGGATGATAGGATCCCATGAACATTTAGCTCTTAGATTGACACCAAAAGAAAGCCCCAAATATTTCATAAAGAGAGAGGTCACACCATATTTCTAGAAATTTGCGTAACTTTCCACAATTACATGACTCACTCTAACTCTATAAATAATGATCTTGGTGAGATTAATTTTTAGTCCAACACAACATTAGAAACAACAAAGAATCCTTTTGTAGTTCTTGATAGACTCATTGGCTTTGTTGGAGAGAATAATGTCATTGGCAAATTGCAAATGTGTTAATTGAATATCACTTCTAATGACATAGACTTTTATAAGGCCTATGTCCAATCCCTTCTTAAAGAGTGAATTTAATCATTTTGTAACCAATAAAAACAAGAAAGGCAATTAAAGGTTCCTTTGTCATAATCCTCTAACCATTTTAAAATATTATGCGAGGCATTCATTGACCAAAATAAACATATTAGAAGTCCATATGCATTCCTATATCCAACACCTCTACTTGTCTTTAAAGCTTATATTATTCATGACCTTATGTAGAAAATTTCATTTGACTATATCATATACTTTCTCAAAATCAATTTTAATGATGACTCCATTATCTTTCTTTATCTTCGTCTCCTTAATTATTTCATTACCAATCAAAATGTCATCTATGTATATTGACCTTTAATGAAAGTTGATTGATACTCTCTAATAACCTTTTAGAATACCATTTTAAATCTATTTACTAACACTTAAGTAAGGACTTTGTAGATGCATCCTTCTAAAGATATTGGTCAAAATTGATTTATTAAGATTGCCCCCTCTATCTTAGGGATCAACACTATAAAAGAAGAATTTAGAGATTTACAAAACTTTTTATTATTATAAAATTCATGCAAGAAGTTCATCAAATCATTTTTTATCAATTCCTAGTGGCATTTGATGAAATGCAAGTTAAACCTATTTAACCTCAATGCTTTGTTATCATCACATTCTCTAATTGCTTCCCACACCTTTGTTGATAAAACCAAGCTTTGAAGAATCATATTATTTGTAACCAAATGTCTATTGAAGGAAGTGTCATCCATTTTTAAGTAAGGCAAGACTGAGGTGCCTAAATGCTCCTTAAATTGATTAAAAATAACATCTCTAACTTTCCTTGGTTTTGAAATAGTGCCACCGCCCACTTTAATGTAGTTTATTAAATTTTTTCATCTCTTATAAAATGCCAAGATATGAAAAAACTCAAAACTTTTGTCACCATCCACTAGCCATTTAAGCCTTAATCTTTGGAACCATTCATACTTTTCTTTTTTTTAAATGCTCCCAGCATATGGTCTCATATTAAGAAAGATTATACTCTCTTCATTCATTAATGGTTAGGTTTCTTGTTTTAATATTAGCTATTCAATTTTTGCACTAGCAATTTTTAGCCCCACCTCTTTCTCCTTTTTTTCATCTTTACTCCGAGATTTGATGTAGTCTTCAACCACTTTTAATTTCTTACAGATTATTTGTCCTGAAGGTCCACCAATAACAAAGTTCATCCAAGTCTCTTTAATAACCATACATACTTTCTTGTCAGGTAACCAATGGTTAAAAAATCTAAATGGAATAATACCTTAGTCTTTTTTCTCCACCCTAAGACATACACTAGAATGATTATAGAAACAACAATGGACACCTCACTACTTTAAGTTTAGTATTTATCCCAACCATTTTGCATCAAAGAGAAATTAGTTTGTGTGGCTCATAAACAAAATTTCATGAGATTTACTCCAGTTATATTTCCAACCTTGCATTAGTGGGTCAATTAGTTAATTCGGTGTTATACACAAAATCATTAAATTATTGAATAACTAGTTGATCATCAGTTGTTAAAGTTGCTTCTTTGGTTTTAAAGAAGAAACTCATTATACATAACACGTTTCATCAATGGACTTACTAAGATCCTTAACATCATAATAACAAACAAAATAACCTTATTGGGTCATCTAAAGGAAGTAGAATTATATTCTCTCAACTTTTTCTTTTATAGCCATGAATCAATTTATGATGGCATATTTGTCATCCACCACTTGTAAAACTAGTAGTTGTCCAATTTCCAATACCTAATTAGGTTCCATGCACAAGACTTTATTCTAAAATCGGATATGCCTATTTAAGATTTGAACATCTTTTGATAGAACTTCCTTGTCTAGAACCTTAGTACTCTATAAGATCTCTAATAGTGCCTTTCAATTCACCCTTAACAGCCTTTTCTTTCCACCTTTCACCTTCTTATCCATAACCTTTAACATCCTTTTGATTAAAGCATTAGCTTTTTCATTGTTCATCCCTATCCTTGATAGATGTAACCCTGATACATTTGTCATTTGATCATCTATCATAACCTAGTCTTGTGGGAGGCTTTTCTAAATCAATTTTATTGAGAAACTCTTTTTAGTACTTAAGTCATAAAGCCCATTAATAGCCTATTTAGGAATAAAGCAACCTTTTGTTATTGTATCATTTAGACCTTTGTTTTTAAGGCCTATAAATATAACAACTATGGGCTTTTGGAAATTCACACTTATCCCCTTTAACTTATCCAAATCTAGTAGAGTTTTAAACAACTCATCTTTAAAAGGCCATATAAAAGAGCCCAATTAATGTTGGTTCATCCACCTTTTAAACCCCTGATGTAGATCCTAATCTATAACCTTCTTTTTTTGAATTTTAAACAAAGTAACCTTATTGGCACCATCCCTCAATGCTTTCATAAGAATGTCTTCTATCTTTTAGACCCTACAAATGTCCATGTTCAACTAATCTTTATGCTTAGCCTTGTTTGCATCCATCAACAAAAATCTTAATGACGCTTTGTCATGTGTTACCATCAATACATGGTAGTCATAGTTCGCCATAAGTATCTTTTTCCTTCCATCAGAGTCCCTTTTAGTAAGTGTTTTACTTAATTTCATCGAGATTGAACTATCACTTAAAGAAATTGATACCCTCGATTCCACTTGTTGAATAGGGTCCCTAGTTGTCATCGTTAACTCAAAACATAAACTTAAAGTAAAGAGTTTGCCATCCACCTTTACTACATAGACAATGGAACAACCGTATTTCTCTTTAATAAGACCATGAATTGACAAATGTCTAATCTTCATTTTAGCTCTAATTGAAAACCCAACCCTAAGAAAACACACTAACACCCTCCAATCTTAGAAAGGAATTCAATGTTCAAAACTTGAAAAGATAAACCCTCTATAATCACCCAAACTCAATGATCAAACCCTACCTTATTCAAAGAATAAGGACTTAAACTCTGAAAATATGTCTATATCTATTCACCACCAACCTCATAATCACCCATTTACTCTTGTTAAGTGTAGTTTGCCTTTTCCTTGTTTGTAGGGGTAACACACTAACACCCTCCAATCTTGGAAAGGAATTCAATATTCCAAACTTAAAAAGATAAATCCTTTATAATCACTCAAACTCAATGATCAAACCCTACCTTATTCAAAAAACAAGGACTTAAACTTTGAAAATATGCCTATATCTATTCATCACCAACTCCATAATCACCCACTTACTCTTGTTAAGTGTAATTTGTCTTTTCTTTGTTTATAGGGGAAACAATTATAAGAAACATATACTATTTGTATTCATCCTTTACTAAATCATCAGCTCTGATACCATTTGTTAGGAAAATGCTTTCATAGTGGGTCTACTTTACTTGAATGTACCAATAGCTTATTACCACTCCACCAAGCTCACTTGCAAGCTAATCTTACTACACTTGATCTAGAATGTCTCTATCAATACTCCAATAGTCACACTTTGATGCATACATATTACCACTTTTATTTCAAAGTTACACCTTACCACTCCACTTAAGCTTTTGCTCCTAATGAGTGTAATTTATGTCTTTTTTATACAAGTAGTAGCCATAGAAAACATACACTTTCTATATTTATTCTTGCCAAATAATTAACTATAATACCACTTATTAGGAAAACACAAGAGCTTAAAATCAAGGAGAAATTCAAGGTTTGAGTAAGCAACAAATTCATAAGTTTAAGATCACATCTCAACCTAAAATCTTAAGGCATTGGATTTATAAGTCCTTCCTACTTATATATTACTCATACACTTACACTCGAAATCCTAACAATCTTTTCCTTATGTATGAGTAATTTTCACATTAATCTTCTTTCCTTGAATACATTAAAAGTTAATTATTACTCCATTAAGTCCATTCATGAGGCAACCTTACTATGTCTACTATAGAGTGTGCATTTACCAATACTTCAAGAGTTAGTATCTTGTTATGTTTGATCTGAAGTGTGTGTTTGTCAATACTTTAAAAGTTATACTAGGGTACACATGTGTTAACACTTTTATCATAGAGTTATATCTTACCACTTTATTTTGCCAACCTTACTATGCCTAATCTAAAGCATGTATCTACCAATACTTTAAGAATGAGTATCTTATTATGCCTTATTTAAAATGCATGTTTGTTAATACTCTAAGAGTCACACTTAAGAAAACATGTGTTACCACTTTTATTCTAAAGTTACTTCTTACCATTCAACTTTGGACTTTTACTCTTAGTGATTATAATTCGTCTCTTCCTTTCTTATAGGGGTAATAACTATAGGAAATATGCATTGTTCCTTACTGAACCATCCGCTTTAATGCCACTTGTTAGGGAAATAAGCCAAAAGCCCATTACCAATCCACTAAGCCTACTTACAAGCCAACTTTGTTAAGTTTGATCCAAGTGGTTATTTATTGATACTCTAAGAGTCATACTTAGGTGCACACATGTCTTATCACTCTACTTTGGGCCTTTTCTTTTGGTGAGTGTAATATATTTCTTACTTTTTTATGAGGGCAACAACCATAGGAAACATGTATTGTCCTTTATAAAATCATTGACTTTAATACCACTTATTAGGAAAATGTGAGAGTCCAAAAATGGGGAGAAATTTAAGTAAGATCTAAATAAGTAACAAATTTATGGGTTTAATACTAAATCTTAACCCAAAACCTTAAGACATTCAATTAATAGGTCCTTCTTACTTATATATTACTTACTATTCTCTTTCACTTATAATGTCAAATTCCTTAACCATACAACTCACACTTACAATCCCAATAATCTCCCCTTTAAGTGTAAATCTCTTCCAAATTAAGTTAACTTTCCTTAAATATACCAAGAGCCTATTACCACTCCACCAAGCCCACTTATGAGCCAACCTTATTAAACTTGATCCAAAGTATGTATAAACCAATGCTCCAAAAGCCATGCTAGGTGTACATGTATTACCACTTTTGTTTTGGAGTCATACCTTACTACTTCACTTGAGCCTTACTTATGGTGATTGTAATCTATCTCTTCTTTCCTTATAGACGTAATAGCCATAAGAAATATGTATTATCTATACTCATCCCTTATTAAACCACTAGCTATGATACTATTTATTAAGGAAATGTGAGAGCCTAAAATTAGGGAGAAATTTGAGTAAGGTTCAAGTAAGCAATAGACTTATAAACTTAACACTACATCTCAACCTAAAACCTTAAGACAACTCCAAGTAAAACTCATTTGTATGTTATTTATTCCTTCCTTTCCTTTTCTCATGTGGGATTCTTTAACCATATAACTCATATACTTATACTTGAAATCTTAACAAAGGAGACAAATTATTTTCTTTTAATTTTAGGTCTTAAATTAGTTTAGTTTTAGGCTAAAAGTATTTTGAGTTATGTGTGTGTTAAGTGTCATGTCTCACCACTCTACCTTGGCAACCTTACTATGCCTAATCTAAAGCGTACATCTACCAATGCTCAAAGAGCAAGTATCTTGCCATGCCTTATCTAAAGTATGCATTTATTAATACTTCGAGAGCCATACTTAGGCACATATATGTTACCACTCTTATTTTGAAGTCACACCTTATACTTCACTATAGGCTTTTACTCTTAGTGATTATAATTTGTCTCTTCCTTTCCTATAGGGGTAACAACCATAGAAAATATACATTATTTCTTATTAAACCATTGACTCTAGTGCCACTTGTTAGGAAAATGAGTCAAGAGCCTATTACCACTCCACCACGTTCGCTTACAAGCCAATCTTGTTAGGCTTGATTTAGGTGTACATCTACCAATACTCCAAGAGTCCATTACCACTTCACTAAATTCACTTATGAGCCAACCTTGATAGGTTTGACCTCACTGTGCTTATACCAATACTCCAAGAGTCACATTCAAGTGCATACATGTTACCATTTTTATTCCAAAGTCATGCCTTATCGCTTTACTTTGTGCCTTTACTCTTGGTTAGTTTAATCTATTTCTTACTTCCTTATTAGGGCAACAATCATAGGAAATATACATTGTCCCTTATCAAACTATTGGCTCTAGTGCCACTTGTTAGGGAAACATAAGAGCTCAGAATTAAGGAGAAATTCGAGTAAAGTCCAAGAAAGTAACAAACTCATAAATGTGACATAACCCAAAACCTTAAGACATTAGGTTGATAGGTCTTTCTTACTTATATGTTATTTACTCCTCCCTTTCACTTACACTATCGGATTTCTTAACCACACAAGTTATACTTGAAATCCTAACAATCTCCTCCTCAAGTGTGAATCTCTTTTACATTAGGCTTATTTTCCTTGAACGCAATAAGAGTCATTACCACTCCATCAAGCCTGCTTACGAGCCAACCTACACCTAATTTAGAGTGTGCATTTGCCAATACTTAAAGAGCTTACATCTACCAATACTCCAAGAGTCACACTAAGTGCACATGTATTACCACTTTTGTTTCAAAACCACACTCTACCTCTCTACCTAGGCTTTACTCATGGTAAGTATTGTCTACCTTTTCCTTCCTGATAGAGGTAGCAATCATAAGAAATATCTGTTGTTTGCACTCATCCTTTGTTGAACCTTTAACTCTATTATTATTTGTTGGGGAAATTCAAGGGCTCAAAACCCAAAAAGAAAATTTGAATAAGGTCTAAGTAATAAACTTGTAAACTTCATACCATATCTCAATCTAAAATTTTAAGATATTAAATTTATAGGTCCTTCTCACTTGTATGTTACTCATTTCTCTCTTTCCTTTTCTAATGTGAGATTCTTTAATCACACAACTCATATACTCACACTTGAAATCCTAATAAAGGAGATTGATTTTTTTTTTTTTTTTCAGTTTTAGGTTTCAAATTAGTTTAGTTTTAAACTAAGAGTATTTTGGGCTATGTGTGTGTTAGGTATGGGTGGGTTATGTGGGCCTATGAGGGATAGTTTGATATTTTGTGTGATTTATAGTTTTATAAAATATAGTAAATATTTATTAGATGAAGGCAATCAATTTAATTTAGTGTTTTTTCTTTTTGGATTTTCAAAAATAATAATCAAAATTTCAAATATAATTTACCTAAATTATAAGCTATGACCAATCATTTTTCAATATTGTGACAATTTCAACTTAATATTGTTGGGTTGAATGGATTAAGTGGTGTTGCTTCTACCCTTAATTATTATTAAAAACTTTAAAGATAAAGTCCTAAAGTAATTATACTTAGAAAAGTAATTATGATTTGATAATAATTATCAGATACTTATTGAATTAAAATATTTTTTTCTAAATATTCATGGTTAATGTGTTATCAATGTATAATATCAATAAAACCATAAGAGTAATGCACATCATATTTCTTTCTTGTGAAGAAGCACTTTATTTGAAATTCAAAATTTTGGAGGCAATTGAATAGATATGTAAATACTTGTTAGATAAATGAATTCATTAAATTAATCTATTATGAGAATTTTTTAATAAAACATTACTTATATTTCTAAAAAATTACTTATGTGATGGTTATATAAGTAATTTTCAAATATGAAATTATTAAAGTATTTCATATAAAAATTGTTATACTTTATTTTTTCTTTAGGTTGGGTTGTCCTAAGCAAGGATTACTTGTACAAACAAGCATTAGACATAATATATAGATGGTTAAGTTATTAACAAAGAATTGAATACTTTGAAAACATAGTGTTTCGTTGTTCTAAATAAATATTGATTTAGAAAATTACTTAATCAAGATAAAATAAATATTCATAAAAAATTATGACCTTATTCATACAATTAATAATAATATAAATGTATTAGTTCAAATATCACACTTTAATCTATAATTAAGACATTAGCATGATAAAATAAAATAAAAAATTACATAAAGAGACATGACATGGAAGTAACACGTCAAACTAACATCAATGGTCGTAATATTTAGATAGTCATAATATATTGTTAAATATTTATTTTAATTTATAAATATAAATTAATTAATAAAAAATTTTAAATTTCTCTAATTTTTTATAATTATAATTTATATTTATTATCAACATATTATAATCCTAATAAATAATATGCATAAGAATAATTTAAAAAATATAAAAATAAAAGTCAAATTAGACATAATTAAAAAATTTTAAAACTTTTCAAAATCAAATATGTGCAATTTAAAAATATAAAATCTAAATTACAATTTATTCAAATTGACGCATATCTTCTAAATAGACTTGAAAAGTCAAAATCCTATAAGTCCGTTTCTATATGGTTGATCACCTCCCAACTAGGTACAAGGGTTTTTATCTTTTCCTCTTCTCTGATAAATAAGTTTAGTAATCTAAAAAATTGTTTTTCAATTGTTTGGGTAGATTACTGATAAAATCTAGACACTTGAATGGTAACAAATTTTGATTACATGCAAGAAGGTCAGGAGATGAATAACTAAAAATTATTTCAGTAATAATTTTATTTTCTTGAATAGATTTTAATTATATTTAAAAGCAACTAATTTATTATTAAAAATTTTAATAATTATTCTCCTGTATACTTATTTAAAAAAATATTTTTATTATCCTCAACCTTGCTAATCAAGTTGACTTTTGTAAGTTATTGATTTGGTTACAGAATTTTAGATTTGGTGTTAAAGAAACAAAAGCAGATTATAGAATTTGATGTACACGTATGGATCATAGAAAAAAGTGCTGCTAAGGATTTTAAAACTCATTAAGACCTTTTTTTTTTCACTGAAAATAAAAATTATTAACAGTTTTTCATAGACTATGTGGAGTCTACTTACCTCGATTCATGGACGTGGCATGCTAATTATAAATTATGTGGCATTATTTATTGCAAGAAAAAAAATTCCTAGTATCTCTAAGTTACACTATAAAAAATTTGCTTTGGGTTACGAAAATAGTACTTCGAGTGACATACTAACATCGAATTTCATAACTTATGCTTTTGGTTAAAAGAAAAGAAGTGGATTACCATGTTTGATGTATGTGCTCAGAACACTAAAATAGCAATTAAATTCTTAAGAATTCAGTAATTCTCCATACTGGGCATTTTTCCGCCACAGAATGCAAGTTCCAAAAGGCTGCTCAAATGAAATGAAGGTATTCACTGCCACATTGTTTGTAAAACCAAGTAGCTCAGGCTTGAAATCCTTATTTTGGGGGGCAAAACCTAGGAGACAATGCCACAGCTATACCGACAAGTGGCACCGAAATGTTTGAAGTTATTGCGTAGTTGGCAAGAATCATTAATTTGTAAAACAACCACGCCCGCAGTATCTAACAAGAGCGGGATACATGCACTCCCTTGTTGTATCTACCCCATTTGAGCTGCAGCATCAAGAGAGTTGAAGGTTGTATGCTATAGGTGGACCAACATAATAAATGCTTTTGTGAGAAAATTTGACTCTTTTTCAAAGGGGTCATGTAAGTTTTCTTGTTAATTATAAACACACGATGCAAACATCAGATTTTTGCCAATCACATTATGACCTAAAAAAAAATTCATTTGGATCTACTGTATTCTTCTTCTTCTTCTTCTTTTTTCCCTATCGAAATTCAAGTCCACGATTTGGCTGGAATTTAAGGAAGTCCGCCAAGAATTTTTATTTATTTATTTATTTTTATGACTAACCAGTCATTCCAATAAATGTGACAATTCAATTCTAAGTCACTTGTGACATATGGCACTGGCATACAAGAGCAGTCATCAACAACAAAGCAACGGACCCTCTAGTGATTTGGATTATAATTTTGGCTTCGGTCTACGAAGCATGAGAGCCATTAAAATTGAAGGAAAACCATTGAATTCAACGTACCTGCGGTTAAATTAAGGGAATCAGTTTTTGAAATTGTGCTGTTGACTCCTATTTAAAGGAAAATCGAGAAGCAATTTCATGCTACCATGTGGGACCCTTAGACAACTACCTTTAACATTCTCTCAAATCGAAAGGATCGCAAATCATTATGTGCTTATCAATGTCGGTTGCAAGCTAGCTTTTGTTGGAACAAATTTTGCTTAAGATCTTTTAAGAGTGGCCTCACTCCACTCTTATATAATTAAATTTATTAAATATACATTCTAATAACACAATGCCCATAAAAATTATAAAATTTATTAAGAGTATAACTCAATTTCAAATATTAAAATCATTGCACTATTTACACAATAGAAAGAGATTTATAATTTAAATAATACACACAAAATTAATTAGTAATTTGTTATTACCTATATGAATATATTTGAATGGATCTCCTATCACATAAATTGAGTTCCCATCACTGTTAACCATACTCTATAGGTATTAGTTTTATTCTCCTCAATGTAATTTCCTCTCACTTTCTGTCAAGTAACATAGTTAGACAATTATCTCAATTCATCTTTGATCATACAAAATCAACTGATATCACTTTATTACTCAACTTCTTTAATAATTTATGTCTTCCATAAATATATCTATTCTCTCCATCATATGACTTGCTCTTGACATAGACAATATAAACTTGATTATATATCAACACTTATAGTGTCAATTTTATTTATAATAGAATATTTATTATAAAAAATTTATTGGTCAATTTATCTCCACACTAATTATATCTATAATTATAAACATAGATTTGATATAGATCAAATAATAATTATTTGTTTATCAAGTTTTCTAGCCACTACTTCACTTTTAAAGGTGAACACATCTCATTCAAATTAAAAAATTATTTAATTAATGTCGTTATGCTTATCTAGTATAGCAGAAACTCCCTCATAAAATAAACTATAGTTTATAGTAGCTCTCAAATATTTTAAATAATCATGATTTGAGTTATAACATAATGTGAAACTACAAAACACATACATATAATAAAAAATAGTTGAAGAGATTAATGTTGGGATCATAAGTCATAGCCTATTCAATGTCACTCAATGTGGTGATAAAGTCACTATAAATGTTATTAATACAAATTTTCTGCATTAGGAATATGTCAATAATCATTCTTTATCTTCTTTTAACTTGTAGTTGACATGTAAAATTTTAAAAAACTTGCTAGCTAATAATTGGATCAAAATAAATCATTGTCATTATTAAGTGTAGCTATACAATGGATGTGAATGCTAAATTAAAGATAAGAACTTCATTTTTTTTTTATATGCATTGATACCATTAGGAAAACATATATAATATATAGATTATGATAAATATCCAAAATTATTTAGTTAGTATGGATTAACAATTTTAAACATTTAATCTAGGAAAAATGTTAATAGATAATAATGCATTTATATTAACTGATATAAAAAATATATAAATATCATGTTATGCTTCAAGTACCAACTTAAAATAATTAGTTGTCAAAAAAGGTTATTCCAAATCCTTCTTACATAATGTGTATGGATACAAAAAAAATATATATTATACCAACTTTATAGTAAAAGCGAATACGGATGTATAACACATATAACTCATTTACCATTAATTAGCCATTGGTCCTTTGGATGATAAATTATTTGTAATGTGTATAATACAAGACTTGTTAATTGCCAATTGACATCATATAGCAAACTCAAGAGTATCAACATAATATAACAAATGTATTTATTAAATACAAATAGTAATGTTATTGTCTCTATAAAAACCAATGATTTTCAATCTTCAGAATTGAACCTTGGCCTAATTAGCAAGTTTAAAAGTTAAGTTCAAAACTCGATCCCTTTTAATACTTACTAACTGTTAGGTGAATTACTTTTGATTGCTGTCAAGATTTCAACCAAATCTAAATTGACTAAAACTAAAAAGCGAGATTGATAATATGATCTTAACAAGATCATCTAATTTGCAAAAATATTATAGGAAACATCACTTTTACCTTTTTTTTTATGAGTACAACATAATTATATATAAAGAGTACGAAATGTGAGATATGGAATATTTGAAATATTAAAGAAAAAACATTTTAACAACTCATCTTTGCTTATTATGAAAATTAGTATTGTACAAATAGGCCAAAACTTGTAGTCACAATGGTATAACAGAGTAATATCTAATAGATTTAAGATAAAAAATAATTAATTTGAAACTTTTCATTTTGGTAGTAACAAATTTCTTATAATTTACCATTTTGATGTCACATTAGACTTGCAACAAAAAATTTAATTTAACTTTTTTCAGAAGTGGTTATCTTTTAATAAATATAAAAGTCCCATTGCTATTACAAATATGCTTCAATAGCCACATAAAAAATTTTGTTGTTAAATAAAGAACATTATATCATAGCAATAGAAAAGAACTTAGTACACTACTTTCAATTGACATAAAAGGCATAGATCATGCATATAACATTAAGAAACTATTTTTAAAATTATTTTTAAAAAATTTAATAAAATAATATAGTACTGTAATAAAATTAAATTAATAAAAATATCATATTTTAAGTGTACTATATATTATTTTTAAAAATAATTTCTATATTATAAACAGATTATCATAGTGCAAAAAATTATAATGATTATTCTTTTAATATATAAAAAATCTTCCAATTAATGTATATTTTAAATAATAAAATAATAAAAATAACTTAATTTTTTAAATTAATGTAATAGTTGGCCATAACTTATTGAAAATAATAATTTTTGTCTTCTAAGAATAAGAGGAAAATATTAATTTATATTAATAATAACTTAATAAGTTATAAAATAAGAAAATATTGAGAATAAATTTTAAAAATAATAAATAATTAGTATTATTATAATATATAATCAGTAATAATAGATATATAATAATTAGTTTAATAATTATATCAAAAATAATTTAAAAATTATAAAATAACTAGTAGACTAAATTTAAAAATTATGATAATTAATTTTTAAAAATATACCAATTTACAATATTATACATTCAACAATTATAAATATGTGATAAAACAATCATTAAAGCATAATATTAATAATAAGTTCAAATACTTACTGAAATATGTAATTAAAAGTGATAATAATAAATACGAGAATGCACAAAGCCAAATATTTTTGTGGACAACTTCGGTAGGCAGAAACAAAAGTGCAATTCACCGAGAGTAAAATGTGCGACCATCTATTAACCAAATGCATCAGAGTTAAATTAAAAAAGAAAATGCTTCTATTAAATAGTGTCCCACTAATATCAACAAACGTGTCAAATACCAGTGTGGCCCCGGTATAATTCTACTCAATTTTATGCGAAACCGTGAAAATTAAAATTTGCATTTTGTAGAATTTTAAAAACATTGGGATTTGAGCCCATCAACATTCATTTCTTCTGTGACCAGCCAATTAATTTGTCTGTGGTACAATGATAGGAAGGACCTTCTTAGTTGAATGCACGCAAACAACTACTGTCCGTATAGTAGATGTTTACACTTGGGCATATTGTTTACACTTGGCATCCATTGTTTTTGGAAGCAAAGTATTCTCCCCTCTCCATGTGAGCGTCAATGGAGCACATTCATTTCAAACATCAAGTTAATGTAACACAAAACTTTAAAACACACTTCTCAGCCGAATTAATGATTTTCTTACAGCATTAATGTGATCATCTTCTCGTAGTAATAGCAATAACATTGTCTGTTGTGTTAAGGCGTGTGCATTTATTAGCCCTACTTCTGAGCGACAAAACTTTTACCACTCTTTTTTCAGTTTACCCTTAAAATTTACTGGCAGGTTGGCTGTTATTCATCATGTATTGCCATATATAATATGTTGAGTAATCTGTTGTCGAGCATATTAAAGATGGTTATTCATCACTGACAGCAACATTGAATACTCTCTGCTTCAAGATAGAAAAATAGACTTTAGTGACCAAACTCACCAATTCAGTCGGCATTATTTTTCGGGGACAGATGGTAATTAGTTCATAAATGTTCAATCAATGCAACCAATTCCCATATAGTCTATTTAAGAGAAGGTGGACAATAGCCTTCTTGCTTATCCGACGACAAGCAAGGAAGAAAGCTAGCTAGCAAGTCACAACAACTTGTTTCTCTCACAAATTCTACCACTTTCGTTTTCTAGATTGCTTGGTGATGATGACAACAATGGAGCTGCCAACGTTGGCAATGACAATAACCATGGCCACCATTTTGGCAGTGGCAGTACTTATGCCACTGCCCTCGGGGGCCGTGGACCTTAATCAAGTGAGGCAAATGGCAGCAAGGTACAATATCTCTTGTGTTCTAGTTTTCGGAGACTCGAGTGTTGATCCGGGTAACAACAACCGCCTGGCAACGACTATGAAGGGTAACTACCCTCCTTATGGGAATGATTTCTTTGATGGCCGCCCGACAGGGAGGTTCACCAATGGAAGGCTTCCCACAGACTTCATAGGTAACTACTTTTTATCAATTAGTCGTTTCGTACACATTAATGAACAGTATGGTGCAGGACATTACGAAGCCTTGGGAGTTGGCATGCAAGAAGAAGACAGACAAGTTCCTGTCTATAAAATGAGCGGAAAATAAATTAGTTGATCTCCTGAACTAATTGTTTGTGTCTATAAAAGAGTGAAAATTGTCCACCATTTGGCTAATTGTTAGGATGCGTATTTTCCGCAGCTGAGGTAATCGGTTATACAAAGGCGATTCCAGCCTTCCTAGACCCTAACTTGAAGCCTGTGGATTTGTTACACGGTGTTAGTTTTGCTTCTGCTGCTTCCGGCTACGATGATCTCACTGCAAATCTCTCGGTAAGCCCCCTGAACTCCTAATTGAATTTAGCACATTTATTAGCCGGCATGGAAGAACCCTATAAAAATAAAAATAAGGACAAAATTGTTTAAGACATGATATGGTACTGATGATGCGTCCTTTGCCTCTTTTCTTTTCGGGGGTTGGCGGGGTGGGGTGCATGTGGTGGGCGGCTTGAAATAGAGTGTTTTGCCTGTATCGAGGCAGCTAGAGTACTTTAGGCATTACAAGATCCATCTCAGGCAATTGGTAGGTGAAAAGAAGGCAGAATATATCATCAGAAATGCAGTAGCTGTTATAAGCATGGGATCCAATGACTTCCTCCAGAACTACTACCTGGAACCAACTCGCTCCCAGCAATACAATGTGCAAGAGTACCAAGATTACTTGATGTCTTGCTTGTTCGACGCCATTAAGGTACATTTCTCTGGATTTGGGTAACATGAGTCTACAAGAGTCTGCATCAACTGTTCATTTTTGTCACGGACCATTCGGTGCAATTGAGATTTGACAACAGCTAAGATTCGTTGCACACGTTGCGCAACACCAGGTCCTGCACACACGTACACATTCACAACTGCGAGAATTGTAAAATTCTATTTCTAGCACATTCATATTATTTTTATTATTACTTTTAACATATGGGCGTTCAATTGAATTCTCGTTCATGCGAAATTATGAGACCAAACTTGAATTGAATTCTTCTTAATCTATCCCTTCCAAGGAAACTCTAATAAAACTGACTCATATATATTGATCGCTGCTGAAACATTTAATGTGATGTTCTTTCCAAACAATTAATTGAAGGGAGTTTGACTTATTTATTACCTTGCATGTTACTTAAGTCTCATCATATCTTTATCAGGTTTAATAGTTTAATTGTACTATTTCAACTAGTTTATTTTATTGTGATTTATTTAAATGTACTATTTCAACAAACTTTGACCAATAAAATGTCACTTTAGACCAACTCCATTAACATTTCTGAACTTTCAGTCCAAATATTTCTCTTTCTTCTCTATTTCTTTCAATGTGTGCTGTGCTACGTATTGTTTGCAGGAAATGAATAGACTTGGCGTCACGAGATTGGTCGTTGTTGGCGTCCCTCCTCTGGGATGCATGCCACTTGTAAAAACCCTGTTAAACGAGAAGACATGCGTGAAAGCCTATAACCAGGCAGCCTTCGGGCTCAATTCCAAGATAAAGGAGAAACTGGCTATCCTCAGGGCAACAATAGAGATCAAAGATGCATATGTTGATTGCTATGGGGTCATACTAAATGCTATCAACAATCCCACGCAATTTGGTTAGTAGCTTGCTTGCAATACAATACGCGCACACACACATGCTTCCAATTTTGTTTTGAGACTGAAAAAATTGTGACTGGTAATATACATAACTTTGGCAGGTTTGGTGCAGACTGGAAAAGGATGCTGTGGATCAGGAACGGTGGAGTACGGTGACACATGTCGAGGCTTAAGCACATGCCCTGATGCATCAAAATATGTATTCTGGGATGCGGTTCACCCCACACAGAAAATGTACCAAATAATCGCCGATGAGGCTCTTATATCTCTCAACGAGGCTCTCTTGAAATAGGAGTCCCTGCTTCTATTTGTTTTACAATGATCCAAAATATTTGATAGTCGGTCCAAAATACAAAATCAATATATAAGTGTATATTGTCTAAGTTATAATATTTGATATTAAGTTAATAATTAATTTGTAATTTTTTAATATTTAAATAAAATTAATATTTTTGTATACATATAATATACTTAATTTATTTAAATATAATCTATAAAATATTATAATATATTCAATTAATATTAAAATTTTATTTTTATATCCAAAATTTATGAAATATAAATATTCATAATTAAGAAAATAAAAAAATAATTTCTAACAAAAGAAAAAATAATACTAAATTTCTTTTTTAATTTTTTAGAGAGAGCAAAATTTATTTTTAAATTTATCTTTTTACTTAGAAAATACTCTGAATTTAAGTTTTCTTCTTTTTAGTTTTCTTTAAAAAAATTACTTTTAAATTTATTTTTTAAAAGAAAAATACACTTAATTTATTTATTTTTAATTTTTTAAATTAAATATGATTTAAGTAAAAATTTAATTTTTAATAAATATAATAAATTTATGTATCACATGAATATATATATATTATTTATTAATTTATTTATTTTTGAAAAATAAGACAAAATCAATATACCGAAGTCATTCTTGTGAAAAACTCACGGACCAAATTGGATCGAAATTCTAGGAAAATATATAAGAAAGAGTTGACGTGAGACCTCTGGATAACCCCTTTTAAACACCAATAACCACACGAAGTACGGTATTCGTGAAAAGGGTTTTCATTAAATCTTTGGATAAAAACGGAAACTTAAATCAATAATTTGGAAAACGAAGACTCAACCAATGCTTTTAAAAATGACTGCTAGATTGATAAAATTTAAAATTACACTTTGATTGGATTTAATTTAAAAAATTATTAATTTTAAAAATTAATTGTTAAACTGATAAATTAATTAGTTGGACCGTAAATTGGTAAATTAATTATAATTTTTTTAATTGAATTATTTTAAAAAATTAGTGAAAATTGAGTAAAACAATAAGTCTCAAATTCAAAGCGCAAATAATATAAATAGTAATTCTTATCATTGAGTTAAAAGTATTAATATAAATTTATTTTTTATATTTTAATATTTTTAAAATAAGAATTGCATTATTTCATAACTTTATTTTTTTCATTTTTTTAAATCATAAATTATAAAAATTAGATAAAATATTTATATAACATATTTATTTACATTTCAATGAAAATATATAAAGTTATATGTTATATTGATACTAATTTTTTAATTTAAATTACCTTATTTATATTAAAATATTTTATTTTTTTAAAAATATATAAATTATGATATATTTGTATTAAATTTATTTGATTTAAATTATTTACATTTATTAATAAATTGCCTTAATTAATTTTTAACCTTGTTATATAAAAATTACAAATATATATAATACTTATATTTTGCATATAATTACATTTGATTTATCAATTCTTTTATATAATGTATATAAATATTAAATTTTTTTATATTTAATATTAAAAACCTATTTTACACGTTTAATTTTTGTTAAACTAATTTAACTAATTTAATTGATTTTTTTTTATTTAATGATTGGTTTGATTTTTAAAATCTCAAACTCAACTTAACTATTATTTCTAAATACATAAGAAGAATATGTTGACTTATTGTATGGAGGTTCAAATTTTAGATATCTAAAGAGTCATAAGTTACCCAAGGATTAATACCTCATTGTCTCTCATACAAGTCATCATTGAAATAAATTACTTTAAAACTTTATATTAAGGCTTTTGAATAGTAGGTAGAGTGTCTATAGTTTTTTGTATTATTGATATTTTGTTGTATTTGTATAGTTATTAGAAAAACAAATGTTCAATATAATCAATTTTGTATTTTCCTAATTTTTTTTTTGTATTTAATTGTCAAGGATACTTGTTAACTTAAAATCATCGATAGTGTTTTGGGATTCATGCAAATAATTTTTATTTTCCCCCAAAATCATTTGTTCATGTTATCTTCATTAATTCTTATGTCCCTTTTTTGTTTACTCCTTATTAACTCCAACTAAATGGGCTATTATGTCACATACCTTTGTTAACTTGAATTGCAATGTCATTAAAATTGATGATGTGGTATTTAAAAAAGATAAAAAAAAATTGAAATTTTTTAGTTTTTTTTAATAACCTTCTTCCATTAATGATTTTTTTTTTGTTATGCACTTATTAATATAAGCACACCCTCCAAAAATGATGCAAATAAACTCCTTAATAAACAATAATATACAATATTTCATAAGAAATGTGTATCATTAGCATTGATTTAGGAATATGAAAATTAAATAATTGAAAGCTAAGAAAGATAAAGGGTCATTAGAGGTTAGTTGTTAGTCTCTTAATCTTATTGGCTTAAGGATGCAAGAAAATTGCTTGCACTTTATACCAATTCTTTCATAAAAATTAGGTGAAAGCACCCAAGCAAGTAAGGTGTGGTAATAATATATATATATCAACATAATAAGGGAGGTTATGACATTGGTGTAAAGTAGGAAAGGTGTTTGGGTCATTGATTGGTGTGGAAGCATGCATTAGCAAAGTAACAGTGTTCTTTAGCAACATGATAGTGTGTGTGCTAGCAATGCTCCAATATGTTGTTGGTAATTGAGTGACAGTTCAAACATATTAGTATCCTCCTTATAAAAAAAACTAGATTTCTTAATACTCTTTAAAAAGGGACAATGCATGTGCTTTACAAAAATTAGTTAACATTGGTGCATATAATAGGGTCTAAGTTGACATTATGAGGACTTTTCACGAGTTGTTAATATGTGCTTCGAAGATTGGCTATTACATCAATGATTTGTAGGTGCATAGGCTTCAATCTTAAACTAATTTGGTATGAGTTTAATTTCGGGCTAGCTAGTAAGATAAAGATTTAGAGTGTAGTCTAAGTTAGATTATACCTTATACCTTATGAAATAAGGTAAATATGGGTGTTGTTCTCCACCAAAACATTGCTGCTTGTATTAGTCCTATAGGTGGCAAGTATGTTAGAACATGAAGTAGAATTTTGTTGGAACCAAACTACTTCTATGAACACTTAAGAGATGTTTTTCTTTATACACTGAAGGATAAGCCCTAAACTTGTTAAGTAATTAGAGAGCAAAGAATTAGACATTAAACATCTTAAGATTTCTTTTTTATCCATGAAACCGTATATTAAGGCTTAATTTTTGGACTAAATAATGTCTCCCTTTGGTTCAAGCACCAACTAGTCCATTTCTACAATGGCCCTAAAGTAAAGTAGGAACTTATTTATTAAAGCATTCTTCATTGTTAATTTGATCTTTGTGATTTACAAAACAATTGAAGGAACCTTGGAGGATTGGTTGCAAGTGGGTGTGGTTTTATTAATTAAGAGGGTAGTTTACTTTGGTCAAAATACAAAATGAGTAGGAAAAGAAATTAGGATGCCACTCTATCTTGTTTGTTTCTATAGGGCTTAAAGGTTAAGAGGTCAACTTAGAGCTATTTTTCAAGTAGTGGTAGATAAACAATGTTTTTAGTTGGCTTGGGGCATTGAATTTGGGTTTTAGTTAGGTCTTATTCATGTTGAACAAGAGAGATAATAATAATGGTTAATCAAGGTCAAATAAGTTGTTAAGCTCTTTTTTGACATAGTTGCATGTTTTGACCAAGAAAATGGATGAGTGCTCTTAAAAGTGGGGATTTATACTATGTATAATTGGCTTGGTGGTTAATCAAGTCATACATATCCTTAAATAGTTGGAGGTGTTGACTATTAACTATATATATGTGTATGTGTGTGTGTGTGTGTGTGTGTGTGTGTGTGTGTTTATATAATGATAGCCAAGACTCCATACTATATTGTTGAGGGAAACATTTGTATAAGGACATTGACAAATGTTTTGTACTTTATAAGGAAAAAATAAAAAATAAAAGTTAGGAAATGATTCCTATAAGTGCATTTGTACCTTATATATGCTAATTTGGCTAAGATTAAGTGTGACTCAATTCCATTAAAAGATTAAAAAATTGAGTAAAAAATTGGCCCTATGATAACTAGTATCAGAGTATTAAGGTTTGATTTATAACTAGTGGATTAGGTCTTAATGCGGTGCTAGAGTGGGCCTCCAACATAAAAAAGGCTATTGATGATGAAACCAATGATTAGATTCATTTAGTTTTGGCAAAACTCAAAGTGTTGGAGAAATTGGTTCACTTGTTGCAATCTAATTATGATAATCCTAACCAACTAAGTATGGTTGCCAATACCTTTAGAAAGATGAAAGTGTGAGAGCCTAAAACCTTTAAGGAAAAGCATGATGTTAAAGTAATCAAAAATTTCTTATAGGACTTAGAGCAATGCTTTATGGTTATCTGAGTGCCAAATAAGGAGAAAATGATGCTTATTAACATGTATGTTGCTAAATATGTCAAGTTATGATAATGAACTAGGTTTGATGATAATGTAAGTATAAGCAAAATTTTGATAGAGACATAGGAAAGCTTGAGAAAGGAATTAAAGGATCAGTTTTTTCTTGCAACACATCTTGGATTACAAAAGAATCATTAAAGAAACTAAAGCATAATGGCACATATGTGGGATTACGTGAAAGAATTTAATTCCTTGATACTTTACAAACTCTTCAACTTTCTATTAGGTCTACAATCATAGTCTTAAATTAAACTACAAAGGTAAGGTGTTAAAGATTTACCTTTTGACTGTTGCCAATAGTGTGGTTGATTTTAAAATTAACAAGTCCTCTGATTTTGATGTGGGAAAATAACCTAAAGAAAAGGGTAAAAAGAAGAAGGAGGGCAAGAAGAAAGATAACTACTAGGATGTCGACAAGGACAAAGGCATAATTGTTCATTGGGAATAAGGTAAAAGATAGTCTAATTCTGGTTATTTCAATTGTAATGACCCTTATCATGCTAGGAAATGCTCGAAGAGGGAAAGTTAAGTGTTGTGGTTATTAAAGAGAGTGATAAAAGAATTATCACAGGTGATGATGGTCCTTTTGATATCAATCTTTTACAATTAGTAAGTGTAGTTTAGGCAAAATGTGCCCCACAATTTGGACAAATGCATGTGAAAATTGGGCTTAGCAATTGGGAGTTACTGGTGATGGTTGGTACTAGTGTTATACATAACTTTATCATCAAACGAATGGTAGAGTTGCTTGAGTTTAAAGTTACCAAGAGCAGTAACTAAATGAAGGTAGTAAACTTGGTAGCTTGTAAGGTACTTAGCATGACAACAGATGTGAAGGTAACCATTGGTAATTGGATTGACGATCTTAACTTTACAATTATTTCATTAAATGAATTTGATATCATTTTTGAGTTCTTTATGCATGCAAAATTTTTTTTATTGTCTCATTTAGGTGGTTTAATGATCTTGTGTAAGAACTATCCTTACTTTGTTAGAAGCAAGATAACTTTCTCAATTGATGTTGGTGGGAAATTGGATGGTATGTTTTCTACTATATAGTTGGAGCATGAGTTAAAAAAGGGTGAAGTCTTAAACTTGGTTGCATTGATCAAAATCAAAGAGGTTGTAGTCTTTGAGGTACCTAATGATGTTGTTTAGCTATTAGGTAACTTTGTGGATGTAATGTGCTTAGAGTTTTCAAAGTGTCTTCTTCCTAAATGTGCCATTAACAATAAAATTAATTTGATTTTAAGTTCCAAAACCTTTGTCTTGAGCCCTTTATTACATAAGTTTAATGAAATTGACCAAATTAAAGAGGCAATTGAT
The DNA here is from genome assembly GCA_023213295.1 of Bruguiera hainesii. NCBI lineage: Eukaryota > Viridiplantae > Streptophyta > Magnoliopsida > Malpighiales > Rhizophoraceae > Bruguiera > Bruguiera hainesii. The sequence continues at coordinate 4,957,691 of JAHOYR010000004.1, forward strand.
AAAGTTGCTAGATGTAGGCTTGATTTAGTCCTTCAAAGCCTCTTATAGTGCTTTGGCATTGTTCCAAAAGAACCATGATGACTCCTTATGGATGTGTGTAGACTATAAGGTCTTGAATAAGGTTATGATAAAAAAATAAGTATCTATCTCATTGATAACATAATTATTTGATTGGCTAGCCAAAGGATCATACTTCACAGATTTGGATTTATGGTTTAGATATTAGCAAGTTAGAATTATAAAGGAGATAAGGGAAAAATTCTTGGTGATGCCCTTAAGTTTGACTAATGATCCTATTACTTCTTGCAATTTTATGAATAATGTGTTTTATGACTTTATTGATTGATTTATGGTGGTATATCTTCATAATATTGTTGTATGTCTTTTAAGGATCACTTGACCCACCTTTGAATGGTGTTATCTAGGTTGAGGCAACACCAATTATATGTTAAAAAAGCAAATTCTGAGTTTGCACGACAAGAAATAATGTTCCTTAAAGATAGAATCAATCAAAGATATGTAAGAATGGATGGTAGAAATGTTCAAGCCATTATAAAATGATCACCATTGATAAGAGGGAAATGCTTGACAATCTTAATTTTACAATTATGACATTAGATGACTTTGATATCATTTTAGGAATTGAGTTCTTTATACGCGCAAAATTTGTTTGCTTGCCTCATTTGGGTGGTTTAATCATCCTATAAAAGAAATATCCTTTTGTTATGAGCAAAATAATTTTCCTAATTTATGTTTGTAGGAAATTGGGTGGCATGCTTTCTACTATATAGATGGAGAATGAGTTAAGAAAGGGTGAAGTCTTATACTCGGCTACATTGATCAAAATTAAGGAAGCTGCAATCTCTGAGGTACCCAATGATGTTTTTGAACTATTAGCTGACTTTATGGATGTGATGGACTTAAAGTTGCCAAAGTGCCTTTTTCCTAAATGTGCCATTAACCACAAAATTAATTTGATTTCAAGTTCCAAATCTTTAGCTTAAGTCCTTTATTACATAAGTTCAATGGAATTGGCTAAATTAAAGAGGCAATTAATAAAGTTGCTATATGTAGGCTTGATTTAGTCCTCTAAAGCCTTTTATAGTGCTCTATCATTGTTCTAAAAGAACCATGATGGCTCCTTATGGGTATGTGTAGATCATAAAGTCTTGAATAAGGTTATGGTGAAGAACAAGTATCTTATCTCATTGATAACAAAATTGTTTATTTGGCTAGCCAAATGATCATACTTTATAAAGTTGGATTTATGGTTCTGATATTAGCAAGTTAGAGTTATAAAAGGAGATAAGGGAAAATTTATTTGTATCAATTGTATAACTCTTATGAATGCTTGGTGATGCCCTTTAGTTTGACTAATGACCTTACTACTTCTTACAATTTTATGAATGATGTGTTTTATAACTTTATTGATTGATTTATAATGGTATATCTTCATAATATTGTTGTATGTCTTTTGAGGATAGCTTAACCCACCTTTGAATGGTGTTATCTAGGTTGAGGGACCACTAATTATATGTTAAAAAGGAAAATTTTGAGTTTACACAACAAGAAATAATGTTCTTTGGAGATGGAATCAATCAAAGACATGTAAGAATGAATGGTAGAAATGTTTAAGCCATTGTAGAATGATCAACACCTATTAAAGTGTTGGAATTATGGTCCTTTCTTGGCTTGTTTAACTATTATAGGAGGTTTATGCAAGTTTACTCCAAAAAAGTGGTTTTTGTCATTAACTTACTCAAAAAAGATCAACCATAGAGTTTTGATAAGTTGAAAGCAACAATATTTTCCAAATTGGTGTTATAGCTACCTAGTTTTGAGTTGACCTTTCACATCATTACCAATATATTCAATAGGGCCATTGGTGGTGTACTAGTCCAATAAGGCCAACTTATTGCCTACAAAAGCCAAAAACTCAACGAGGACAAACAACAATACTCAATTAATGACAAGGAAATAGTTGTTGTGCATTACCTTCACATTTTGTTGTTTACCAAGTTCATAGTTTGCACAAACAATGGGGCTAACACATTCTTCAAAACTTAGAAGAAACTCTTTGCAAAGCAAGCTTGATGACAAGAGTTATTGAAAGAAGGCATAATCAAGTAACAAATGCATTAAGTCATTGACAAGTGCAAGAAGTTGTTGTTGCCCTTACTTAAGTGTAGAATGACTTATTGAAGTGCAAGTTGCACGTGACATTGATTACCAAAAACTTGTGTAGTAAGTAAATGAAGGGGTTGTAAGAATATATTAACTTAATGATGGGTTATTGCATGTTAAGGATAATTGTTTGTATTTTTCAAGTGGTGTAGGCCTTAGAAAGGAGATTTTACGATAGTGTTATAACTCCTAATGGGTTGGTTATCCTAGTGTGGAGAGGATGATAACCTTATGGTTTTGCAATTATCATTTGCCAAAGATAAAAGATGATATTAAGGTATATGTAAAGATGTGTATCATTTATCAATAAGATAAAATGATTGATGCAAAGAAGTAAGGTTTTTAGAACCATTGCCTATTCTAACAAAACCGTTGGTATTAATTTTTATAGACTTCATTAATGAATTCCTAAAATTTGATAACATGGGTTTTGTTTTTAGAACCATTGCCTATTCTAACAAAACCTTTGGTATTAATTTTTATGGACTTCATTAATGAATTCCCAAAAGTTGATAACATGGGTTTTGTTATAGTAATGATTGATTAATTTTAGACTATGTAGGTTCATTCTTGTCCCTTCCACATGTTAAGTGAAGATGATAGTTAAATTATTCTACAAAAAAGGGGTGAAATATTTTAAGTTACTAGTAGATATTGTGAGTAATTAGGATTCTCACTTCATATATAGGTTTTGGATAACTTTGTTCAATATGATGGGTTTTAAATTAAAGTTTTTCACAGCCAATCATCCTTAAATTGATTGCCAAATTTAGCTTATCAATGACTTTTTTGAAGAGTCTATTTCACATTATGTAATTGCTAATCAATAAGATTGGCTAAAGTTGTTCGATTCTACCTAATTTTACTATAATTTGCATCAATTCTCTTTAATAGCTATGAGTCCCATTGAGTTATTTATAGGATATCAACCTTTTACTCTTGATGAAATTGTAAGAATAGGTTCAGGAGGGAAATGTCCAGCTACCTATCAATATGCCTATTCAAAATAGGAGTTGTTTGATGAAACTCAAGATAGCTTGAACAAGGCAATAAGTCACATGAAAAAGTATGCCAATAAGGGAAGACAAGATGTTGAGTTTCAAGTTAAGGACAAAATGTTGTTAAAATTGACTTCTCAAAGATGGAAGAAGATTAGTAGTAAAACTATGTACCACAAGTTTATTCTTGAGCATGATGGCACTTTTGTTGTGGTGAAGAAGATTAACAATGTTACTTATCGATTGTAACTATTGAAAAGGTTAAAGGTGCATTCAACCTTCCATATGAACTTCTTGAGGTCTTTCCATGAGGAAGATGGTGTTAAGCTTTTAAGGAGACAAGCAATATGTCCCTCTTTAACAATAAGAATGAAGTTTCAATTTGAAGTAGAAAAGATTCATGACCATTAAAGTCATGGATAGAGCAAGAACAATTGTTAGGTTGAGTACCTTGTAAAGTGGAAAAATGTTTCAAATAATGAGGTTAGTTGGGAAAGAGATATGACTCTATGGAAATTTAAGAAGCAAATCTAAGACTACTTATCAACCTTACCAATAAGGACATTAACTTCAACTGGAGAGAGCAATTTGATAGTCATTTAAGCTTGTTGGCTTAACCATGCAAGCAAATTAGTGGCACCTTGTACCAATTCTAGCATAAGGATACCCAAAGAAGTAATATATGATAACAACATATGTATAATAACATAATAAGGGAGGCTAAGACATTAACATCAAGTAGAAAAAGTGTTTAAGGTGTTGGCTGGTACAAAAGTGTGGCTAATAATGTGAAAATGTGCATTAGTGATGCATTACTATGTTATTGGTAGTTGAGTACAATTTAAACACATAAGTATCTCCTATTACTAGATGAATAAATTCCCCAGTACTCTTTAGGGGAGTAAGGCATGTCTCCCACCAAAATTAACCAATATTGGTTTATGGATTAGGGTTAAAGTCCACACTATGAAGAATTATCCCCAATTATTAACATATGATCTAAGGATTGGTTACAACATTAATGGTTCATAAGTGCACGAGCTTTAGGCCTTAGTAGATGTTGTATGAGTTCAATTTTAGACTAGTTAGTAAGGCAAAAACTTAGAGTGTAAACCAAATTAGATTGTGCTCTATACCTTGTGAAATAGGGTGATCATGGGTATCATTCTCCACCAACATATAGGTGCTTGTATTGGTGGCAAAAATGACAAGCAAGTTAAAGTTTTATCCAAGGTAATGTGTTGGCATACTCTCCTTGAGATAAGGAGAACATCGGTGCCCAAAGAGAGTGATTGATGAAGATCCCAAAAGGGTGTCAAGTTCTTTTTCAATGTAATTACAAGTTTTGGCCAAAAAAGTGGATGAGTGCTTTTGAGAGTAGGGATTTGCACTATGTAAGATTGGTTTAGTGGTCTAGTCATGAATATTCCTAAATAGTTAGGGGTGTTAACTACCTATTATATATATATAGTGCCATCACAAGGCTAAAATTTTGAGTGAAAAATTGGCTTTGTGACACTAACCATGACAAAGACAAACGTTTCTCTTGTTAATGGGGTTTATGTAAATAAAAAGCTTTGAAGAACAAGAGGCAAAATAAATGTAATGAGAATGCCAACGAGAAGAACTTGAAGCTTAAAGAGAAAGATCTATTCTCTCTTTGTTTATCCAAGTTTTGTTTGTGGTTGCTACCAAGATGATCTTTTTTATGTTGTCTCTGAAAGATCCCCCCATCTTCATCTTTTCTCATCAAGAAACCCATATAATCCTAGTGAGAGAAATCATTAGTGTTGCTAGGTGAAAAACATGATGGTAGTTCTTGAACTTTGGTGATAGTAAAGGCTACAACGAAAATGGTAATTCTCTTAGTGACTTGATCGTTCATATAATGATGAATTTTTTGTTTAGCATAAAAAAATCATTAATGGAAAAAATAAAAAATTGAAAGAAAAAGAAATGAAATAAAATTTCATAATTTTTTATTTTTTTCAAAAATATTAGGTCATTAATTTCAATGACATGACATTTTAAGTCAACAAAAGGTTTGTAACATGATAGCCTACTTGGTTGGAGTTAATTAAGAGTTAAAGAAAAAGGGGTATAAATGTTGACAAAAATAATATGAAGGGTTGATTTTGAAAAAAAAAATTATGGGTAGGTTCTCCAAAACACTAAAATGTAAAGGGCCAATTCTTACTCATAGCCCATCATAGGCAAGGCACATGTCAACATTTACTAAAGTCATATGGTGCATTTGTTTTTTATATGCATAATTAATGTTGTTTACTAAAATTGGTTAAGATTTGTCATCCCACTATCTTAAAAAAGTTTAAGAGATATGAATTTTAGGCACAAAATGAACTTTAGTCTATTATGACATAATGTTTTATATTGTTATTGATTAAAATATTTAAGAAAATAAAAAAGTTATGAGTGTACATAAAAAACATACTTGTAAAATCTTATGAAATTTTGTTAATGATTACAAGTGATCTTGTTTATTATCAAGTAATTCTCCTAAAGAAGTAATTGTATGTTTTTGGTATTCATTCTTGTTTTCTACTATATCTCTTAATTGGGAATATCTTAGTAATATTTTCATGGTATTTAGACTATAAAGGCTAGTATTATATTTCAGTAAGTGTATTATTATGTGAACAAACACATTTTTTTTGCCTAATCAATTTTTTTTTTGTTTTTTTTGCTTAACTTATTTGCATAGCCCATTAGGTTTTATGAATAGTCTAAGTTTATGTTGAACTAAACTAATAGTATTAAAATTTTATATCATATTCATGACTTATTTACAAGTCAGTTATGTGGCACTAACTTAACTTAAGACACATAACTCATTTCCTTTCCATGACAACACACATGCACATGTAACTACACTATATTTCATGATAGTACATAAGACTTTATCTAGTCCATATGTTATTTTCATTTTATTTCTTATATGGTTCTTAACTCTTTGAATGACAACTCATCTTCACCATGCAATCGATCTTATCTTTATGGAATTATAATTTCATTCGGTCATCAAAACTCTTGTTTCCACTTATATACACATTATACATGACAATAGGCTATGAATAAGCTAATAGCCACCCCATTCTTCTCCTTAGCCATACATTCCTTAGGTATTGGTATTTATTTTCCCAAAACTAAATGTCTCTTGTTTATATATATATAAGCCTAAAGGTGTATCAACCAATTGTCGAAGTCTTTGTTGAAGGCCAACCTTCGTTCATAGGAATAGAATCATAAACCTTGGTTTGGAAAATAACTTGACTTATAATAGGTATGGTCTAATTAAGGATGCTAGGCCACATAATAACTATCTACACTAGCCTCTTAATTTTCAGATTAGCTTGACTAGACATATATAACATGTTAAATTACTTTACTTGAAGATTTAAAGATAATACCTTGCATGTTTATTGTATAATACTCATAACATTATTTTTCCTATATTAAGTTAATAAATTACAATATGGTTGGTAAGTTTTTGGTTAAATAAATTAGTAACCTTAAGTAAAGAAGATTGACTTACTATTATTATTTTTTATATTATTTTGCATTGTAGTGTAAAGCATACTTCTGCATTGTGGTGTCAAGCACATTATCCTTTCCAAGTGTGTTTGTTATGTTTAAAACTCGTTGGTCATTTGTGGTCCATTAGACATATGTGAGTCGTTAGGACATTATGTGATCATTAAGGGTTAGTGGATTGTAGGAAGATTATTGTGCCCAAGCCTTAAACATGCATAAGATTCCTTCAAAGAGAATGACATGTTCTTGTTGAATGGATTTCTTAATCTACAAAGCTAACATTGATGTGGAAATCTACAAACCCTAGAAGATTGAAGGCATGGAGATAACTCCCAAGTTGCTCATGGACCGTGGAATGCTTCGCAACATCATCTTCAATGATCCAAATCAATTTGACTAAATGGGTAGAAAGATAGCTTCCTTTGGTTTGCAATTGATGGCCAACAAAGATTGTTTTGTTCTTTTACGAATAGAATCTTTGCCTCTATAATACATCAATGGGATTGAATCAGCAAGGCATGTAATTGTCACGCAAGGGGAATCTTGCTGCAAACTTGATATACCAAAATAAGGGGTTTGGGATTGCTTGATTCCATTGGTCCAATAGATCCAAAAGTGAAGGTCTAAAACATTGGCCAATAAGTGGTCTATTGGGTATTAAGAATAGGTACTCATATTGGCTGTAAAAGATCCTATACAAAAAATATTCATGGAAAAGTATTCCAAGTATCAAGTAGATTTAAATATTAATACTCACCATAGAGAACTAGTCTAATACTAAAGAAATCACCATGGAGAACCCTTAGAGGATGACCTACTAAAATCCCTAAACAAACCAAAAGATCATGATGATCCAATAGACATGAATGATCTAGAAAATCTAGTCAGTAATAAAGGATGGCTCAACCTAGATAATGCTATGGAAGGATGACATCAAGAGATGACATTCTCGAAAATCCAAAACATCTTTTTGGTGGCCAAAAAAGAATATATGCAGACTACCAAAGACTTTTACAACAGTAAAATTGACAATTTCAAGACGGACCTCATGACTACCAACTATTGCAAAATGACAAAATAGCTTTCAGTGGAAAAGGAAGAGACAAACACTTTGCTTGCCAACTTTATAAAATAAAAAGAATATCTTTTTGAAAAGCTAAAGTATCTTTACAAAAGTAAAGGTTGCTTTGTAAAAGAGATTCTCTTTTTATAAAAAGAAAGTTATTTTTCCAAAAGAAAATATTAACTTTTACAAAAGGAGATTCCCTTTTGCAAAAAGGAGGTTTCAAGTGTCTATCTCAACCTTTAGCTCCTCGCTTATTTAAGGAAGCTTAAAAGGCATTCAAAAAGCATCCTTTTAAGACTTTTTGAATTCCAAATCCTTTTTCTACCTCTTATATGCCTATCCTCCTCTTATATTTAACAAAAGATCCTATATAGGCTAACCTACATAACATTATGGAAGGATGACATTCTCAAAACTCCAAAACATCTTTTTGATGACAAGAAGAGAATATATTCAAACCACCAAAGACTTTTATAGAAGCAAAGTTGATAGTTTCAAGATGGAGCTCGTGACTGCTAGCTACAACAAAACAACTTTTGGTAGAAAAGGAATAGAAGAACACTCTACCTGCCAACTTTACAAAAAGAGGAGAATATCTTTTCAAAAAGCTAAAGCATCTTTATAAAAGTAAAGGTTGCTTTGCAAAAAGAGATTCTCTTTTTACAAAAAGAAAGTTGCTTTTCCAAAAAAAAAAAAAGATGCTAGTTTTTACAAATGGAGATTCCCTTTTACAAAGGAGGTTTTAAGTGTTTGCCTTGGCCCTTGACTCCTCACCTATATAAGGAAGCTATGAAGACATTAGGAAGTCATCCTTTGGAAACTCTTTGAATTCCAAATCCTCTCTCTACCTTTTGTATCCTTATCCTCCTTTTGTATTCAAAGTTTTATATTAATAAAGCTTTTGAATTTCTTTAATCAAAGTTTTTTGGTGAGTTATTCATCCACTAAGTAATACTTCTTAAATTTAGGGTAATATAAATACTTCCATTCCAATCCATTCAAACAAAAAAACAAAAAAATGCAATTCAATGCAAATTAAAAATAGAAAGCAACAACAAAATCAAGAAGAACACTCTACCTAGTGACTTTACAAAAAGAGGTGAATATCTTTTCAAAAAGCTAAAGTGTTTTTATAAAAATAAAGGTTACTTTTCAAAAAGAGATCGTCTCTTTACAAAAAGAAGGCTGCTTTTCCAAAAGAAGATGCCAATTTTTACAAAAAGAGATTCCCTTTTACAAAAAGGAGGTTTTAAGTGTCTGGCTTAACCTCTAGCTCTTCACTTATATAAGAAAGCTCAAAAGACATTAAGAAGGCATCCTTTTGAGACTCTTTGAATTCCAAATCCTCTCTCTATCTCTTATATCCCTATCCTCCTCTTGTATTCAAAGTTTTATATCAATAAAGCTTTTGAATTTCCTTAATCAAAGTGTTTTGGCAAGTTGCGCATCTCCCAAGTAATACTTAAATTTAGGGTAATATAAATACTTCCACTCCAATCGATTAAAAAAAAGTGTAGTTCAATGAAAATGAAAAATAGAAAACCATAACAAAATCAAGAAGAAAACCATGCTCATTAACTTTACAAAAAGTGGAGAATACCTTTTCAAAAAGCTAAAGTGTCTTGACAAAAGTAAAGGTTGCTTTGCAAAAAAAAATTCTCTCTTCACAAAAGGAAAATTGCTTTTTAAAAAAAGATATCAACTTTTACAAAAGGAGATTCCCTTTTACAAAAAGGAGTTCCAAGTATTTCCCTTGACCCCTAGCTCTTCACTTATACAAGGAAGCCTAAAAGACATTAAAAAGGCATCCTTTTAAGACTCTTTGAATTCCAAATTCTCTCTTTACCTCTTATATCCCTATCCCATTCTTATACTTAAAGTTTTATATCAATTAAGCTTTTGAATTTCTTTAATCAAAGTGTTTTGGGGAGCTGCTTATCCCTCAAGTGGTATCAAAGCCTATCTTGATTGTTTTCATTTGCATTGGAACATAAGGTGCACTCTACATGTTTATTGATTCATACTTTTACATTGAAGTGTAAAACCCATTTTTGCATTATGGTGTAAGCATACTTCTACATTGTAGTGTCAAGCATATTATCTCTTTTAAGTGTGTTATGCTTAAAGCTCATTGATCATTTGTAGTCCGTTAGACATGTGTGAGTCATTAGGACATTGTGTGACCATTAAAAGCTGGTGGATTGTAAGAAGATTACTTTGCCTAAGCCTTAATTCTTGAGTCTATAGAAAACCTTAATTTCTAAGTGTGTGTAAAACTCTAGTTCACAAGTATGTACCTAATACTCTATTGAACTACTTCCTATTTCAACACTTCTAACTCAAATTACTCTAAATCTCAAACAATAGCCAGTATCAAGGGGATTACTCTAGAAAATTTTAATAGAGGTATTGTTCATTGGGAAATTTCAAAAGTTCAAAAAGATCAAATTTACAAAATTTTCAAATTTAATATTTTCAAAAAATGATTTTACTATTAAAACTAAGGAGAGAGATACAATTTTCAAAACCTTTTGAAACTGTTTATTGTCTTTCTCAAACATCTTTTCAAAATCACAAAAATAGATATTACAAATACATTTATATTGGCCTAGTACAACTACGTATAAGACTCCTTCTAAAAAAAGGTTTAAACACCTTAATTCTAACGATTCCTAGGGATCTTAGATTTACAAACTTCCAAGATTCACTTTTTTCTTTGATAGAGTCTAATCTTTATTCTAGCCTTATTTCTTTTAATTATTATCTAAACCTCACCATGTCTTTGTTTAATAAAAACATCCTACAAAGCATGGTTTTACAAACCAAAACCCACAATTACAAAATGCTTGAAGGATCTATTTCGATTGTATTAATTTACAAAAGTCGTTACAAAACAATGATTTATGCATTTGCATCAAAACACAAATTCCAATCCCAAAAAGGAGAAACTCATCTTTTACAAATTGGCTTGTCTCGTTGAAACACCATTATTCTTAGATCTATCCAATGGAAAGATATTAACCTTCTTGATAACTAAATCCTTGAAAGAGTAATAAAACCTTAACCCCTAAAAAAATTTGAACCAAATACAAAAATTTCCAAAATAGATCAATAACAAGACAAAAAGGTTGTCTTAACCTTTAACAGGAGATCTACAAATTTTAAATTTACTGATAAAGACTCTATTTCCTTTACAATTGATCTAGGCCATGTTTCTAACCTCTCATTTACCATAAACCTACCTACAAAACTTCTAAGTTTTTCAACCTTAGACATTCTAAGTACTTCTTTTCAAACCATAGATTACTATGCAAACATTTCTCATCTAATTTATACAAATCTCCAATAACAATCACCTCTAACCTCTTTAGAACCTTTTACCATCACAAAAAAACATACAAAATGAATTGTATGTTTTACAAAAATCTTTCAAAAATGTTTTTAAACATGACAAAACTCTTTTGCATAATGATTTTTATGCATTACAAAATACTGAAAAAAGAAACTAGTTTTTCCAAAACTTTCCTTGAATAAGGCATGAAATGCAAAAAAAAAATTTATGATTTCATTTCCACCTCAAAAACTCATATCATGTTTTTTGATTGGTTTGAATTGTATGCATTTCAAAATAACATACAATACCTATTCAAAAAATTTTATTCCTTTTCAAAAACCACTTCTTCCAAAAATTATGTTAACCTTATGACTTCTTTTAGTAAGTTTGCATGGTAGGCTACTCTTGATGACCAACTCATAGAATCTAAACACCCTCTTCTTAAACAAACCAAAATTACCCATCAACAAAACACTTTTGATCTTACACCTTACAAAATCCCCCAAGAAAATGATTCCTCAAAAAAAAAAAAAAACTCTCCAAAATGATTATCTAGTAAAACAACTTTTTAAATGCTCATCTTCATACTATTGGTACTCAGTTAAATCGTATAGAGAACTAGATTCAACAATCTATCATCCAGGAGACCCTTACAAAACCTAAACCCACAAAAGTCAAACAATATGTTTTTAAACATTTTGAACCCTCTAAAGTAGAAAACCCTTTGAAACTTATTGATCCCTTTATTCAAGAGAACAAAACAAAACTTGTCACCTTAAAACCACCATCATCCTTTTCTTCTAGAAAGCAAGTGAACACTTTAGGAAATAGGTTCCAAATAGATTATGATGAATATGAAAGTTGTTCTTCTTTTTAAAACAAACCTTATGAATTATCTTTATAGGTATTAAAACCCTAGATAAACCACATCTCATGGCTAAAACCCATATCTGGACTTACAACTCTAAATTAGGACCTTGAAAAATGAAATCCTACAAAAGCCTCTTCTAAAACATTATTACAAATTTTTGATCCTCCTTATATCCTTTTAGAAAAAAGATCTCCCAAAAAACATAAGATCAAAACCACTATCATTACAAATTCTTGAAACTCAGATTAACCACATATTGTGGACAAAACCCTTTGAAACCCATATTTCCAAACCATTATTAATTTCCAATACCAATTCTAATTCTAATCTTTCTTTTGACCACATATTATGGACAAAACCCTTTGAAACCCACTTTTCCTAACCATTATTTATTTCCAATACCAATTCTAATTCTAATCCTTCTTCTAATCATTTAGATGAAGAACTTTTCCAAGCCAAAACCTTTTCAAAATACTTTTATACTAAGATTACCAATAAGCCTAGTATAATACCTTTCTTACCCAATAGCACGAATGTAATCACTCATGCTTTCCTTATTTTAATACAAAAATTATCCCAACTAAAACCTAAATTCCAATTACAAGTATCCAAATCCTAGATTAACCATGTAGTTGATCATAAATTATGGTCTCATATATGCCTAAAACCACCTTTATCCAAAACTACAGACTTTGTTCTATTAGAAATAAGAAAACACTTTTCAATCTAAAAAGAGCATTGCAAAAGTTTTCTTAGCTACAAAAAAATCTTTTCTTAATAGTAGTTAGTTACAAAATTCTTTTTATTCAAAAAATTTTATTATTTTTGACAAAGTTTGATTTACTTTGTAAGATTATGAAATTTATACATATTGAAAGATTCCAACTAAAAACCAATCTCTTATTTAGGCATTCTCAAAATAAAAAACTAGAATTTGATCAATAATGTCTTCTTGATAGTATGTGGTTATCAATAGGAAAAATTTCTGATTTTTTGCATGTTATGAATGCTTTAGCAAAAAATTTCTTTACAAAATCTCAAAACTCTAATTACAAATATTATTGTGTTTTTAAGGGTGAATTACCATGAATTGTTACTGAATTTTGCAAAATTCAAGAACAAATTTCTTTGTATCCTGATGTCCATTACAAAGGATATCATTAAGCATTAATTAGAATGCCTATTCCATAAAACCTAATAGTTATGGACAAATTTCATAACCCTATAACTATGGCAGATGTTTTTAAAACTTCATCAACACCATCTTTTAGTTTCCATTTAAAATAAGAAGATGAAAATAGTCTTTCTTCAAAACTATAAAACTAATTTGATGATGTTCATATCCTCATTAACCAGCTCAAATTGCTCAAGGAGATAATGACATATGAACTCGTGAGTCTGAGTGAAACATAGGAGTACAAAAAAGGTGAGTTAACTTTGCAATATTCAAAGCTAATGAGTGTATTTAAGAGTGAAACCCAACATTTATCCTCCACTGAGATAAATGAAATAAACCATAATTGATTCTTCTTCTTTCTTAAACTTCCTTTAGCCAATAAAGATAGTTATGTTCTTCTACGAGTAGAATCTTTGCCTCCAAAATACATCAATGTAATTGAACTAATAAGGATAATCTTGTTGCAAACTCGATCTACTAAGACAAGGTCCAATAGATCCAAAAGTGGGGGTCTAAAACATTGGCCAACAGGTGGTACATTAGGTACCAAGAATAGGTACTCACATTGGTTGTAGAAGATATAAGAGGTAAAGAAAGGATTTGGAATTTAGAGAGTGTTAAGGGATGCCTTCCTAATGTCTTTTATGCTTCCTTATTTAGGTGAGGAGTCAGGGGCTAAGGTAGACACTTGAAACCTCTTTTTTGTGAAGGGGAATCCCCTTTTGTAAAAGCTAACATTTTTTTTTTTTGGAAAGTATGTTAAAGCTATCTTCCTTAATGTTTTGTAAGCTTTGTAAGGATAGGGAATCAATGTTTTTTGAATGGTTCGAGTTCTTTTCTGAAGAATTCTTAGATTGCAATAATTATTTCACTATACCAAAATATTCCCCTTTGGTTGGAGTTGCTATTTAGAGCATTGCAACATGGGATTTCTAGGCCAAGAATGTGTTATTTAAGGCCTTGGTTTATAATGGCTAAGCTAATATTGGCTGGTTCATATTATTCAACCATATTTTAATCATGTGTTTTAATAGTTTTTTTGGGAATTTTGAATAAGTCCCACCATTTAATTTTGATTTTTCTAATGATGACTAGTGTTTTATCTTGGGTTTGATAATCAAGATACTAGGTTAAAATCCATGAAAGGAAGAATTTTGTAGAGAAAAGGAATAATGGTGTAAACCTTCTTTCATTGGTAGATGGTTCATATTTGGTTTTGAACACTTCATAGCTTTTTTGGACTTTTGGAACTAGGATATCTGGAGTAGAACCAAAATAGTTCCAACCATGTTTGAACCAATTCAAAATTTTTTGTAATATTTATTTTGGTGTTAATAAAATAACCATGAATGACTACCCTTTTGGTTTTGGATAAGGGAGGTATTATACTAGACCTGTTAATAATCCTAGTATGAAAAGGTTTGAGAATAACTTGTTATGGTTTTCAAGGAAATAAGGAAGGTTCTATGTTTTGATAGTTTTATTCCCCATTCATGAAGAGGGATAATTTGTAAAATGTGATGGATTAAGTAAATAGGGTCATTATGTGTTTTTTTCTAGATGAGAGTGTTTAAATTTGACTAACTTTGTTACTTTAAGGATGGCCATGTAATAGATTTGTGGTTTGAAAAGGTCTTAAGGTTTGAAATACCATCTTGGAGGAAAAATCTTTTGGATAGTGATAAAAGGATCTTTATCGTACCATCTTTGTTCTATAACAAATATATTTTGAAAATAATTTTTATTAAAATATTTTGAAGAAAATTTTGAAATCATTTTTTATAAAAGAAGGGATAAAAGGGATTTGTTTACCTATATCCTTTCTATACAAGTCTTCAAGAGAAGATAATATTTAGAGAACTTTTGGGAATTTTTGGATATTTTCCATCCACTTTTGGATTTGTAGTTCTTTTTTTGGGGTTTTTATGGATTGGGTCTTTGGATTTTCAATTGGATTTGAGGATTGACCTTGTGAATTAGCCAATTGTTCTATCCAAGTTCTTATTGAAAGATCATAGGCATCACAAAGATTTTGGGTTAGAATAGGGTTTTAAGAAAGAGTTAAGACTGAGCTCGCATCTGGGTTTTGAATAAGTGCTACCTTTATTCTTTGATTTCGTGAGTATCTTTAGGTTTATTTTGGACAAATTCCTAGGTTAGGAAATCAAAAATAGAGCAAAAAGAATGGCTTGCTATTATGCAAAAATTTGTTTTGATGCAATGTTTGAATATCTTTTTGTAAAACTTCTTTTGCAAATTTTCAATCAATCCATAAAAGAAATTGTTGATTAAGTGAATCACTTTGAAATTTTGTAATGCATACAACAATGGACAAAGTTTCTTTTATTTTTTTAATAGAGGAATAATTGCGTTGGCAATCATTAAAGTGTGCATATGCAAACTATATAATTTTTTCACTTCCCACTTTGACTTGTTTGAGAATACCTACATATCCAAGTTTAGGGGCATCAACTTCAACTATTTTTGGAAGTGAAGGGTCAAGAAGATGAAAACAAAGGATCTTTTTTACCAGGGTTTTTATTAATTGGACTAAAGCAATATATCAAGGAGTCCAAGGAATAGGGGTTTTCTTAAGATGATCATAAAGAGGTTTTGCAATGAAATTTATGTTTGGAATGAAATCCAGTACATAATTGAGACTTGCTAAAAATCTCTATAATTGGATTCTTTTAATGATTTTGTTAGGGAATTTGTTTGTAAAAGAAATGACTCTTTTAATGGGGGTAATGGTTCCTTGAGAAATGTAATGTCTAAGGAATCTTATTCTAGTTTGAAATAGAGATATTTTGGAATGAGATATCACAAGTCCATTTTGTTTAACAATATAGAAAAATGTTTGCAAATGTTTGAAATGTTATTCAATAGAGTTTGAAAAGATTAAAATGTCATCAATATAAATAAGAAAAAGTTTTGAATATGGTTGAAAAATATCATTCATAATTCTTTGGAACTCTAAAGGGAATTTTTCAAACCAAATGACATCACATTCCATTCATACTATATAAATGGAATAATGAAGACTATTTTGTATCTATCTTTTGAGTCAATCTAAATTTGTCAAAATTCAGATTTTATGTCAAATTTTGAAAAGATGTAAGCGGAATAGATTTTTTTGTAACAAATTCTTCTTATTAGGAATATGATATCTAATCCATTTAAGGGCTTTATTGAGGGGTTTGTAATTGATAACTAACCTGGGAGTACCTCTTTCAAGTTCAACTGATTTATTAATATAAAAAGTAGCACTTGACTAAAGTAAACTAGATTTGGAGATGAGTTTCTTAGATTTTAAATCCTAGATTTATTTTCTACAGTAACTTTTAGGTTTTGCATTCATTTGGATAGGTCTAACTTTTGTAGGGATTTGTTTATCATTGAGGTGTAGTTCATAGGGTAAATAAACTACGTGTTGTTTCCTATTTTAGAAAGTATTTTGAAGATCAGAACAAAGTTCTTTTTGGAGAGTTTCTTTGTAATTAGAAATTTTTTGTAAAACAGTAAGGTTTTGTAATTGGTTTTAAATCCTCTATAAAGAAAGATCCTTTTGTAAATAGATAAGATCTTGTTTTTTTAACTTGAACAAGAGTATAAATTTTGTTTGCACAAATGGAATGGCTTTAATAAGATTCAAATTCCTAATCTTTGAACTTTTAAGAAAAGGAAAATGAAGTTTTTGGGATTTTGTTGTGAAGATTATACCATTATAATTAAGAGTAAAAAAGGTTATGAAATTTATGAATGGTGTTCAAAGAATTGTCATATAATGCATAATTTTAATAAGAACAAATATTTTCAACAAGAACAAAAGAAGTTCTAATTTGAAAATGCTAGTTTAAGATAAAAACAATGGTTTTGTTTGTAATGGTCATTTTAGAACTATTTGCTACTAAAAGTTTTTCATTAGTTTTTTTCTTGAAAATAGTTTGGAACAATTTTTTATTTTATACAATTTAAATTTGCACCTATGTCAAATAAGACTATGGTATCCAACTTGAAATCATCAGAAAATGCCAAAGTGATTTTAATAAAATATTTTCTGGAACTAACTTACTTTAAAGTAAAAAAGAATATCACTAGGAATTTCTTTAAGGTTTTGGAGATTTTGAGTTTCTTGTTTTAGTTTAAGATCACTTTCTAAAGTGTCTTTTAAATGTTTTGAAAGAAGAAATTAAAGGGTTTGGTTATCTTTTTTTTGGTTTTGTTTTAGTTATCTAAGTTTTATTTTAATGGTCTCGATTTCTGTTTGAAGTTCTTGTATGGTAAGGGTTGATTTTTTGTGGTTTTCTTTCCCAAAATTATAGTAAGGTTATAAAGAGGTATAGAGGTTGATGGATTGATAATAACAAGTTTTATTTCCTATTTTTGGAAGGTTTTTAAGAGATTTTCTAGGTATTCCTTTAGAAGGTTAGGATCAGTAATGTATTTGAAAAGTTTTATAAGGATCTATTGGTCTTTTGTTAGAGTGTTTACTTTTTTAGATTTTGATTCAAATTTTAAAATAGTGGAGATTTGGAGTTCATTAGTTTGAAGGGGTTCCTCATCTAAATAATCGTAGGAAGGATCAAAATCAAAATGAAAGAGGTTTTGAATTATAGTTTTTAATTTTGGAATGATTTAAGTTTCCAGTTAAAGCTCTTGAATTTTTTTGTTGAATTTGCAATAATTAGAGGTATGTCTTTTCTTTTGACACTTGAAGTAGGTAATGTTTTTGTAAAAGAGCTTAAAAGTAGAAGGTTTTGATTTTGGTAGCTTTTGTTTTTCTGGGTTTAAAGTAATATGTTTGTTTGTTTGTGTGTGTTTGAGATTTTTTGTTAGTATAGTAAGATTTGGTATAGAGTTTGGTATATTTCTTGTTACTAGGTTTAGAAAGTTTTGGAATTCCTAGGTTGAACTGCTAACAAAAATTTTTAACTTTAAAAAGAATTGCTTCATTTCCTATTTAAGGTGTTTTTGGAGTCTAAGATCTTGATAGATCTTAAATCCTTCTTGTTAGGTGAAACTAATCAATTTACCATAAATGAGTTGATCATAAGGAATAGGGTTTCCATGAGTGGTTTTAATGGTTTGTCAAACTTTTTCTCCTAAGAGTGTTAAAAGTCCTGCTAGAAATTTTTCTTTCTAGAAAGGCTGGTTAGAATCCTCCCTAAGTATAACTCTAGTAAGGAAAGTGTTTTTGTAGTTTTGAAACTTAAGTTTCTTATACCTAAGAGTTATAAGTAACTCAACATTTCTATCTTTAAGGTGGGAAGTATCACTTATAAAATGAAGAGAAATTGTAAGAATGAGATAAGATATAACATCTTTGATAGGTTCACTTAAGTTATCTAAGATGGGTACACCATCTTTTATGGTTTTGATGACTCTAAGGATTTGATCCAGTTGATCACTAGTGAGATAATAATCCCACCATTCTTAAGTTGTCCTGAAAATCCTGCTATGAGGAGTTCAATAATAGTTTTGTGTAAGGTATTGTTATGGGTTTTGTAGACATTTAGTGTCATAGTCATCTATTGTAGAAGACTAAGAATATGATATTCAGATATTCCATTAATTTCCATTTGTAAATGAAAGAGGCATTGAACT
The DNA here is from genome assembly GCA_023213295.1 of Bruguiera hainesii. NCBI lineage: Eukaryota > Viridiplantae > Streptophyta > Magnoliopsida > Malpighiales > Rhizophoraceae > Bruguiera > Bruguiera hainesii. The sequence goes on from JAHOYR010000004.1 coordinate 4,976,477, forward strand.
TGTATTGGTTTAATGTGTTTGGTTTGTTTTTAAGGTCAAGATCTGAAGCCATAAGTTCTAATATGAGTTTTAGCCATGAGTTATGGTTTATTTGGGCTTTTGATACCTATAAAGATAATTCATAGGGTTTGTTTTGAAGAGAAAAAAAAAAAACAACTTTTAGATTCATCAAAATCTGTTTAGGACTTATTTGCCCAAGTGTTCACTTGCTTTTTGGAAGAAGAGGATAAAGGTGGTTTTAAGGCAGCAAGTTTTGTTTTAATCTCTTAAATAGAATGATCAATAGGTTTCTAAGGGTTTTTTGCTTTAAAGGGTTCAAAAGGTTTAAAAATAGGTTGTTTGACCCTTTTGGGTTTAAGTTTTATAAAGGTCTTTTAAATGGTAGATTGTTGAATTTGATTCCTTATACGGTTCAGCTGAGTACCTATAGTATAAAGATAAGCATTTGAAAAGTTTTTTTAAACAATCATTTTGGAGAGTTTTTCTGAGAAATCATTTTCTTGTGAGATTTTGTAAGGTGTATGATCAACAGTAATCTATTGATGGGTGATTTTAGTTTGTCTAAAAGAAGGGTATTCAAATTTTATAACTTGGTCATCAGAAGTAGTCCATTATGACAAGAAGTCATAGGTTTAACAAAATTGTTAAAAGAAGTGGTTTTTAAAAAGGAATAAAATTTTTTAAATGGGTATTGTATGTTATGTTGAAATGCATACAATTCAAACTAGTTAAAAAACATGATATAAGTTTTTAAAGTAAAAATGAAATCATAAAATTCTTTTTGGATTTCATGTCAAAGTTTTGGAAAAACCAATTTCTTTTTTCAATGTTTTGTAATGCATAAAAATCATTATGCAAGAGAGTATTGTTAGATTCAAAAACATTTTTAAAAGATTTTTTAAAAATATGCAATTCATTTTAGATATTTTAAGTGATGGTAAAAGGTGTTAAAAAGATTAGAGGTAATTGTTCTTAGGGATTTATATAAATTGGATGAGGTATGTTTGTATGGTAATTTATGGTTTGGAAAGATGTACTTGGATGAGGTTTTATAGGTAGGTTTATGGTAGATAGGAAGTTGGAAACATATCTTATGCCAATTGTAGAGAAAATGGAGTCTTTATTAACAGATCTAAAACTTGTAGATCTCTTGTTAAAGGTTAGGACAACCTTTCCATCTTGCAATTGATCTATTTTGGAAATTTTTGTGTTTGGTTCAAATTATTTTAGGGGTTAAGGTTTTAATTCTCCTTTAAGTATCCAGTCATTAGAAAGGGTAATATCTTTCTATTAGATGAATTTATAGATAATAATGTTTGAATAAGATAGGTCAATTTGTAAGAGAAGAGTTTCCCCTTTTTGGGATTGGAATTTGTGTTTTGATACAAATGCAGAAATCCTTTGAAGAATCTTTGAATTCCAAATCCTCTCTCTACCTTTTTTTATCTTTATTCTCCTCTTGTATTCAAAGTTTTATATTAATAAACCTTTTGAATTTCTTTAATCAAAGTATTTTGGTGAGTTGCGCATCCCCAAAGTGATATCAAGCTTATCTCGATTGTAATCATTTACATTAGAACATTAGGTACACTATGCATGTTTATTTATTCATATTTTTGCATTGAAGTGTAAAACATATGGTGTCAAACACATTATCCCTTCTGAATGTGTTATGTCTAAAGCTTATTGGTCATTTATGGTCCGTTAGACTTGTATGAGTCACTAGGACATTATGTGACCATTAAGAACTGATGGATTATAGGAAGATTACCGTGCCCAAACCTCAATTATTGAGTTTATGTAAAACCTCAATTTCTAAGTCTTTGTAAAACTCTAATTTATAAGTATGAACCCAATACTCTATCGAACTATTTCTTATTCCAACACTTTAAACTCATATTACTTTAAACCTTAAAGAATAACCAACACTAAGGAGATTATTCTGGAACATTTTAATAAAAGTATTGATAATTAGGAAATTCTAAAAGTTCAAAAAAATCAAATTTACAAAATTTACAAATTTAATGTTTTTCAAAATGATTTTACTATTAAAATTAAGGACGGAAATATATAATTTTCAAAACCTTTTGAAATTGTTCGTCATTTTTCTCAAAATTCTTGACAAAATCACAAAAATAAGCGTTATGAATACATTCATATTGGCCAAGTACAAGTAAGCATAAAACCCCTTAAAAAAGAATTTTTAAATGCCTTCATTTTAGGTGTTCTTAGAAATACTAGATTTTCAAACTTCTAAGATTCCCTTCTATCTTTGATAAAATCTACTCTCTGTCTTGGACCTATTTCTTTCAATTATATCGAAACCTCATTGTGTCTTTGTTTGATAAAAACATCCTACAAAACATGATTTTACAAATCAAAACCCATAATTACAAAATGTTTAAAGGCTCTATTCTAGTTATATTGATTTACAAAATTCATTACAAAACAATGATTTCTGCATTTGCATCAAAACATAAATTTTAATTCTAAAAAAGAGAAATTCTTCTCTTACAAACTTGTCTATCTTATTCAAATATTGTTATCCTTAAATCTATCTAATGGAAAGATATTATCCTTCCTGATGACTAAATCCTTGAGGGAGTAGTAAAACCTCAACTCCCAAAACAATTTGAACCAAATACAAAAATTTCCAAACTAGACCAATTTCAAGACAAATAGGTTGTCCTAATGTTTAATGGGAGATTTACATGTTTTAGATATACTGATAAAAACTCTATCTCTACAGTTAACTTAAGACATGTTTTCAACCTCTTATCTACCATAAACCTACCTATAAAACTAAGGGTTTCAACCTCAGATGTTCCAAGTACCTTTTTCCAAACCACAAATTACCCATATAAACATACCTCATTCGATTTAATCAAATCCCCATGAACAATCACCTCCAACCTCTCCAACACTTTTTATCAGCACAAAAAACATACAAAATGAATTGCATGTTTTAGAAATATCTTATAAAAATGTTTTTGAACCTGATAAAACTCTCTTGCATAATGATTTTTAAGCATCATAAAACATTGAAAAAAGAAACTAGTTTTTCCAAAACTTTCTCCCAAAAAGACAAGAAATCCAAAAAGAATTTTATGATTTCATTTCTACTACCAAAACTCATATATGTTTTTTGACTAGTTTAAATTGTATGCATTTCAAAATAACATAAAATACCTATTCAAAAAATTTCATTCCTCTTCAAAAACCACTTCTTTTAAGAATTTTGTTAACCTTGTAACTTCTTATAGTAAGTTTGCATTATAAACTACTCCTGATGACCAAGTCATAAAGTTTGAACACCTTCCTCTTAAACAAACCAAAATTACCCATCAACAAAACATTGTTGATCTTGCACCTTATAAAATCTCCAAAGAAAATGATTTATTAGAAAAACTCTCCAAAATGATTGTCCAACAAAACAACTTTTCAAATGCTCATCTTCATACTATTGGTACTTAGTTAAATTGTATGAAGAACTAGATTTAGTAGTCTACCATCCAGAAGACCCTTACAAAACCTAAACCCAAAAAATCAAACAACCCATTTTTAAGCCTTTTGAACCCTCTAAAGTAGAAAACCCTCAAAAATCTCTTGATCCCTTTATCCAAGGGATCAAAATAAAACTTACCACCTTAGAACTACCTTCATCCTTTTCTTCCAAAAAGCAAGTGAACACTTTGGGAAACAAATCCTAAACAGATTCTAATAAATCTATCAATTGTTCTCCTTCTCTTTAAAACAAACCTTATCAATTACCTTTATAGGTATCAAAACCATAGGTAAACCATATTTCATGGCCAAAACCCATATTTGGACTCATAGTTTTAGATCTTAACCTTGAAAAATGAAATCCTACAAAAAGCCTCTTCCAAAACATTATTACAAATCTCTGATCCTACCTATATCCTTTTAGAAAAAGTATCTCTCCAAAAGCATGAGATCAAAACCACTATTAGAATCAAACTATCATTGCAAATCCCTAAAACCCACATTTCCAAACCATTATTTATTTCCAATACTAGTTATGATTTTAATCCTTCTTATGATCATTCAAACAAAGAACTTTTCCAAGCCAAAACCTTTACAAAATACTTTTATACTAAGATTACTAATAACTATAGTATAATACCTTCTTTACCTAATAACATGAATGTAATCATTCTCACTTACCCTATTTTAATACAAAAATTATCCTAATAAGAACCTAAACCCCAATTACAAGTATCCAAATCTCAGATTAACCACACAGTTGTTTATAAATTATGATCTCATATATGCCCAAAACAACCTTTATCCAGAACTACAAACTTTGTTTTACCAAAAATATGAAAAAACTCTTCAATCCAAGAAAAGCATTACAAAAATTTTTCTTAACTATACAAAATCTTTTCTTGATAGTAGCCAATTACAAAATTATTTTTATTTAAAAAATTTTATTATTTCTAAAAAAGTTTAATTTACTTTGTAGGATTATGGAAAACTTCATAAATATTGAGGGATTCCAACTAAAAACCTTTTCACCAAAGACCAAGCTCTCATTTAGGCATTCTCAAAATAAAAAACTATAATTTAATCAATAATATCTTCTTGATAGTCTGTAGATATCAAAAGGAAAAACTTTTGATTTTCTACATGTTATAAATGCTTTGGCAAAATATTTCTTTACAAAATCTTAAAACTCTAATTACAAATATTATTGTATTTTCAAGGGTGTATTACCAAGAATTGTTACTGAATTTTCCAAAATTCAAGAATAGATTTCTTTGCATCCTAATGTCAATTACAAAGGATATTATGAAGCATTGAGTTTACATAGAAAATACATAGGACCCATATTTTTCATAAACACTTTGGTTCGTCAAGCACTAACTAGAATTCTTATTGCACAAAACTCAATAATTATGCACAGATTTCAAAACCCCAGAACTATTGGAGAGGTTTTCAAAACCTTATTAACACCATCCTCTAGTTTTTGTTTGAAACAAGAAGATGAAAATAGTCTTTCTTCAAATCTACAAAACTATTATGATGAGGTTTCAAGTGTTTGTCTCAGCCTTTACCTCCTCACCTATATAATCATAAGGCATTAGGAAGACATCCTTTTAAGACTCTTTAAATTCCAAATCCTCTCTTTATCTCTTATATTCCTATCCTTTTCTTGTATTTAAAGTTTTTGAATTTCTTTAATCAAAATGTTTTTGTGAGTTATGCATCCCCTAAATGGTATCACCCTAACTAACAGGTGCTAATAGATGGTGTTAAAGGGAGTGACTATGGCGGTTGGATTATTATTTATGAAGTATTCTGTTTGTTATAATAGTTGCCTTGCTCTTCTTTTTTTGTTTGATATTTGATATTTTCTTGACTTGTGATATGATTTATCTATACTTTAGTCTGTTTAGTATAATCAGTATGGTTACTTTCTTGTATTTTGCATATCAGGTATATATATATATTTCACACCTTATTTTTTTAACAGTTTTAGGTCCTATAAATTAAGTTCCTTACAATTAACCATAATGTTCATAGAAGTTGCTAAGGGTATCTCTATGTGAAAATATACTTTTATCTGAGTTAAGACTTTGGTAGTAAAATTGTTTCTTTTTATTCATGTAAATATTCAAGTTTATGTTATTAGGGCTAGTTAGCTAGTTAGGCTTTAAACTCAAAATTATAAATTTGTGTTGTATGACATATATTTGGATTATCTCTTAGTTCCTTCTTTTTCTGAGGCTTATGAGTACCTTAGTGTGGGACCTACATTTACGGTAGTCATATTGGTCATAAGCCTTAAGTTGGGGATGTGATAAAGGTGGCATCAAAGCCTAATTTTTTTTATATACTTTTCATTTGTACTCTAAATGCATTCTATAATCTCTTAGGATGCCATCAAACTTTGTTACTATAGAATGGATAAGTCATGTGTCTATTGACATGCTAGCGAAAAATAGAGTGAAAATTGTCTAATACACCTTAGTTAAATCTTCTTATCTTATTTATACCAAAAAGGGTTTTTGCATTTCAAATCATAAGACATTTAAGAAAGAGTTAAGAAGTGACGATTACTTGATAATTATTGTTGCCAATGAGGCAAGTCCATGATCTAATATACCTAGAGTTAACCTTCTTTCAACATTTAATAGGTTGTAAAATGATTTCTTTGATATTATGGAAAATAATATTTCTAGTAAGCAATCACTTATAAGAGAAATACAACATGTTATAGTTATCTAATCTTTCACACTATGCTGTGAACCCTAAGGAACATAAAAAGTTGAACAGGTAAGTGGAAGAATTGCTTTTCGAGAGTTTTATGCATTATAGTCTTAATCTTTTTGTTGCTCCAGCCTTTTTAACCCTAAAAAGGATGGTTCATGAAGGATATGTGTTAATAGTAAAACTATTAACAAGATCACTATTAATCACAAGTTTCTTATTCTTAGGCTAAACTATATATTGGACATGTTGACTAGTTGTAATTAGTATTCTAAGACAGACTTTTGTAGTGGGTACCACTAAATTTGCATTATACTTAGGGATGAGTGAAACTTTGCATTTTAGATGTAAGATGGATTGTGTGAGTGATTAGTCATGTGTTTTGTATTATCCAATGCTCCTAATACCTATCATAATTCATGTTTTAAAGTCATTCATAAGTCAGTTCTTAGTAATCTATTTTGTAAATATTATTGTGTAATAATCTTAATGACAATTATTAATACAAATCCAAATAAAAGGGCTATTATGTTGTTTACATATAAATGTAAAATGTACGCTTTCACTTGCAACATAAACTTTTGATTAGATTTTTTTTTATTTTTATTGTCAAACTTACAAAAATGTCATAAACGTGCCATTAGCATCTTCTCTATGTCTAATTTTTTCTTTCAATTTTTTTGGAGAATGCAAATTATCATCTTGAACATGTGTCAAATGTATATCAAGTTTATATGTGTCTTATGCCAAAATTTTAAGAACTAAACTAATTATTAAACTAAAAAATTTGGAGGTCCAAGTTTTAACTAATTTAACCATTTTAATTGTAATTGAACTAATAAAATTAGTATTTAATATTAAATATTTAAGAAAATATAATTATATACAAAATATAAGTTATAAATTACAATATACACAAATATAGATATATAGATACGTATGTGTGTATGCACGTGTGTATATATATATAGCAAATAAATTTAATATAAATAAAATAATTTATATTAAAAGAATAAATATAATATAATATATAATTTCATATATTTTGGTTTCAATATATATAAATACATCATATAAATATTTTATCTAATTTTTATGATTTGGAATTAAAAAAAAAGGAAAAGGAAGAAAAAAAGTTATAAAATGGTGTAATTCTTATTTTCAAGAAAAATAAAATGTAGAAAAATAGTTTATATCATCACTCTTAGTATAGTGGTAAAAACTACCATTTATATCTTTTATCGTTTGAGTTTAAAGTTTTTTATCTCTTTAATTTTTCACTAATTTTTAAAAGAAACTAAATCGAAAAGACCATCATTAATTCACCAATTTACAATCCAATTGACTAGTTCACCAGTTGGCCATCAATTTTTAAAGCCAACAAGTTTTTAGAGCAAAGTGAACTAAGGTTTGATTTTTTATTTTGCTAATTCAATTAACCAATCTAGTTTGATCTTAAAAACCTTGTCTAACACATGACAAACATAGCATACACCATAAAGTGTCATGTTCGCGCATCCTTGTTCATGACAAATTAGATATTATTCTTGGAACAAAATGTTGATTGGAAATGAAAACTAACCAAAATGTTAAGTAAAGTGAGTTTTATTAAATGGTTTCATAATCAAAACATTCATCAAACCTAAAAAGTTAGTGTTAAGGTTTAATCTATTTAATTGGTTTGATTATAAATTGTTCCTATTGAATTGGTAATTAATATTAAATATATAAAATTTAAAATTTATGTACATTATATATAAAATATTAATGCAAAAAAGATAATAATATATAAGTTATAAGTTTTACATGTATTACAAATATCATAAGTAACAGATTTAATATAATGTAATTTATAATTTAACCTATGGTAAGATTATAAAACTAATCAATTTAATATATTAAATACAAAGTAGATTGTACTTTGTAAACTTTTTATTTTAAAATAATCTATGACTTTGTTTCTTAAGAAAAGACAACATTATAATATAAAAAGATAGTCTAAATTTAAACAATTAGGTATAATAATATAGTATTTAATTTGATATTGTTGATATTAATTTAGATTAAAAGATCATTAGAATTATATTAGAAGTTAATTTAGTCGAGTCTTGATTTAGTTTTATTATTTGGATAGATCTAAGTGTTAGTTAATATATATAAAGATACAATGTAGTTCTCTTTTTTATGTGTAGCATTTTATTATATTAATGAAAAAGTGAATTATCATATAATTGTCTAATAGTGGTATTAGAATGGTATTTTGATTTAGAAGAGTAAGCATATAAGTCTCATCTAAGCCACCATAAGAGTTGTTGGAGTTACAAAAGTCACCAAACTACTAGTTTTTGTTGTTAGAACTGTCACTCACCATTGTCATAGTGTCATCACCGACCACCATGCATTGTTAGAAGTCGCCATCTACCTCACCAAAAGTTACCCCCTACACCACCAAACACTAATAACTTCAAATCTAGCTTCCACACACGCAAAAAGACACTAAAATGCAACATATCTAAATCTAATGCTCAAGTTGCCAACCTTTACCACACAATGTGCCCTTTTTGGTTGTTGCCACAACATCAAACCATAGTCATTCAACTCCCCAACCACCAATCTACCTTCTTTACCCGATAAGTTGTTGGAATTAATGCCAGTGGTAAAAAGGAGAAGCAAAAAAAAAAAAAAATAGAGTTAGAATTACAAATAACAGAAGTTATAGGACATAATTGACAATAATAAAAGTTAAGGGTCAAATAAAAATAATCAAAGTTTGAGTGTCATATTGCAAATAAAAAAATTTTAGAGACCAATTTGGGTATTAATTTGTAAATCAAGAATTTTGATATGAATGACACAATTCAAATTTCAATTCTTATTATACATGTGCAAAATTATAATCAATGGTGTGTGCAGATGAATGTCTTGTTTTATTACAATAAATTGCTAAATATTATGGAGAATGGACTTGTAGCACATATAGTACATGCAACAAAAGTATAAAGACCCATTTCTTGAGAGTTACAAAAGGACTAAAAGGCACTTTCTTTTCATCAATTAGGGGATGAATGATGAAATTTTTAAGAAAATTGTAAGAGTAACTTCATCAAAGTAGGCATAGGATACCTTAATGACATCATTCCAAGCTACAAAGAAAGTTAAGAAGGTGAAATTCCAAGTCTTACAACATTAATCTGAACTTTTGCAAATGGAAATTTCAAAAACTATTTTAGTTTACATAAATAAAGTTCTTTCACTAACAAATCAAATGAGAATTTATAGAGAACAACTAAATAATTAGGTGAAAGTTGAAAAGATTTTGCAAACACTCATATCATAGTACGAGTATATTATGGTTACAATTGAAAAGGCACATGATTTGTCCCAAAAGTCAATTGATGAACTAACGAACATTGCAAGCTAATGAATAATACATCAATGAGAAGCATATTAAGAAGCCAATAAAATAAGTACTCCAAAGTTAGACTCTTGCCAAAAGAAAACAGAGTGATAAATCAAAGTAAAAGTAAGATTCCTCTCATGGTAAAAGATGAAGACGTGGACGTAGTGGTAATTACTACAACAATCGAGGTCGAAGAGGCCACTACAACAGTTATGGAGATAGAAATAATCAATAAAATAACCAAAAGAGATTATACCAAACATGGTAAAAAATAATATGACAAATCTAATATTGAGTGTTACTCATGTCATAAGTGTAACCATTATACTAATGAGTATAAGTCTAAGGAGACTAATTAGACAACTCATTATACACAAAAGGGAGATACTACTGATGGATATTAAGCCCTTATGATGATTACTGCAACTACCAAAATGCCAAATTATAACATATGGTTTCTTGATACCAAGTGTACCAATCATATATGTGGAAAGAAAGAGTTCTTTATTGATCTTGATGAGTTAATTTGTTCCATAGTCAAGTTTGTCAAAGATAACAATGTTCCAATGATAGGAAAGGGACAAATTCTCATTAAGTTAAAGAATATAAATTATAATTACATTTCATATGTGTTTTATGTATAAAAAATGAAGAACAATCTACTCAATTTGGACTAATTGCTTGAAAAAGGATATAACATATGATTACATGATAATTATCTCTCAATTATTAATAAGAGAGGTATACTCATTCTCAAATCTCTTTTCATAAAGAACTAGACGTTTTAAGTTAATGTCATTGATGTTTACACTTGTCCTAGTGTTATTGTAAAATATGAGTCTTGGGTATAACATATAATTATGTGATAATTATCTCTTAATTATTGATGGAAAAGGTACACTCATTCTCAAATTCCCTGTAATGAAAAACTAAATGTTTTGAGTTAATCTTTCCATTAATATTTACTCTTGTCTTAATGTTGTTGTAAAAGATGAGTTTTGGTTGTAGCATCTTATTTTAGTCATTTGAATTTTTTTAGTTTGAAACTGCATGCACAAGGAAATATGGTGACAAGTTTGCCTAGGATATATCACCTTAGTCAGATTTATGAAACTTGTATTTTTCCAAAACAAATCATATAGCCTTTTATGATTGATTATTTTCTTACTTTCATTGATTATTTTACAAGATATAGCTTTATTGCATGCAAAAGAAATCTAAGATGTTTAACTATTTTAAAAAGTTTAAAACTTATATTAAAAAATATAGTGTGTACTATATTAAAATTCTATGATCTAATGAAAGTGGTGAGTATATTTCTAATAAGTTCAAAGAGTGTTGTGAAGCACACGAAATCAAGTATGAAGTCTCAATTCCCTACATCCCACAATATAATAGAGTTGTTGAAAGGAAGAACAGATCAATCATACATATGTTGAAAAGCTTGTTAAAGGTTAAAAAAGTACCTAATCCTTTTTAGGTAGGAGTTGTTTTATGTTATATTTACTTGTTGAATAAATCTTTAATAATAAGTATTCAGAATGTCATTGCTAAAAAAGTATGGAGTGATTTTATACCTAGTGGAAGGTGCCTTAAAGTCTTTGGTTATATTGCTTATGCTCATGCTCTAACAGAGACAAAGAGAAAACTAAATGATCATGAAATGAAAACTGACTTTTTCGGTTACATCAAAAAAAGATATAAATTGTTTAATCTTATGACAAAAAAAAGTGATTATGAGCAAAGATGTGACCTTTGCTAAAGAGCAAAATAACTCTTAAAGATGGATAATTACTATTATAAAAGAAGAAGAAACTTAAGCTATTGTCCCTAATGCAAATGGGGAAGTCTCACTAGTTGTTTGTATGGAATCTTATACCACAAGCTCCAAATAATGAAAGACCAAGGAGAAATCAGTAATAATTAATTAGATTACAAGATTATAAGGTAATCTCTAATAGTGCCATTAATGATGATAAAGATTTGGTGCATTTTGTCATATTTGCAAATTATGAACCTATATCATTTGATGAGACAATTAAGATACAACGTGGATAAATATTATGAATGAAGAACTTAAGGCCATTAAGAAGACTAAAGCATGAAAGCTTACTAATATTCCACAAAGTCAAAAGGCTATTTATATGAAGTGGGTTTTCAAGACTAAGCAAAAGTCAAATGGAGAAATAGAGAAAAATAAAGTAAGATTGATTGCAAAAGGGTTTGAATAACAACCTAATCATGATTATCATGAGGTATTCTCACCTGTTACTCAAATGGATATTGTTAGACTTATAATCGTTCTGACTACGTAAAATCATTCAAAACTCATCAAATGGATATGAAGTCAGTTTTCCTTAATAGACCTCTTGAAAAGAAAGTGTTTATCAAGCAACCACTTGATTTTGTGAAGGAAGGAAGTAAAGAGAAGGTGTATAAGTTGAAGAAAGCATTATATGACCTGAAATAAGCACCAAGAGCATGAAACAAGCACATTGATTTTTTTTTTTTTAATAAGACCAATTTCTAGAAGTGTCCTTCTGAGTATACCTTATATGTGAAAGTCAATGATATTAGTGATATTTTATTGATGTGTCCACATATTAATGACTTGATCTTTATAAGAAATAATTTCAAAATGATTAAAGATTTTAAGAAGTTTTTGATGCATGAATTTGAGATGAAAGATTTAGGTTTAATGTTTTATTTTCTTAGCATTGAAATGATTCAAGATGATGATATGTTGTTGAGTTTTTAAAGAAATTTCAAATGTATGATTGCAATTTTGTGAGAACTCCCATTGAAATTAACACTAAATTGTTTAAGGTAATGAAGTATTTGTTTATTTTACATGCTTTAAGTAGATCATTAAGAGTTTAAGATATTTGATATGCACGAGACTTGAAATATCTTATGAAGTTGGTTTGATCAGTAAATTTCTGGAGTCTACTCACTAATCTCATTTGTAAATTGCAAAGAGGATTTACAATACATAAAAGGAACCTATGATCATGACTTACTTTATTTTTCATTTAGAAGTTGTTTTCTTATAGGTTATTCTAATAGTAATTAAGATAGAGATATTAAAGATCATAAAAGTACTTCTAGTTATTATTTTAACTTTAGAACTGCTATTTATTTATGGGCATCCAAGAAATAGACTATTATACCACTTTCAACTTATGAAATAGAGTATGTAGCTACTGTTTCAAGTGCTTATTAAGTTCTTTGGTTATATAATTTGTTCAGTGAGATCTATGTTTTAATTAAGGTTTTACAAAAATATTTGTTGATAATATTTCTACAATGAATTTGGCTAAGAATCCAATAACATATAGAATGAGTAAATATATTGATACTTATTTTCTTTTTTTTTTTAAGAAATCATATTGATAAAAATGATGAGAACGTTAGAGATGATGGGTGGAAGGCTTCAAATAATGCAAGAAATCCATTGCATATTTTAGAAAGCCTAATAACACGAGCTAAAGCCAAAAAGATGAAAGAAGTACTAAATGGGCTAATTAAGGATATTCAGGTCAATTAAGTTTTAAATGGTGGGAATTCAAGCTTGAAAGAGAGTTTAGGCCTTATTAATATAATTATAGTACTTAATGGGTCAAGATTAAGTAATAGCATTCACTCCCAATTAGGACTTTATTGTTTGTGTAAGAATTTGTCCTTAAATAGGTATTCTTCCTTAATAAGAATTTTTCCAAAGTAAGAATTTATATCATTTTAGGATTGCTATATTAGCCTATAAATAAACACCTCCTTGTATGCTCTGGATCATCAAACAACTTTGAGAGAAATAAAAAGCAAGGGTTTTCTCTTTTGATTCTTTCAAGAACTAACAAACTTATCAAGAGGTACTTCTTCTTATGGCATTCAACTTAACTTATCACTCCCAATTCCTTTCTTTCTGAAGTGTGGCATCTATATTCTTCTTGAATACCCTAGGTTCATGTTCCTTTAAATATTGGGTCTAGGGTTTATGTTATTACAATTTGATTTAGCTTTACTAAATTGGGTCCTTAAGTCACGTCTTTTTGGGGTTTTTTGCATCAATTGGTATCAGAACTTGGTTCTAAATCAAGTTGAATCAACTCATTCTTCAAGTTTCTACCTTATGATTTATTTTAGTTTAGTTTGTCTATTAAGTGCATTGTCATTCAAATGCTCTAATTTGTTTGTTTGCAATATTTCTCTCTTTGCTTGTTTGTTTGAGATCATAACTAATAAAAATATACTAATTTCAATTCCAATTGTTGTGTCTAAGTATTCTACTGCTATTTTGTGTTGAGCAAAAGAAAAGAAAAAATAAAAATGAAAAGAAAGAGCAACAAAAAAAAAAGAAAAGTAAAGGAACAAAAGCAACAAGGCATCAAATTCAAGTTATTAATAAAAGTTAATAGTTTGTTCATATTGGTCACAAGAATAATATAGTTTTCTTACTTAACCCTAATTCTATCATCTATTTTCTTGTTTTGTTATCTAAGTTTGTCCTCTAGGTTTAACCCTTATCCTAATTTTTGTGAGTTTAGTTCATTAAATTCATTTGTCGTGATATCTTTTATATTTTTTTTTTGACTCATTGTTCTTTAATTAATTCAATTATAGTCATTTATCTTATTCGGTTTAAAATCAATCCTCTTGATTTAGTTTGTTTAGTTTTTCAAAGAGCTGAAATGGAAAATTTAAGTGGTAAAAAGCAAAAGTGCAAATTCATATTAAGAACAAGTCATAAAAAGTGTAAACACGAGGGAGAGTGACATCTCTTCTTTTGAGTTAAACATGCAAGGGAGTGTTCTATAAGGTATCTTAATTATTTTGTGTAAAAGTAATACTATGACTTCTATAGACAAAGGTGCGACTTAGGAGGGTGTTTATGATATGTCCTTTATGATCAAAGTTATGCAACAACAATTTAAGTGCACAAATACCAGATTTGATGATATGAAGACAAGGATAAAAGAGTAAGTTAATATAATAATAGAGTTGCAAAGGAGGCATGGGGAATATGAGACTCCTAAAACAAGAAGGAAATTAAGATGTGCCTATAACCATGAAAATGATGTAAAAGATGATGAATTTGACAATCAAATTACTGTAGTTAGAATGGCCAATAATAGAAGGGATCTGAGAGATTTTATGAGGTAAGACACCTATGATTGTGACTTAGGTAATATTAAAATGATAATTCCTCCATTATAAGGTAATGATGATCTTGATGCATACCTAAAATAGGATAAAAAGGTTAAATTGGTTTTTTACTACCACAACTATTCTGGGGAGTAAAAGGTAAAACTTATTACCATTGAATTTACTGATTATGCTATTATTTAGGGGGATCAACTTGTTTTGACTAGGAGAAAGAATTGTAAGTGGCCTAGTGATACATGGGAAGAGATAAAGAATATTATGAGGAAGAGATTTGTCCCTAATCACTATTACAAGGAGTTGTACCAAAGGCTACAAGAGCTCACTAAATGCACCAAAAGTGTGGAGGATTACCACAAAAAGATAGAGATTATCATGATTAGAGCAAATGTAGAAAAAGATAGAGGGGCAACCATGGCTCAATTTCTACAAGGGCTAAATAAAAATATAGCCAACGTAATTGAATTGCAACATTATATGGCATTAAAAGACATGGTGCATATGGAAATGAAAGTTAAAAGATAGCTTAAACAAAAGGGTTCCACGCGATTTAGGCAAAATTTGGTTTTACCATATCTTAGAAGCTAAATTAGAGTAAAAAGGATGAAAAAGTTGATTACAAGTCCAAAGTAGAGCTATCCAAGAGCAATAATGTGGTTTTAACAAGAAGGCAAGTCATTTTGACCCCTAACCAAGTAGAAATAGAGATGTTAAATGTTTTAATAAAGATGTTAAATGTTTTAAGTGTTTGGGCAGGGGTCACATCGCATCTTAATGTCTAAATAAATGTGCAATGATCTTAAGAGGTAACGATGATGTTGAAACTATAAGTGAATCAAATGATAATTCTATGTCATCATTAAAGGGTGAAAGTGATAAAAAGGAGTATCTAATTAATAAAATAGCTCTCATTGCAAAGCGAGCATTAAATGTGCAAGTAAAGAAAGAAACTAAGGTGTAATAAGATAATATCTTTCAAATGAGGTGTCTCATCAAAGATAAGATATGTAGTATGATTATTGATGGTGGGAGTTATACTAATGTTGCTAGCACAACTATAGTTGAAAAGCTAAATTTACCTACTATGAAGCATCTTAGGCCATATAAGCTTTAATGGTTGAATGAGAATGGTGAAGTTAAAGTAAATAAGTAAGTGATCATTTCATTTTCTATCGAAAGGTATCATGACGAAGTTTTATGTGATATCGTACCTATGCATGCAGGTCATATTCTATTAGGAAGGTCATGGTAATTTGACAAACGAGTTATGCATGATGGCTTCAAGAATCAATATTCCTTTATAATGAACAAAAACTCATCACTCTTGTACTATTATTACCTCAACAAGTTTATGAGGATCAATTAATGATTAAAAATAAGAGTGAATAGAAAAGAGAGATTCGAAAAAGAGAAAAGAAAGGTGAAAATGTGAGGACACAAAAGAGAGAGAAGAAAACAGAAAGTTTCTATGCAAAAGAAAGTGACATCAAAAGAGCATTTTATGTCAAATAGCTTATGATTATACTTTTGTACAAAGAGACTTATTTAACATTAATAAGTTTGGCCCGTCTTTACCTAGTGTTTTCATTTCTCTTTTGCAAGAATTTGAAGATGTATTCCCTGATGATGTTACAAATGGATTGCCACCTAAGAGAGAAATTAAGTATCAAATTGATTTTATCCTTGGTGCGTCCATCCCAAACCAACTAGCATATAGAAGTAATCCTGAGGAGACAAAGGAGTTTTAAAGATAAGTTGAGGAAGTTAAGGAAATTATTTCAAAGGGATATGTGAGGGAAAGCATGAGTTCATGTGCAGTTCCTATCTTATTTATACCCAAAAATGATAGAACTTGAAGAATATGCGTTGACTGTCAAGCAATCAACAAAATTACTGTAAAGTATCATCACCCTATACCTTGGTTAGATGACATATTGAATGAATTGCATGGTTCATGTGTCTCTTCTAAAATTAATTTAAAAAAGGATATCACCATATTAGGATAAGAGAGGGAGATAAGTGGAAAACAACATTCAAAACTAAGTATGGTTTATATGAATGGTTTGTTATGCCATTTGGTTTCACTAATGTACCAAGTACTTTTATATAACTAATAAATCATGTTTTGTGTCTATTCATTGGTAAATTTATGGTTATGTATTTTAATGATATTTTGGTCTATGATAAAAGCCTAAAAGAGTATTTTGATCATTTACATTTTATTTTAATTGTTTTACGTTCTGAGAAATTGTATGCTAATTTGAAAAATGTTCCTTTTGTACTAATTAGATCACATTTCTTGACTATGTTATGAGTGTTAAAGGTATTAAGGTTGATGAGAAAAAAGTTAGGTCAATTAGTGATGTGCATAGCTTTCATGGTCTAGTTAGTTTCTATAGACGCTTTGTTAATAACTTTAGCACTATTGTTGCAACACTAATTGAGATTATAAAAAAAAAAACATGAGTTTTAGGTAGAGTGGTGATTAAGATAAGACTTTTAATTGTATTGAGAAAAAATTAAGTTCTACACCCTTACTAACTTTACAAAAAATTTTAAGATTGAATATGATATTTTAGGTATTGACATTGGAATTGTTTTTATGCAGGAAAGGTGCCCAATTGCCTACATTAGTGAAAAGTTAAGTGAAGCAAGTCTTAATTATCCTACTTATGATTAAGAGATGTATGCATTGGTACGAGTTTTAAAAACATGACAACATTATCTTTTCCCCAATGAGTTTGTCATCCATACTAACCATGAATCTTTAAAACACTTAAAGAAACAAGAAAAGTTGAACAAAAGACATACTAAGTGGATCAAATTTACTAAGACCTTTCCCTACATTACCAAATATAAATAAGAAAAATGTGATAACTAATTTATTATCTCACAAGTATACTCTAATCTCTACACTTACTACAAAATTATTAGGATTTGAATATATTAAAGATTTATATATAAATGATCCTGACTTTACTAATATGTATAAAGTGTGTGAAGAGTCAACTTTTGAGAAGTTTTATAGGCATAAGGGTTTATTATTTAAAGAAAATTGTTTATGCATATCTATAAATTCTTTAAGGGAGTTGGTTATGAGAAAAGTTCATTAAAGTGGTCTAATGGGTCATTTTAGAGTTAAGAAAACCCTAGATATCATAACAAAACATTTCTTTTGGTCACACATAAAACGAGATGTTAAGAGGTTATATGAGAAATGCATAACATGCAAACATGCTATATATAAAGTTTTACCTCATGACCTATACTGAGTTGTCACGATCAAAAAAGGGTAGGGATTATATATTTGTTATTGTTGATAGATTTTCGAAGATGACACACTTCATCCTATGTCATGAAATCGATGATGCAAGCAATATGGCTAAATTATTCTTTAGAGAAGTAGTACATTTGCATAGCATGCCATAAAGTATTACTTCAGACTAAGATACAGAGTTCTTAAGATATTTTTAGAAAACTTTATAAGGTAAGTTAGGTATTAAATTATTGTTTTTAACTACTTATTATCTACAAACTGATGGGCAAACTAAGGTGGTTAATCAAATTCTTTCTACTCATTTGTGTGCTATTATTTGAACGAATTTGAAAATATGGGAAGATTGTTTATTGCATGTCAAGTTTGCATATAATAGGAGTGTTCATTTTGCTACTAGTTATTTTCCATTTGAAATTGTATATGGTTTTAATCTATTGATTCCTTTAGATTTGGTACCTATACCTATCAATGAGTATGTTATCTTAGATGGTGAACACAAGACTAACATGATAACAAATTTGTTTGAAAAGGTGCATTAACATATTGAAAAATGAATTGAATAATATACATCCAATATTAACAAAGGGTGAAAGAAAATGGTGTTTGAACCTAATGATTGGATTTTGGTGCATATATGTAAGGAAAAATTTCTAACTCAAAGGCATTTAAAACTACAACCTAGAAGAAATGGTCTATTTCAAGTTATAATACGAATTAATGACAATAATTATAAGTCGGACTTTCTTGATAAGTGTAATGTAAGTACCACATTTAATATTTTTTATCTTTCCCTTTTTAATGTAGGTGATGATTTAAGGACAAATCCTTTTGAGAAGAGGGGACCTTAGAGATGATAGGTGGAAAGCTTCAAATATTGCAAGGGATCCATTGCACATTCTAAAAGACTTAAAAACACAAGTTAAAATCAAAAATATGAAAGAAACATTAAATAGACTAATTAAGGACATTCCGACCAATTAACCTTCAAATAGTACAAATTTAAACTTAAAAGAGAATTCATACCTTATTAATATGATTATAGTACTTAATAGGTCAGAATTAAGTAATAACATTTACTCTTAATTAGGAGTTTATTATTTGTATAAAAATTTGTTCCTAAATAGAAACTTTTCCTAAATAAAGAATTTTTCTAAATAGAAATTTATATCTTTTTAAAATTACTATTTTAATCTATAAATAGACATTTCTTTATATGCTTTAGATCATCAAACAATTTTAAAAGAAATAAAATAAATAAAAAGTAAAGGTTTTCTCTTTTGATTCTTTTGAGAGTTAACAAACTTATCAAAAGTTACTTTTTCTTGTAGTATTCTCATTCTCAATTCCTTTATTTTAGAGGGTGACGTTTATATTTTTGTTAAATACCCTAAGTTGTGTTCTTTTGAATGTTAACTTTAGGATTTGTATTATTACAATCTAATTTAATTTTTCTATATATTCTTTAATTTTGTGTGTATGTTAAGTCTTTAAGTTATATTTTTCTTTTTTAAATTTTCTGCATCAAAAGGATATTGAATTAATATATTATAAGTTTGAAAATTAAGTAGTTGATATTATCGTAAAATTGTTGAAGTATAAAGTATTTGTTAAGATGAAGTTAATATTAAAATTAAAAATATTACCAAATCAAAATTAAGAAGAATGTTGATATTAATTTAAATTAAAAAATTATTAAAATTATAATAAAAAATAATTTAGTCATTTAATTTTATTATTTAAATAAATTTAAATATGCATTAATATATATAAAGATATAATCTAATTTTTTTATTAAAGCATACTATTTTATGAAATTAATAAAAAAATATTATATAATTATTTAATAAATATATGTGGGTTAAAATTATTTTTACAATTATATTGTTAATTTTTTTTAGGAAACGAAAAATATAATCTCGTCCTCCAAGTTGTACCAGTGGTGGCTGTTGCTTGCTTGTGAGAAGCAGGCTTGAGTTCACTCTTCCCTGCCCATATACATTTTTGCCATAACCATTTTTGAAAAATAATTTGGGCAACGTGGCTCACTGCAGAACCATCGATTTAGTATTCTTTTAATAGGTTTTGTTTCCTCTAGCTTAAGGATTTAAATTGAATCGAATTATAAATTGATTATTAAATTTTTTAATTAAATTAATCGATCTACTTGTATGCCTTTTATAAAAAGGTTAATACACTTTCTATTTCTATATTTTTATCCAAATATTTCAAAACCGAAAGGTGGAAAGCCACGTTACATTCTATCCTCGCTGGGAAATAAAAAACAAAAGGTCATCTAAACCGTTCATCAACGATTTGGCGGCTGAGATGGACCTATGATTTTGAACTTTTGAAACCGTTGCATCGGGTCTACTACACCAATGTCGTGGTAGATTGTTGCAGTCACTCTGCAATAAAGCTACCCTGACGGGTCAATCAGCATTAAAATTAAGCGCAGGCCAGGACAAATCCTAGCCTACGTTTGTCAAAAAATGGTGCCTGTCCTGTCGGCATATCGAACGATTCTCAGCTTTTTTCGTACTGTTTACTTTTATGACGTTAGAGTAAGAAATTTAGATTTGCCGTGCAGGAGATGACAAAAATAGTTCACGCTTTTACAATTCCAAAAAACTAAAAAATTTAAATATTTATTTTTAAAATTTTATATTGTATTAAAAAATATAAATTTATAAAAATTATAAAAAAAAAAACAATTTTTGTTATAAAACTTAACTAATGAGTCTATTAATGAAGTAAAAACAACAAATAATCAATTATGAGCGAAACCAACCCAAGAAACAGCTACACTGTTGGTACGTATGTCCCTGTTAGTAAAGCATGTACTGCTTTAAAGGCTGTTTTGTGCGACTGACATTGCAAAAATAGTACGTTGAACTGTTGCCGATCGAGGGCATCGTTCAAGTACACGATTTTCGACATCTTTTCTATAAGATGTCACAACAAAAACATTTTGATCCATTTAAATTTCAGTTTGAGATTTATTTTGGTGGTTTAGTCTATGTTAATACCTTATGGCCGTTTTTGTCAAACGCCACCGACAATTTCATGAAGTCAAAGCACTAACCTTTTCTTCTAAAGGAAAAAGCAAAATTTACGAAATGCTCCTTAAATATTTGTCTACTATGGATTATAATTTGGTCTGTATGTTTTTCTTTTATATATGTACTTTAGTTCTTAAATATTTTTCTCTATTAATGTTTTAATTTTACGAGGACTGAAATGTTGAAATTAAAAAAATTTCATCTATGTTATTTTCACATAATGTACCCCAAGGTTTTATTATTCAAGGAAATACTCAATTACAATTCAACATTACAAAAGGAGAGGATGAAAATTTATAAGAAAAACAAAAAACATTATTTTCCTTAGAATAGTTACAGATTTCTACAAGACAGTTTTGATAACAAATTTCCATAACAAGGCCAGTTAATTAAGTCGTGTGCTAGCCCAAAGATTGTCGATACAGCCGTGTAATTTGTGCACATTATATATCAAGGATGAAATAAATTTGTTTACAATATTCAAAATTTGTTGTTAAAAATGATAGTAAGTACCAACACAATTAGCTATTTAAGGTCTCACAGTAATATGATGAGGGGTAGGATGAATTTTAATTTCGTTCATAAACAAAGGAAAAAGAGGATATTTCTTTTTGGCAACAAACTATCTTGACTACTAAAATTTGTAAATTGTTGCGGATATATCGACCCTCCAAACTCAGCAAATTAATATACTGGGAACCAAGTGGCATATTAATTGCATGAAATTTCTGTAAAGAAACAACATAAGTGAAATTTTTTTTTATCCCTTTCTTTTATAGTTTTATAGTCTGGGTTAGGCAAGTTCAAGTGAGGCTAGATATACTAATTATGATGAGAAAAGATTTCAAAATCATGTCATCTACAACAGGACTAAGAAATTGACAAATTACCAAAAAAAATTCCAAAAAAACGATTATATAATTGAACCAAGAAGTCATACTTCCACCCGACCTATTATTCCAAAACTTGAGATTAATACCCAGTACCAACAAAACTATTATTAATTATTCAACTACATTCAGAATTCCCCATTTGGGTTGTGATTATAATAAAGTAAAAGAAAAAAAAAAAAAGAAGGGAATCAGTTATCAAAACATTCTCATATATAGCAACCATAAGAACAGGACAAAAGCAACAAGCCATATTTGTGAGCCATGGAACAGCCCACCTAATTACCTCTGTACTACTTCGTTAGCAATGTAATATTAGCAAGCAACATTTAACAAATAATAACATTAAAACAACAAACACAGTGATCTAGTAGGAAGGAAGATTGTTCATTCCATACAAGGTCATAAAATCAATTTTCTCTCAAAATATTTGGTGGGACTAAATATACATCATAAGCATAAACAATTATATGAGTTATTAGATTTTCTTGCTAAGGCCATGGAGTTGCTTCTCTAGTGGATTTAGTTTAAAGGTCAGCCTGGTGTATAGCTTGAAGATGCAATCCCTTTGACGAAACCACGGAATACCATAAATACTTTTTCATTTTTTAACCCAACAAAAATAACTAGCAACATTAATTAATTAGCCTTCCAACTAGATAGTTTACAATTTAAGTACAAAAATTGTCATAATTATCATCATCATGACCCTTATTATTGTCTCTAGGAGAGCTAAGAGGAAACAGGGGCAGCAACTCAGGTGGCTCATCTCCTCTGTGCGTGCTCAAAGGACTTGGGTGCAAATAGAACCCCTTCTTGGCAATGGCCCTTCTTTCCTCCCATTCCGCCGCATCCCCTGGGCTCCCATGTGCGGAGAACGCTTCACATGGTGAACTCGGGCTCACACGCCCGGCAAAGAAATCAAGTGGAGAAACAGGAGACATCAAGAACCCTCTCTGTCTGAGATAGAATAGGTCATGAGGATGGTTGCAAACTTTGTTGGTGTTGCTTTCGTGGAGGTTGATTTGAAGTTTCTTGGCGCTTGTTCGCCGATCTTGAAGCTCGAATGCTAGTCGTTTGGGGCCGGGGGCGGTGACGGATCGAGTTGGGTGGGTTAGAGGGAGCTTTTGAGTCGATGGGTCGTCGGGTGGTCCGGTGAGTTTTTGGACTATGGTGCGGAAGGCTGATGGGTCGGCTTGGACAAAGGTGGTGTTGGGAGAGCTTGAGTCCGTTCCATAGGTAAGTGGGGTGGTGATGGCGGCAGCGGCGGCGATGACGGTTGCGCTGGCAGTAGCGTTGGTGTTATTACAAGTGGAAGATGCCATGAGAGAGGCTAACGGGTCACTCGAGCACAAAGTCTTGTGATTTCTTTCTTTGTTTTGGCTTATTGGGAGAGAGGGCGATAAGAGAGATGATGGGGTTTTAAGGGTTACCGTTTTGCGATTTTATGGGGCAACTTCAGCGGGTTTATGTCGGAAGGAGGATATCATGCTATAGTTCCGCAATATATAATATTTTGCTCTAATATTTGCTTTGTTGTTTAGCTGGTTTTTGGGGGATGGGGTTGACTTGATGGTCTTTTTATCCTCATTTTGTTTCCGAATTATGTAATGATTCTCGATCGTAAAAATAATTATGCAACCATATTTATTCATATTTTCAGTACAGGATTTTTTTTTCTTAAATTGGTGTCGATCTTTGAACCTGCCTGTGAAAATTAAAAATTCAATTGCTCTACCATAAACAATAATACACTTTATTTAATCAACATTTGGACTAAGACTTATTAGAAGTCTTAAATTTAGTTGATCAACGATAGTAATAAACCCAAGAAAGACTATCTGAAAATAAATGTAAGCATGAAACTAACCTTAGATCTCTTGATATGGAACTTAGTTAATTGGAGAATCATTACAACACAAATAGGTGCAATTGTCCATAGCTCCTACGGTGGTCATTCCTTCAACAACCGTGAAGTAGATCTGGGCATGGTTTTTGTTTGAACTAAAATTAAATCAATATCATAATCGAAATCATACAAGTACAGAAACATAACACAACCGAAACTGCCAATAAACAATTATCTCCAAATCAACCGTTTTAAATACCAAAAGCGACACTGTCTAATTCTGGATTGAAACCAAATTGTGAATAACCGGTCCGGTTCTAGTTTCCTGAGCACGAAACCAAAACCACGGATTTCGGAAACAAAATAGAAATTGCAATGACCCATGCATCGATCTACTACAACGATTACCTTTTTTTTTTTTGTCATAATATACATGAGTCCATCCGAAAGGATTACTAGTTGAAAGTCCAAATCCCGTGTATTAATTGAAAGGCGAGGCCATTATAATCTTGTAATGACAACATGACAAACCCAAATCAATTCATATACTTATGTTCAAACCTTGGAAAAAGGAGGAATGATGTGGAAGCAAGTAGGTTATAGTTTTACGCAGTTATGTATTCATATCTTCAAAGAATTTGAATTTTTTCAAAAAACAAAAACTTAAGGGAAGTAATTGAATTAGTTTGTGATATTCATAAATAAAAGGACAAAATTAGCTGGCATTGAATGATAATTCATGTGGGGGTCAGCGAGTGTGTGACATTGAAACAAGAAAAGAGGGGGCGAGGACCTTGCAGCAACGGGACTCGTCTATACGACTCTTGACCTGTACTTACTGTGAAACAATAAATATAATGAAATTAGGTGACAATTACTAATAAGTAAATTATATTTTATTGATAAAATTATATATATATTTTAACCATATATTAGTTATATAGTATAATATTTTTTATAGTACAAGTTAATATTACATCATTAATATAAAAGACAAGCATGATCTCATTTTTTTGAAAGAAATTAATCTTAATTGATGGACAATTAGTAGAAAGATTGTATCTAATAGATATTAAGCAATTGGTAGAGAAATCGTAATAGATAGAAATTGAATAATTGATAGAGAAATTATTACTAAATAGGACACATTATTATTTCCTTTGACACCCCTTACAAGTTGACGTGGAAGAATGCACAATAAACTTGGATTATAAAAGTTGAAAGTGAACTATGGAGAGCCCTTAGGTGAAATTATTGACAAGTTGATCTATAGTAGAGATGTACTAAATATGCAATTAATTTTTGGTGATTTGTTCTTATACAAAGTGGTAATCAATTTTCACATATTTTATTCAAGTATGAAAGATAAGATTCCTTGTTAGATAGATAATAGAGATGTTTTCATACTAAAGAACTAAAGGACCTTGCCAAAACACATCAAGATCATATAAGAGAACCTTAATCCAAATGAGTTTAGTAGTTGTATTAACTAAACTTTTGAATTCAGCCTTTATGTTAGATTAGGGGATTGTCCGTTACTTACAAAAACTCCATGAGATGAGATTAGAGCCAAGGAATATGCCAAAGTTTCCAACTAATTGTCTAGTTTCATGGTCTCTACCCTAACCTACATTTGAAAAAGCACAGAGATGAAAATTGCTATTGTAGGTAAAGAGGATCTTATGGTGTTGCAGGCCACGAACAAAGTGCAATATGTGTTTGACAAATTGCCAATGGATTTCCTTAGATGCATGCATGAACTGATAAGCAATGTTGACAACAAAGGTAATGTCAAATCGAGTGAGAGTAAGATAATGTAATACTCCCATGTTGCTACAATAAAGTGTTGGATCTGAAAATAGCTTACCATAATGGATAAATGGAATATTTAAGCCTACAACACAAGGTGTAATGATAAGTTTTGCATCTTGCATTTTTGCTCATGGAAGAAGATCTGCTACATATTTTTCTCGGTGAAGAAGGATACCATTTGAAGTGCATTGTAGTTTAATTCCAAGGAAATAACTGAGTTCACCCAAGTCTTTGATAGCAATTTTTTTTTAGAGTCTCTAAAAGAGCAGATAATGGTGTTATAAGAGATCATGTAAGAATTATGTCATTAACATAGATAAGCAGGAAGATATTGTATTGTGCTATATGTAGTATAATCAATGATAAGTTAACTTAAGAAACTACAAAACCAATGGAGATGAGAAAATTTTTGAAACATTGGTGCTAGGCATGGGGTGCTTGTTTTAGACCATAAAAAGACCATTTTAAACAGTAGACATAATGAAAATGGTTAGGATCAAATCTGGTGATTGATATATGAATATTTCTTTGGTTAAATGGCTATGGAGAAAGACATTCTTAGCATTAAGTTGTTAGAGTTGTTAACTCTTATAAAATGTAGTCGTAAGGACTATGTGAATTGTAACATATTTAACCACCAATCTAAAAGTTTCATTATAATTGATTCCTTGTTATTGATGAAAGCACTCTGTGACTAATATGACATTGTATTGTTCAAGAGAGTCATCTGTACAAAACTTGACATGAAAGACCCATTTGTAACCAATGGGCTTACAAGTCGAAGGAGATGATACAAGGTACCATGTTTGATTTTTCAAAAGTGCAGTTTACTCTTCGGCTATAATTACTCACTAATTTAGGTCTTTTACTACCTAATTGTAACGAGATGGTGTGAATGAGATTACTACTAAAGTGATAAGTGTGTAGGTGTAATCCTTTTATACATGACAGTAAGGAATGATGTTGTCTTAAAGTCTAGTCATCATTGGGTGGGTTGATGGTGCTAGTTTTAAGGGTGAGCCTGTAACCTGTGGGATGGTGGTTTGTGAGATAATTTTGGTGGCAAGAGAGGGCATTGTAGGTTGTAGTTGGAGGGACATTGAGTGAGAAATAGTGGGACTACTCTGTACAAGTGTTGATATGTAAAATGTATTAGTCCTTGATTCTTGTATATATGACTCATCGTGTTGCAAGTGCATTAATGGAGGAACATAAATGAGTAACTCCAATGGTGCTGGTGATGACATATTTGATGGTATATTGGCGATAGGAGTAACAAATGGAAAAAATTATCTCATCAAAAATTATGTTTACAACTATATAGAATCGCCATTATTATGGGGAATAATATCAATAACCCTTGACACCTAAAGGATATCCTAAAAAACTACATCAATGTGACATGGGCTCTAGTTTTTATCGATATAAGGTCATAGAGTACACAACACAACTAAAGACCTAAAGATGCTCAATTGATGGTGTAGTAAAAAAATGTATTTCCCAAGGACTACATTACTACAAAATTGAAGTAAGTAGTCAACTAATAATATGAACTATACTCTCGAAACTAAAATCCCAAAAGTGAGAAGGGACAAATGCATAGCGTATAATTGCTAGACCTATTTTAAACATGTGTTCTTGTTTACACTTAACCAAACCTTTTTTAAGGGCTAAATAAGGACAAGATGTTTGTTTATAAATGTCACACTTCTGCAATAGTTTATTAAAAGATGTAGACAAAAATTCTTCAACATAGTTAGTTTGAATAACTTTAATTCGAGTATTTAGTTGGTTTTTAATGAAATTTAAAAAAACCACAAAGATATGTAAAAATTGATCACAAAAATTAAACATATAAAGATAAGAAAATTTGGAATGATCATCAATAAAATAAATATAATATTTATTATTTTGGTGAGACGTTATAGTAGTCGGGCCTAAATTTCAAAATGAATTAATTCTAAAGGGGTTGTGAATTTATGAGAAGTAAGAGGATGAAAATGACATTGATTCTTACAGGATTGCTCAGTAAGTTGGTTGTGTAATTAATGACTTATTAAACATGTTGACTTAAATATGTGAGAAATAGTTGAATATGCAGTATAACTTAAATAATGGTGCCAACAAACAAGAGAGTTTGACATTTATACTTTTGCAAGAAATGACCTAATATCATGTGAAATAATAAATTAATGAGATGAAATTAGGTGATAATTGTTAATAAGTAAATTGTATTTCATTAATAAAATTTTATACATACTTTGACCATATATCAGTTATGTATTATAGTATTTTTTTTTAAATGTAAGTTAAAATTATGTCATTAATATGAGATACAAGTATGATCTTTTCTCTTTGAAAAGAATTAATCTTGATTGATAAGTAATTTGTAGAGATATTATAACTAACAAAGATTAAGCAATTGGTGGATATATTGTAGTCGATGAAAATTGAGCAATTAATACAAAGATTGTAGTTGATGAAGATTAAGTAATTGGTGAGGAGATTGGAACTAATAGAGATTAAGTAATTGATAGAAAAACTATAATTAAATTAGGACACATCATCATTTCTTTTGACACTTACATTGTTTCACAAGCGGCAAACCCAAAAAATAAGCCAAATGACTAGCTTAGGCTAAGTTCTACTATAACACCAACACTCATTTTGTCACCCAAATGTCTCTTTTGAGATTGTCTTTGGGGACTGCCACCCATTTTGCTTTCTCATGTTCCAAGGACAATGAAGGTGTAAGCTCAGGAGGATGCTTTATTACAACATGATGACCCTAAAGAGCTTCACCAACACCTCAAGAATGTATAAAATTGCATGAAATAGGTAGGATTGGAGCCACATTGATAGATCATTTTATGTGAGAGATTGAGTCTATTTGCTACTGCAACCTCATTGGTAGGCCTTGATTTCCAAATGAAGTTCTTAGAAGTTTGTTATTGGGTTTTATGGCCCTCCCTAGGTGATGGAAGAATTCAGCAAGGTCTTATACAAACTCAAGTTTCCACCAACTAGTTGTATACATCCCATCTTTCATATTTTATTGATGAAGAAGAAGGTTAAAGCAAATGTTCACATTACCCCCTTATTACTTGAGTTGAAGTTAGACCAATCAGAAGCCTCCAAGCATCTAGAGTCCATTTTTTTGACATGTGATGGGGCAAAATATTGGAGTACCTAGTTCATTGGGTGAGAACACCACTCATCGAAGCTATCTAGGTTCCATTCAGCCATTTTCAACACGACTTTCCTAACTTCAAACATTCTTGAGGTCAAGAATTTTTTTAGGGGAGGGAGAGTTGATACAAGCAACTTTCCTTTGCTCTCTTTACATCTTTATAAGGTTTATTTCTATTTATGTTACTGTTACTTTGAATTACTCTTGGAGCCTTAGTCTTTAGTTTGCACGATGATGTAGTGTGTTAGTGGTAGTTAGGCATTCTGGTTAGTGATGTCATGAATCAATTCATTATAAGTTAGTGCTGTAGTGGGATAGTGCTATAATGTGTTAGAAATATTTTTTCATTTTCCTTGAACTTCTCTAAATTGTAGGCCTATTTAAGGCATTTGTTGGTTGAGGTAAAGGTCATTGAGAAAGATTCAAAAATCCAAAACCCTTGTTTATTGTAATTTTTAGATCCCTTATTGCTTAAGCTTTCTCTTCCAATATAGCTCTAAGAGGTAGAGTTTGTGTAGTTGGCCAAGGCCATGGAAACGATCTAGATAGTTTTAACATGCTACAAAAACAAGGGACTGGTATATTTCTCTTTGTGATTATTTTAAATCAGTGAAATATGAGAGATAGCATGTTGGAGAACATGTGAGCTGATTTAGTGAGATTGAATTTCAAGGTGTAAAAGAACTTAGGAGTAGTTTTGTATTTGTGAAGTAATATATTTGTTTTGCCTAAAACTTGGAAGGTTGAAGGCGATTTGCTGAAGGTTGTATTAAATATATGTGAGTTAGAAAGCGTAGGGAAGTTCATGTGTTGAAATGAAAACTAATTACATTTGGATTGGGTGTGTATCAAGGTTAAAAAAAAAAAACAAAAAGAAAAAAAACGGAAGAAAGACTAAGGGCTGTCTTGATTGTTGCATGAACAACAAAATTAGTGTGCCAGTGGAAAAAAAATGAATAAATAAATAAAATTTTGGAAATAAAATATCCTACGACATAATGTGACTGGCGGTTGGATGGATGTGACAAGAGAAGTGATGGGGGTAAGGTAGAAATAACCGATGTTCAGGGGAAACATTTAGAAGGTGGTACAAAAAAAGAAAAAATTCAAGTCATGAAGCTCATAAGTTACTTGGTGTTGTGACTTGTAAAGGATACATGACGAAGAGATTCATGAGGTAAAGTCATGAAAGAAGTTTCTCTTATTGGAGGGTGATGATGAAAGAGAAACGGGAATAGATTGGTGCAGAGAAAGTATACTGCAAAACTTTTAGCAATTCAAGGATGAAGGAAGTTAGAATGGATCTTAAGAAAACCTTTGCCATGTCTATTTGGTCAGGGAAAATATTGTAGAAAGAAAAACATCAAGAAGTATTGGAAATAACTCGAATGCATTTATGCAGTGATGGTGGACTGAAAGAAAACAGAAAGAAGAAGTGTTGGATAGGTTATTTGGAATGAAATAGATTTTGTATTGCTATAAGCGTAAATGAGAATAGGAAATGAGCAAGTAAGGGGTATCCACGACAAGAAAGAGAAGCAAGGGTTGAGATAATATGTAATTGGAGTTGTGAGGATGAGTTTATCAAGTTTTATATAGGAGACACCGTAGTGGACCTAAAACATTTGATTGATGAAGTTTAGAAAGGACACAAGATTTTGATCGAAGGATGCCAATTTGGCAAGAGAGATTATATACAGTAGGGTTGGGATGCGCAATAATGGGCGCGTGTTCACACACGTGACCATTAATTAGACATGTTTTCTTGGAGCATGCTAACTTTGCTTCGCAAATGACTTTTCTCATTTTTGCGAGCGTGTGTACACAAGTGTGGTTTAGCTTGCACGAGCAGAACATTGACAGTCAAATGATTATGATGCAAGCTTGAGGATGTGATTTAAGTATACAAGTTGTGAATGAGTTCATGCCAAATTTGTTGACGGCATAAGTGTCGTTGACGTTGGAGAGTACAGCATGCTTGTCTACGTGTGCGACAAGAAATTAAGATCAACAAAGTATGAAATGGTCAAAGTGGCAAATGCATAGTTGCATAGTAGTAATACTGAGAAGGAACATAAGTAGAAGTGGTGCTGTCTGCGATGTATAGATGGACATTCTTTCTGAGTTTGGCAAGAATGAGTTCGTCTCATATTAAAATTCTGAGTCTTTATGTTAGAAAAGAAGATGTAGTTCGTACGTGAATAATGGATGCACGTGGGTGCACTAAATGGTAAAAAATTCAATAAATGAAAATACATTAAAAATTCTAAAATACGTAATTTAGGAACTCAACGTATATAAAAAATAAAAAAAATAATTAAAAAAACTAAATTAAAATTTAATAATATAAATTTTATCCCTAACATTCAAAAAAACATAAACTTGATATATTTAAAAAGGATATATATGTCATACTCTAAAAAAAAAAAATATTGATAATGATAAATTGATTTGAATGTTATAAGAAAAAAATACCTCGCGATAAGTTGATTAATTCTCATAAAACTGAGAGAGAAAAATTTTTACTTTTTATTTTATTCAAAATTATCTAATAAATTGTCTGATTTAGAATTAAATTATGATATGTGAAAAATCTCCAAAACACGTGGTTTAAAAATCTAATGTACATAAAAAATTAAAAAACAATCAGAAAAGTTAAATTATAATTTAATAACACTAATTCTAAACTTAATATTTAAAAGAATACGAATTTAGAGTATTAAAAAAAAAATAATGAACGTCACACTCTAAAAAAAAAAAAAGAAATTGAAAGTGATAAGTTGAGTTGAATGTTATAAAAAAATACTTTTTAATAAATTTGTTAATTTTTAGAAAAATTGAGAGAGAAAAATTCTTATTTTTTATTTTATTAAAAGTTGTCTCATTTATAATATGATCTATTTATAAACTAAAATAATAATTTTAAAAAAATATAAATTTCTACTTAGAATAATTATTTATTTAAGAATAAATTCTTATATAAAAATAAATTTTTAATTTAGAGTAACTATTATTATTTAATTCTAACTCATTAAATACTTGAATAATATTAATAAAACTTGAATTCCTCTATTAAGTTTGAATTTGCACTAGTTAAATTTTGGTTAATTTAAATATTTTTAATAAGTCTATTTAATTTTTTTTTATCTTTTTGATTCTAATTCGTATTAGATCTTTTAGAATGTACAATAAATTTCTTACATCGATTAAAAATTTACCTCGTGTTATTGAATTTTTTGAAATATATAATAAATATTTTGCATTTATTGAATTTCTAACTCATATTATTAGATATTCTAGAATGTGTAATAAATATTTTATATCCATTCTACCTATTATCTCTATCTCTATAGTTCTCATCAAGAATTGTCTGCTGTGTAGAGAAGATATGGAAATGCAGAGGTAGGAGAAAAAAAAAAAACATATCTGTAATTTTGAAAAAAGCTAGTCAAATGTGAGAACGAATGATGCAGGAAATAACTTTGTAAATAAGAGTTTATCAACTTTACGGAGTTACTTTTGGATGTGAAGGATAGGGAATGGCAATTGAACCAAACGAAGTGCTAGAGGCCCACCTTCCGAGAAAATGGCGTAATGAAGATTGATAGATTTTGCAAAATAATAGTAGGAATTATTAGAACTCGCCAAGAGCAAATATGTCCAGTAGAAGTTCTAAAGCGGTTGGTAGACTAAGTAAAGTGCGAGGCACTTAAGGAGTTATAAAGAAATGACAGAAGAAAATTATATATGAGTTGCGCGACTATTATATCATTTGTGTTGTGTGATAAGTCGAGATGGGAAATAAATGGAAGAATTGAACTTAAAGGGATGGGTGATATGTGAAGGACAAGAATTTACACGAAGTAAGTGAGAGAGCATTAAAGATCATTATGTCGAATGCCTTAGTCGTTTATAAGAGTGAATGTATGATTTCCATCATAGATGAGTTGAATAAGTGTATAAATAGAAATTTGAAGAGTTTTAAGTAGAAACAATGTTATAGGGAAAATAGAATGAGATATCAAGCGAAGGAAGTTGTGGCTAAGAAGATTGATTGGGTGTTGGAGCTTATGATTTCTTAACCAAAGTAAACCTTGAGTATCATGACCCAAGGTGCGAAATCTATGAGCTTAAAATCAGTTTGTCAACTAGCTTGTAATTTTATATGTCGTATTAGCATTCTGAACTTATGAACACAAAGATAAATTCACGGAATGTAAATATTTGTTTTAGAAGTTTATTTTGTTTCAATAAAGTTATTGGTTTTTAATGACATTGAAGCATGATATAGTTGTCAAAGACAAAACTGATATTAATACTACAGTTGTAAGAATAAGGTTAATGGACACTGTGAGATGAGGTAAAAGGCGAGACCAATGGAACATAGGACGTATGGCACAATTTAAGGAGTGTCAAAGAAACAGTGCTCAATGATGCGATTTATTGAATCGTTTACGATAGAAGTACGTGAGTTGAGACAAGTTGGTGCGATGTTTGATCGTACTACTCATTAGGAAGGACCAAAGATAACTTAAGATGTTTTGGATGATAGTTTAGATAGTTGAGGAAAATGATGTCGCATCTAGATTGTCAATTGGTCGTTTAGTGAGGAGGATTGTCCTTTAATCTCTTAGGTGAGTTCTGACCAATTCATTTTTGTGGCGTATGACATTCAAGGATCGAAGAATAGATCGTCGCCGTAGGAACTTATCAGATACTATAATGTGAGTAAGTTTGTGTGCTTCATATGTACCATCGTAGAAATCGTTGAGTGGAAATCATAAATTGGTGACCTATATGTGCAAATTTTAGATGCTAATGAGACTTGCGCAAACAGCGCTAAAGCGTGCAAAGTAGTACTGGTTAGGGAAACTAGGAAGTGTAACTCAGAGGTAAGATTTAGGATTATTATGTGTAATCAAGTGTGAAAGGTGATGAATAAAACAAACAGAAGGGAGATCTATTAGAAGAAATAATGATTTTTGGAAATGATTACTAAGTGAAATGAATATTGCTTTGTTGTCTTATTAATATAGTGGTCAAGATACTTAGGATGATTGAATGTATCATTTGAGTATAGTTTGCCTCTAGTGAACTGCCATAATTGAAATTTGAGGACAAATTTTGTTTGAGGGGGGTAAACTGTAATATCATGAAATTTAAAATCCAATTTTAATGGCAAGATAAAATTTTCAAATTTGCTGGCGAGGCATGGTTAGCATTTGGTGATCGCTTCAAGTATCTATAGATGGCAGTTGACAAGTGTAAGAATGAATTTTATAAAAAGGCCAATATACAGGCTTTGTGTGAGAACTAGTCTAGATTGGGTCAAACCTATTTTATTCATTTTTCATCTCTGGCCCCCCTTCTTCTTTTCTTTTTCTTTCTTTTTCTCTTCTTTTTCTTTCCTTTCCTTTTCTTTTCTTTTTCACATTTCCCCCCACACCCGATCATTTGATGGAGAGATGATGGCAGCAACAAGCAATGGGGACTATTGGCTGGCTGGACGATGGCTAGCAGCACGATGGTAGTGGCAGAATGGAGAAAAAAGAGAGAGAAGGAGCCATTAATTGTTGTTAGGATCTTGCTCTCTGGCAATCCAATTAAGGCCTTGGGTCATACTAAAAAAGGTTGTTGTAGTCAGGAGGTAAGGTCGTTATAATCGTTAGGCCTATTATTGTCTTTTTTTTTCCTTTTAATTGTAATCAAGAAATGTCGATCGGTTAGTATATGAGTGTGAGATGGGCATAAGCCATATATGAATCCGTTATAAAAATCTAATTTGAATTCTTCTTTCTTTGTGTGAGAACTGATCTAAACTGGGTCTCACTCTTTTTTCTTCATCTAGCTTAATCAAAAAGCAATACTCTCTCTCTATTTCTTTCTTTGTGCATATTTCTATTACGGTGGATTTGTAATTAAATTGTGATTGGTTTGTATTTAAACTATAACTAAAGTTGTATTTGAACGATAAAGAGAAAATTGAAAATTAAAAAAAAAAAAGATAAAGAAGAGAGAAAGAAAAAAAAAAGGAAAAAGGAAAAGACAAAATAAAAATAAAAAAATATTTATATAGGTCAGTACAAAAGCCCAATCCATTATGGACCCAAAAGGAGAGCCTTAACCCTCATTGGACCCTTAAACAAAAGCCTAATAGTATCCTAATAGAGCTTTCAGTCATCGGGCCTTAGTTAAGGCCCAAGAGCTAAGTAGAGTAAAGTTCTTATTAAGGCCCAACACAACATTAGACCTTCATAGAGGCCCTATCCTTTGAAACTTATAGTAAGAAGGATACTATTTAATTCTCATTAGCTCAATAAATTAAATAGAAGAATAAAAGATACAAGCCCAAAATACATATAATAAGAGAAAAAAAAAAATCAGCTAGTAGGGCACCACTGACGAGCCTTAGTAGGTCCATAAAGTACTTTAGGAAGTCCAAAAGACTCCAAAGCCCAATTATATAATATCAATCTTCTAAACACTTGTAAAAAGGAACCTTTTTATCCCACAAATAAAAGAGGTAGCCCAAAGAAAATAAATAGTTAAAATAGTGCCTAAGATACTTAATTGAAGGTAAAAAGCCAACATTTTATGGAGAATCAACAAGAGAGCTATAGCAAAAAGGTGTAATTTCAACAGTATTTGTACAGATTCCCATACTTTAAGTTCAAAATTCACAATTAATAAGAATAATCAAAGCAACTCAATGCTAAAGAAAACGACTATAAAAGGTAGCTTCTTCCTTTATGATAAGGATTGATTAAACATCCAAGAAAAATGTGAGAACAAAAATCATCACCTAAATAGCAAAAAAGAACATTAAAGAAAGGAAAAAATATATATTCTTTAAATATCAACAATTAGAGATAGATTATTTAGAGTTGTTAAACAATTGCAACTAGAATAAGCATTGATAGCAGTAAAGGGCACAAGGGCATTTATTTTTAGCAAAACATATAAGTTCTTGGAGCTATTAAATCATTATGAGTCTAAAACATATAAAAGAGCATCAATGGTAGCATAATTAGAAAAAGGGGGCACTTATTTGTGGGGAAAAATCACTTTACTTGCTAGCATATAAATTTAGACTTATGGTGCATTGCAACAAAAGAAATTTGTGAAATACAATAGTACAAAACTAGTTAGCTCAATTTTGAAGTAATAAAATGCATTATTGTACTTATTTCTATTCACATATGTGTAAATTCTGCAAAGAAAATAAAAACAAGAAGTGTTTTTTTTTTTTACCTTTATAGCTAGATTTTGACACCCAAGACATTTTGGGCTAGTTACTTGAATAAAGGACTTTGTGGCCCTCTCCTTTTGTTATACTAAGTTACTTGTCAAGAGAAACAAAGGAAAAAATTGATTACTAAAAGATTAAAATTAGGGTAACAGACAAAAATAAAAAACAAAGAGTAAACTGAGTACTCCCTATTGATGGTGTAGGTCAATGTTGAAGGACTCTTGTGATGACACCGACCTAAATACTAGGAGGGCCACCAAAGTATATAATAATTGCTCTTTGGCCAATTTTTGGATATTGGATGTGTGATTGGGCCTTTGATGTGTTAAAGTTCTTTGTTGCCATTAATACTTGGTTTCAATTTTATTCCTTAGTTTAATCATGATTGTAAGCTTAATTTAGATTATTTATGTGTGACTATGTCCTTAAAAAGTGTAATGAAAATGGAAGGAGGAGTAAAAAGGTCTCATAGTCTTATTGTGGGTGCCTTATTCCCACCCTTATTGGCTAAAAGGAGTTATTCCTCTTCCTATGTTATTGCTTGAACATTCTTTGGGTCTTTTATGATGTTTTCTCTTTTATTCTTGTTATTGCCTCTCTTTTATGGCCATAAAGACTCTTAATTATGCTATTTCATTGGTTTTCTCGCTCCTAAATGTCTTTAACATTTTTTTGTCTTAATTGGCTTTAATGCACTTTTTTACTTTCTTTTATGGAGTTGTCTTATGATTTTTTCTCTATTATGCTCTCTAATTATGGCTTTTATGATTAATGTTGGTCCCTTCATTCATGCCCCCTTTTAATGCAAAAGGGGATCCTCTATTTATAGTGAAGCTTGTTTGAATTTTATTATGGCCTTTTATTGTCTTTTGGTAGATGGTTAAGATTAGCTTACCTTTTTGCACATCTTTAATATTTAATGGGCTATTGACTTATAAGATTTTCACTTTAATTAGACCATTAAGTCTTAAAGAAAGGACTAGTAGACTAATATTATTACACTTGGATACTTAATGTAGGATTTTTGAGAAGGAAATGTCATTATTTATGGTTTAATAATATGACTTATACCCAAAAACAATTTTTTTGACTTTGGGTTTAGTCTAAGGACTAACAGGGTTATTAACTCTTCATCTTTCGAGCAAAACATGCTATATACATTGGAAATTAATTTGCAACAATACAATTACATTTTTTTCTCTTATATTTTCATTTTTTTATTTACTACTTTTTTTTCTCCTTTTTGTGTCTAAATAAATAAACCAAGATCTAATTGCAATTATACTTAGCTCGTAAATTAACCTTACATATGTCCAAACACAAGAGAGAGTAAGAGAGGTTATTTTCAATTAAGGGGACAAAATAGGGATACAACAATTGCCTTTCTTTGTGAGTTATTTTGGTACAAAGGAACTAAAAAAATCTTTTTAGATCTTTATTTTGTTTGGCTCTTGAAGGTTTACGTAGCAATGAATTTGTTCCAAGCATGTCTATTTAAGAGTACACTCAAAATTAGGGAATAAGCCCACAATGTATATCTGGTTGGCAACTAACCACCATTTGTATGTTTAGAGGTGACCATGTCAATGATGATCGTGTGAAAGCCTTGTTAAGGGTCTTATAATGTTGGTAAAAATTACAATGTTCTCTATTAAGAATTTTTCCTACTCACACTATAAACTTTATAGAACTAATTGATGCCTAATTAATAGCTCTACTAGGGTTAATCTACAAAGACTGATTATTGGGATATGTGAGGATTTTGAGGTGTACTTGAGTTGGTGTAAATAGAGTTTCCAATCACTATTCTCAGTTAAAATTTCTAAAATAAGTTGGTATGCTATCTAAAGTTAGATTAGATGACTACTTCACCTTATCGATCAGCTTGCAAATGTAAGACACATTATTAAGTTTGCACATATCTACTTCCAATTGCCATATATAGTTGAAATTCAGAAGTAACCTAATATGTTATCAGTACTTGTTTAAAATAGTTGCATTGCCTATATTACTTGGATTGCATAAGCAAAATGCATTCTCAAGTTTGCATAAAATTATTATTGTAACTTAGTTTTATTAGTTGTAATTGCTTACTTACATACTTGCACTAGGATAATACTGTTAAGCATTTATGTTCCTTAATCCTTATTAATATCCTTCCCCTAATATTCATATGGAGAAAACCATTATCTAGAAATTTTTTTTCTAGTTTTAATTTGCCATAGTTGATGTTTTATCCTTGCTTTGAGGCTTCTCACTCCCTCATGTCTTTTGATTTTACTTTGCTTTTTTTCTACTTTTCTTTTTAATTTGTTGTTGGAAGCCATTTTAGCATTGATCTCTTATGGTTTGAATAAGGATAGTAATAAATTTAGACATAAGGTTGCAAAAAGCTTATGAGAATAGTGTTATAGGGGTTAGTTAAAATCAATAGTATAGCCAATAACTCGGTCTAAGTATAGTCTAAATGCCACTTACATGCAAACCCTATATGTCTAATTATTTCTTACATCCTTTATAATCTTATTCACTATGCTCTCGTCTCTTCCCAATGATTGATGATCGACTAATTTCAATCTTCGTTAATTACTTAGAAAAAATATTTTCTGACTACATCTGAATTAATGAGATGTGATATGTCTCTAATATCCATATATGCTAGAATTAGTGCTCCACTTGAAAATGTCTATTTTACAACTTAGAGACCTTTAAAGTTTGACACTTACTTACCCTTTAGGTCACTTTGTTTTAATGGGAATTTTTTAGAACTAAATCCCCTTCTTTAAAGTGCTTAAAGCATATTTTTCTTTGATGTGCTCAATTCATTTGATTTTGGTACAATTGTCCATGATATATTGCATTCAACCTCTTTTCCTCAATGGGATTTAGTTATTTATATCTAATCCTAACCCACTATGTCTCTTATAGTTATGCTTTAATTAGAACTCTTAAGGATGGAATTTCAACTTTCCCTAGCATAACTACTTTAATCTTGTAAACTAATGCAAAAGGGGGTGCCCTCATAAAGGCATGTATTATGGTGTGGTATGCATATGGTACAAATAGTAGCATCTTATGCTAGTCTTTATGTATAACTATCATTTTTTTTTTCAATGATTCATTTAAGATTTCTATTAGTTGCTTCAATTATTTCATTCATCTTTGATTTGTATGGAATAAAGTTATGGTATTTGATTTTAAATTGGTTGCAAAGGTTAGTCATCATTTTATTATTCGAATTAATGGCATTATTTGTGATCGGTCATTCTAGTACCCCATATTAACATATGATGTCTTTTTAAATGAACTTGATGACCATTTTATTGGTAATACTTGCATCATATGTTGCTTTAACCCATTTGGTGAAGTAATCAATTGTCATTAGAATGAATCAATATCCATTAAATATCTGTGGTGTAATAAGACCAATTACATCCATTCCTATATGGAGAATGATCATAAAGATATTATAACATACAATAAAGTAGGTGTTATATGTATTTTATCTATATGTATCTAATATTTGTGGCATTTTCAAGCATACCAAAAGCAATATGACTCCATAATGGACTAATAATATCCTAATTTTAAAATCTTTCTTACCATGGAAAGGCCATTAACATGTGATCCACATAATCCCTTGTGTGCTTCTTTCATGAGTCATAGTTGCATTTGTAGAGAATGTCTCCACTGAGGAAGAATTTCACTATCATTCTTTACAAAGTTCTTTTATCATTTTCATTTGCACCTTTAAGATATTCTTGAAGTTTAAGGTAAATCTTATGTCATAATACCAAGGCTTACCATTTACCTCCCTTTCAATGTGTATGTTATATGTTAGAGTGTGAGGAACATTGATATAGATCACTTAATGATTGACTTGAGAATTCATCTTGTACATTATTGCTAAAGTTGCTAATGTATCAAATATATGATTGTTTTCTCTAGATATATAGATAAAGGTGATCTAATTGAATTGTGCCATTAATTTTTAGATGTACTAATGATAGGAAACAAACTTATAGTCTTACATTTTCCATTCATCAAATATTTGATAGATGACTAATACTAAGTTACATATAACTTAAGAATTTTAGCTTTCATTTTTAAGGCATAAAATAAACCCATTACACATTGTAGCTCAACCATAATTAGATATTGGTGACCCTTAAGAGAAATGAGGACCACTCTAATTCCATAACCCAATGCTTTGGATACCTTATCAAATCATGTTTGCCACTTATATATTGCCTCTTTGACATGTTCTTGAGTTTGATTTATGGTTAAAATGTTTTTATCTAAAAAAATAAATTACATTAGTTTATACTCAAGATTGGTCTGGTCTAGCAAGAAATTTGTTATCATTAAATGTCATATTTGATGGTTTTATGATTAATATATTAAATGTCATATTTGGTTAACAAAACCTACCAATAAGTAGCTTATTCCAACAATGTTGACTTTTCAAAGATGTATTTAAGGGGATCACTTTTAGTAATAAGTCAAGTTGTATGATATGTTGCCTATGCCTATGCTAAAGTTAATATGTTGCCTATGCCAAAGTGCAACAAATTCTTTCCAAATATGAATATCAAGTTTCATGATCAATGAATTTCTTATTGAGGTAGTAAAATGCTCTTTCCTTACTACCTGTTGCATCATGTTGTCTCAAAATACAACCTAAATATCAATCCCAAACAATAAGATACAATACTAGTGATTTATGCAACATTAAAATTAGGGGATTAGAAAGATAATGTATAAGCTTATTGAATGTTTCTTGACATTTATCATCTCTTTGGCTTGGATTAGTTTTCTAAAGCATCCCAAATATGGGCTCACATGTTGCAATGAGTTAGGATATAAATTGGACCATATAATTAATCCTTTTAAAAAATCCTTACACCTCTTTTGGTGTAAAAGGTTGGGGCATTTCTTGTATAATTTTAATTTTGTCAGAATCAATCTCGATGCCCTTTTGACTTATTATGAAATCTAACAACTTGCCAAACGTTGCTCCAAAAGTGTATTTGGCTAGAATAAGTTTAAGCTAAAACTTTCTTAGTCAGTTGAAAAGCTTTCTAATGACTAACAAGTGATCTTCACCTACTTAAGGCTTAGTAATAATGTCATTAACATAAACTTTGACCTCTTTATGCATCAAATCATAAAAAATCTACATTATTGAGACTAAATGACTACATTACTCATTGATAGATAACATCTACATTATTGAGACTAAATGACATGAATTTATAGTAAAAGATAAGACATGTTGTTTTTTCCATGTTTTCATATGCCATTTTAACTTAATTATAACCCGAAAACTCATCCACGAGTAAAAACATTGAATAGCCAACAATGTTGTCCTCTAAATATCAATGCTTTAAGGATTGCTCTATTTAGGTCCCTATTGTCTATGCACATACAAACTTTGTCATCCTTTTTTGAAACTTGCATGATATTGACTACTTATTACAAATAATTTTTCTACTTAAAGCAATAAATTGTTCCATTATTGGTTTGCTATCAATCATCTTATAATTATTAAATTTAAAGATAAGAAATTTCTTACTAGTTGCATCTTTTTACATGTTATTTAACTCTAATTTCTCCTAGAGTTCCTTTGTTATTTGAAAGTTGTAATAGACATCAAATAATAAATAACTCATCGCATTCAAAATATGCCCTCTGTAAATCTCATCATTTGTCCCCCATTTTTACCTTTTCCTAGTAGTAGTAATGGTCTCTTTTTTTTTGTCTCTTATACTCTTGTAGTACTCAAAATATATATCATATATATTATTATCAATAAAAAGTCAATCTTTTTTTATGCAGCTTATAAAATTGCCTCTATCAAACCTCTCTAATTTCATGATATTAAAAGTCAACTCTTTTAACATTCTAACCATAAATGTAAAAATAAATTTTTTTCCTTAAGATTGTTAGAATAAAGATTTAAAAATTAAAATTTATAGAACCACTTCAAGTTGTGTAACAATGTCATTATCCTTAAAACAAAATTTGTACTTTAATTACTATACTAAAGTTAATATGAATCCCTTCTAAAATAAAATGAAATTCTTTATTACACTTGTAAAGTTATGGAATCAAGATAATAAAAAAGTTTATGGATAATAATATTATTGGTATTTGATTTTATTTCTTTATAATAAAAAAAATCAACATAGATTTTTTTATGAAATTTTGTTAAAGTTAGTTACATATAATTATATAATTACCTTAAGTATATAACTATTCAAACATATAACTATTTTTATTTATAACTATTACGATAGATAACGGTTTTAGTTATTTAAACAAAAAATAATAACTTTGAACAAGTATTTCTCTTGGATATTAAAAAGTT
>JAHOYR010000004.1:5018973-5048258 GCA_023213295.1 Bruguiera hainesii
ATAACAAGAATAGTGGTGAACTAAGGAAAAAGAGGGATGGAAAAAGTTTTACAAAAAGAAAAAGACAAGATTAGCGAAAACAAAAAAGAACGTAAATGTTGTAGATGAATTTTTTTTTTTTTTATCAAAATACATGTACTTTATCTAAACTATTTTTCCAAGTATTTAAATCCATTTGAAATTCTACCCTAGTTTAGTATATTATAATGACTTTAATATAGCATCATGAGAAATATTAAAAGTAACTTTTATTTTTCAAATTCATAAGATATTACAACATATATCATAAAGATTTGATCATTATGTCGAAGGGGTTTGATAGGTAGCCTGAAGATTTTATCCTGAGAGTATCTAGAGCTTAGATGGACAACGGA
Organism: Bruguiera hainesii; assembly: GCA_023213295.1. Taxonomy (NCBI): domain Eukaryota; kingdom Viridiplantae; phylum Streptophyta; class Magnoliopsida; order Malpighiales; family Rhizophoraceae; genus Bruguiera; species Bruguiera hainesii. The sequence continues at coordinate 5,019,348 of JAHOYR010000004.1, forward strand.
ACCCACCAACAAGAAGTAATAAAATATATATAAAAAAAAAAAATTGAATGTGGGCTTTTAAGTTAAGGTTTTGGGTAAATTTTGAAATTTGAAAATGAACCAATTTTCTTTTCATTTTTCTCTTTTAACCCAAAGCAGAAAATTCTTTGATAAACCACTCAAACGACAAAAACTATCGGAATCGACGTTTCTTTAGCCACCGGCTATGAGCTTGGGGTGAAATAAACGTGGGCACAACCAGGGAGGAATTTATGGCTGGCGGTGCTTTGTGTACGACAAGCGTTCGGTGGCAGCATTTGGTGTGACCCGGCGAATAGCAACATATGGTGGGAATCGCAAAGAACTGGAGCAGTGCAAATTTGTTGTGAGTGAGAACGATCAGGGTGGCAAGGGTTCTGCTCGTTATTTTGTGTGGACAAGGTAGAAATGGATTTGATTTGTGTCCTCTGAAGCCTGAAAGAGGTAAGTTGCCTGGAAACCCCAAGAAAATTATGATATCTAGGCTAAATAAAGAGTTAAATTTGTAACAAAAAAAACTGCGTAATTCGAGGTGGAAGAAAACCGCAATTTCAGTGATTCCAATTGTGTTTAATGATACTGAAGCTCTAACATAGCATATATTGGAGCATTTAGATGCAGTAAAAGCACAAAGGAAAGAAATTGCAGTGCAAGGAAGGGCGGTGAACGTGTACAAGTCTGTTGGGAGTGATATAACTCTAGGTTATGTCATCAGCAATTGTAATGCTGCGAGTGACAGAGAATATAGAAGCTGAAAAATGGGACCTTTGGGTTTTACAGATTGTTTGAAAAAGTACTTTATTCAGTAGTTGATGTATATTAATAAAACGAAAATCATCTAACACACATAATGAATGTGAAGATAAAAGAGGAGGCGTGTAGCTTGAATGGATGTCCTGCAAATGAAGGAGACAAATGTGGCGGAGGGAAAAGCAATGGCATGAGGGCTATGGTGATATGATACATTGAATATTGTGCAGATGCAAAGAAAAAAGAATTTGTCTAAATGAACTAATTTTCCATGTATGCGGGCGGCTTAGTATCCCAGGTGTTGCCCTCAACAGATCATCCGGTTGATCACCGAAATGGGGAGGAGGCATTCGGCACACGCGCTGCTGGAGTTGATTTTGCGGAATTGATGGGTGATCCCCAATGGGCCAGATTCAGAAAGTTGACCGAGTTGGCAAAAGCGATGGCCGCTTAGATAAATGAAGAGAAAGGGAAGAGGGATGGCAACAGTGGCAAGTTTGTATGGAATTCTATCGACGAGAGGGTTATCTTCGAGGCACTTGGACACTTACCCTTTCAAAATATGCAATAGCGTTCTCGTCTTTAAATTTTTTCAATGATGAAACCAATAATTGTGATTCTTGCTTTATTAAAATCATTATATTTCAATATATTTACCACTGTTTTTCGTTCCATGGTATGATGTCTCTACCTCTGAAACTTTCGAAACACATTAATTTTGCCCATCTTTTGATTTATGATTTAATTTGCGTATGTTCAAAATGACACAGTACATTGTTGTTCTACCTTCACAAACACGAGATTTCTAATAGTTTTTTTCAGTAGAAAAATATATAACTAAGGCACCTTTAATATGTGTTTGTGAAAAATAAACGAGAACCGTTACGTCGTACACATCGTTGCAATTTCAGCTAGACTTACGCTAGTGTTGCCATCGCCAACATTGGATGGGGACTCGTGCAACTTAATGGGGAACACTTAATAACTAACCCTGGGATGCATGTTAAGATTATAAAGTTTTTATTTGATTTGCTGCAATTGTTACGCATTAACCGAATTCATTCAAATTCAATTTTGATCCCCCAACTTTATTATTATTATTATTATTTAAGATATATTAGGGTTGGTAATTAAAATGATAAAATGTGTAATTAGGAAAAAAAAATATACAAACAGTTGTCATTAGATATTTTCATAATTTATTGTATAATCTATTTATTATGTATTCAAGTCTTAATAATAATTTAAGAAATCTGACTCTGTACTCAAACTCTAATAATTTAGGAAGTGTGAAATTCCGAACAAGATTTTAATTTCTGGATAAGAAGCGGCCACATGTTTTCCCAACGATTGCTTTTTCTCAATGGTGTCGGGACTTAATAACTCAGCCTTCCAGTCTTGCTAAAGTGACATATGCAGTGCATAAATAAGTAGGCGAAGAGTCAGCCAAATTTTTAACCTGACTGACATATGCATGGTGACACGTTGACGTCACTCCAAAAATATAAATCTTATGATTTTTCATTTTTTTTCTTTTAAATTTCAATTATCCAGGCAAAAATTATTGGATTTGAAACCAATTCTCGAAAATTTGCAACAGTCAAAATGTAGTCTACAACGACTAATTAATTTGATCAATAACGCCTGGTTGCAAAATTTTGGTTCTTCTTTTCATATTTGTGCACCCTAGTTGTATATTTAATAATTTTTAGCGTAAGAAATTTGAAATTTTGTGAAATAAATAATAAATTATTAATCAATTCCGGCTCTCCTTTGGTGAATATTCTATGTATTTAAAAGCTAATAATAATCTAGGAAATGTGAAATTCTAAACATGATTTGATTTTTTTGGGTAATAAGCGGCCACATGTTTTCCCAGCAATTGCTTCTTTCACAAGAATGTCGGGACTTGGTAACTCAGCTTACTTGTCTTACGAAAGTAACTTATGGAATATAAATAGGTAGGCAAAGATTCAACTAGATTTTAACCGAACTGGCCTATGCAGGGCATGATGCTGACGTCAATCCAAATATAAGCATTAGAAATTTCCTTTTTAAAAAAAAAAAAAAATCAATCAATGATCCCACTAAAAATCATTGGATTTGAAATCAATTCTTCAAAAATTTGCAACAGCCAATTAATTTGATCATTAACTCTTGGTTGCAAAATTTTGGCTCTTTCATTGCACATTTCAACAGTCTAGTTGAATATTTAATAATTTTTACGGTGAAAATTTTGAAATTTCATAAATAAAAAAAAAAATAAATAAATTGTTACTCGCTTCTAGCTCTTGCCTAAGTAAATACTCTATTTATATACTTAAAACCCTAATAATAATTAAGGAAATGCGAAATTCCGAAAAGATTTTATTTTTTTCGATAATAAGCAGCTATATGTTTTCCCAACAATTGCTTCTTTCGCGATAGTGTTGGGACTCAACAACTCAGTTTACTAGTCTTGCAAAAGTGACTTATGCAAAATATTAAGAGGTAGGCGAAGATTCAGCCAGACTAGACTGGCTAACTAGACTGGGATATTCATGTTGTCATGCTGACGTCTCTCTAAATATAAACCTTAGAATTTTTTTTTTCTTTTTAAATTTGAATTATCCCGGTAAAGATCATTAATTTGAAACCAATTCTTCAAAGTTTGCAACAGTCAAGATATAATCTGTAATGACCAATTAGTTTAATCAATAATGTCTGGTTGCAAAATTTTGGCTCTTCTGTTGCATATTTTAGCAGCCCAATTGCACGTCTAATAACTTTAAGCATACAACACTAAATTTTTGGATTGAAAATTTTATCTGTCTATTAGGTAATTTCCCCTCATATCTGGTTGTTGTTTGGCCACATCTCCTTGTTACAAACCTTGTCGGTATAAATTAACAAGACAGTTTCGAATTTGTACCCTAGATGCAGCATCTGAAAATCGACAAAATCATCAGACGGACAACAATATAACCATTGCTAATGTCACCATGTACAAACTATGCCGTGCTAAGTTTTACAATAACATAAATCATGTACAGTCGAAAGCTTGCAAATAGTATTGAGCGGTCCAAATTAGTAAGTGGCTAGAAAGGTTGCTAACACTGTCACTTGTGCAACGGATTACATAATTTACGCAACCTAATTCCCAATAATAAATAGGCAATAGATCCTTCATTTTTGACAAAAATATAACCTAATGTTGTTTCACTATAGAGGCTTATACAATCTAATTAAAACTTTTCTTTTTTGTTTTAATTTTGGAAGGAGTACGGTACTATCTAACTAAGTGGACCAATATTTGGGTGTAAGTTATAAATTATGCAACAGATGAAGATGTTAATGTAATAGCGACTGGAAGAGACACATCAAAAGTACTAGCAAGCAATAACCCATGGTTTTAGTTACTTGAAACACTCATCAAAGTTTGTACCAATCTTTCGTTACTCTAGCCTATTCAAAAAGCACGAAGTTTGCACAACTATGCAATAGATTACAATTTTTAGGACATCAAGCATTTGAATTAACCTATCAATTCATGTCCAAGAATTCAACCTATATATGCAGCCTCCCCATCTTCATATATAATTTGAAACAGAACCTAGACTGGTCCCATGGTGGTAAATACTTACAACTAATGCAAAAGAAATGTTTCTACTTTCTAACAACTTCAACTAGTTTGATGTCAAGAAACCTAACCAAGCAGACTTGACTAAAAAATGGTAACTAGTGTTGTAATGTTGTTAGGTGTGTTTTGTCTGCTGTCATAGAGAATGATATGTGGAAATATACAAGTATTTTTCACACTTACATTAAGTTAGGAGATCATAATTGTAAATTGGTCATTAATAAAAAGAGTACAATGAATATTGTTGCTAAGCCTACCATTTGTAAGTTAAATCTTAAGACAAAACCACACTCACAACTTGTAGGGTGACTTAGGTCAAAAAAATTACTTTAATAGTCATTAAATAATGTCTAATTCTCATTTAATTAGGTGATTATAAGGATAAACTTTACTGTGATGTCTTGCCTATAAATGTAGCTCATGTCCTCTTAGGTCATCCTTAACTTTATGATTTTAATGTGACCAATCATGGTATGGAAAATACATATGTCTTTAACTATAGAGGTAAAAACATTATTTTGAATCTCGTCAAGCCTTATGTTAAGGACACCAAGTCAAAATTTAAATCTTTTTATCTAAGTTTACCATTTTTAGGTTAAACCTTAGGGAAAAACCACACTCACAACTTTTAGGTTGACTTAAATCAACAAAACCACCTTATTAGCCACTAAGCAATGTTTAGTTTCCATTTAATTAGCCAATTATAAAGATAAGATTTATTGTGATGTCTTGCTTATGGATTTAGCCCATGTCCTTTTAAGTTGTCCTTGGCTTTATGATCTTAATGTGACCAATCATGCTAAGAAAAATACATATGTCTTTAAGTATGAAGTTAAGAGCATTATTTTGGATTTCATATAGCCTTGTATTAAGGACATCGTCTTTAAGTATGAAGTTAAGAGCACTATTTTGGATTTCATATAGCCTTGTATTAAGGACATCAAGTTAAAGTCTAAATCTTCATATCTTATTTATACCCAAAAAGGTCTTTATATCTTAGATTATAAGGCATTTGAAAGAGAGTTAAGAAGTAATGATTACTTGATAATTGTTGTTGCTAAAAAGATGAGTCCACGATCTAGCATACCTAAATTCGACACTCCTTCTACACTTGATAGGTTGTCAAATGATTTCATTAATATTATGGAAAGTGGCATCCATATCCTTCTTAAATACCCTATATTCGAGTTCCTTCAAATGTTGGGTTTAGGGTTTGTGTTATTAAATTTTGATTTAACTTTCCTAGTTGTTCTTTGATTCCTTATGTGCGTTGGGTCCTTAAGCCACGTTTTTTGGAGTTTTCTGCATCAGTTGGTATCAGAGCTTAGCTCTTAATCAAAAGAAATAATATGACTTCCAAAGACAAAGGTGTTGTTTAAGAGGGAGCTGTTGACATGTCTTTCATGATCAAAACTATGCAACAACAATTTGAGCACATGAATACCAAATTTAATGATATGAGAGAGAGGATAGAAGAGCAAGCTAATATAATATCAGAGTTATAAAAGAGGTACGAAGAATATGAGGCTCCTAAAGCGAGAAGGCAATTGAGACATGCCTATAACTATGAAGATGATGATTCTGTGCTATCATCAGAGGGGTGAAAGTGATGGAGAGGAGTATCTGGTTAATGGAGTTGCTCTCATCACAAGGCGAGTATTAAATATGCAAGTAAAGGAAGAAAATAACGTGCAATAAAATAACATCTTTCAAACAAAGTGTTTCATCAAAGATAAGGTATGTAGTATGATTATTGATGGTGGGAGTTGCACTAATGTTGCTAGTACAACTATGGTTAAGAAGCCGAATTTACCTACTATAAAGTATCCTAGGCCATATAAGTTTCAATGGTTGAAGGAGAGTGGTGAAGTTAAGGTAAATAAGCAGGTACTCGTGTCATTTTTTATCGGATGGTACCATGATGAAGTTTTATATGATGTTGTATCTATGCAAGCGGGCCATATTCTATTAAGAAGGTCATGGTAGTTTGATAGGCGAGTTATGCATGACGGATTCAAGAATTGATAGTCCTTTGTAATGAATGAAAAATCTATTACTCTTATACCATTATCACCTCAATAAGTTTATGAAGATCAATTAAGGATTAAAAATGAGAGTAAACAAAAAAGAGAGATTGAAAAAAGAGAAAAGAGAGGAGAAAACGTGAGAATACAAGAGAAAGAGAAGAAAACATAAAGTTTCTATGCAAAAGAAAGTTATGTCAAAAGAGCAATTTTTTCCAAAAAACCTATGACATACTTTTGTACAAAAAAGCTTATTTTAACACTAACAAGTTTGACTCTTCTTTGTCTAATGTTGTCATTGTTCTGTTGTCGAAATTTAAAGATGTATTCCATGATGATGTCCCAAATGGATTACTACCTAAGAAAGGAATTGAGTATCGAATTGATTTCATCCCCGATGTATCCATCCCTAATCAGCCAGCATATAGGAGTAAACTTAAGGAGACAAAAGAGCTTAAAAACAGGTTGAAGAATTTATTTTAAAATGGTATGTAAGGGAAAGTATGAGTTCTTGTGTAATTCCTACCTTACTTGTACAAAGAAAGTTAAACAAAATACATGTCAAATAGATCAAATTCATTCAGACCTTTCCCTACATCATCAAGTATAAACAAGGTATTGATTTGAGGACGAATCCTTTCGAGGAAAAGGAGAATGATAAGAACCATAGAGATGATGGGTGAAAGGCTTCAATGGATGCAAGAGGTCCTTTGCACATTCCAAAAGGCCTAATAATACGAGTTAAAGTTAAAAAGATGAAAGAAGTACTAAATGGGCTGATTAAGGATGTTCAGGCCAACCAAATTTCAAATGATGTGAATTCAAGTTCAAAAGAGAGTCCATGCCTAATTAATATAATTGGACTACTTAATAGGTCAAACTAAGTAATAGCATTCACTTCTAAATAGAAGTTTATTATATGTGCTAGAATTTGTTTGGAATTCCTCTAAAATAAGGATTTCTCCTAAGTAGGAATTTGTGTCTCTTTGGGATTGCTATCTTAGTCTATAAATAGGCACCCCTTGTAAGCTTTAAAGGATCAAACAATAAATTAGACAACTTTGAGTGAAATTGAAAACAAGGATTTTTCTCCCTTAGTTCTTTTGAGAACTAACGAATTTATCAAGAGGTATTTCTTCTTGTGACATTTCAATCGACTTATTACTCTCAATTTCTTTCTTTTCTAGAGTGTGACATCCATATCCTTCTTAAATACTCTAGGTTCGTGTTCCTTCAAATGTTGGGTCTAGGGTTTATGTTATTAAACTCTGATTTAACTTTACTTGTTGTTCTTTGATTCCTTGTGTGCATTGGGTCTCTAAGCCACGTCTTTTTGGGGTTTTTCACATCAAACTTAAAGATAAACGAAAAATTGCATTTTAAACATAAGATGAATTATGTGAATGGTTAGTCATGCCTTTTGTATTATCTTATACTCCTAGTTCCTATCATGATTCATATTTTAAAGTCATTTATAAGTGAATTCTTAGTGATCTATTTTGTATTTATTATTATGTAATAATCTTAGTGACAATTATTAATACAAATCAAAACAAAAGGGTTATTGTGTCATTTATATATAAATGTATAATGTGGGCTTTCACTTGCAAGTAATATAAACTTTTGATTAGATTTTTTATTTTTATTGTCAAACTTACAAAAATGTCATAAACATGCCATTAGTGTCTTCTCTATGTCTCATTCTTTTCTTTCTTTCTTTTTTTTTTTTTTTTTTGGAGAATGCATTTTATTATATTGGACATATGTCAAACGTGTGTTGAATGTATACATGTCTTATGCCAAGATTTTAAAAATTGAACTAGTTATTAAACTAAGAAATTTAGAGGTTCAAGTTTTAATTAGTTCAACTAATTTCATTATAGTTGAATAGTTAAAACTAGTATTTAATATTAAATATATAAAAAAATTAATAAATAAAATATACTTATATATAAAATATAAGTCATCTATATATATGAATGTGTGTGTGTGTGTGTGTGTGTAATTTGTATATAATAAGAATGAAAAGCTAATTAATGCAATGTTTTATTAATGTAAGTGATTTAAATCAAATAAATTTAACACAAAGTATACTATAATTTATATATTTTTATTTTAAAGTGATCCATATATTTTTTATTACAAAATAAAATATTTTAATATAAATAAGATAATCTAGATTAAAAAGTATAAATATAATATAATATAATATAATATATAATTTTATGCATTTTGGTTTCAATATAAATAAATACATCATATTAATATTTTCTCTAAATTTTATGATTCAGAATTTAAAAACAAAAGGAAGAAAAAAAGTTATAAAATTGTGTGATTCTTATTTAAAAAAAATAAAATGTAGAAAAACAATTTATATCATTATTCTTAGTTCAATGGTAAAAACTACTATTTATATGTTCTATAACTTATGTTCGAGGCTTCCTAACTCCTTAATTTTTCACTAAATTGTGAAAGCAATTAAGTTAAATAGATCATGATTAGTTTACTAATTTACAATCTAATTTACTAGTTCATTGGTTTTGTCATCAATTATTTAAACCAACAATTTTTTTTAGAGCAAATTGAACTAAGATTTGATTTTTTATTTTACCAATCCAACTAACCAATGTAGTTTGATTTTAAAAACCTTTTCTAACACATGACAAACATAGCATATGCCATAAAGTGTCATGTTTGTGCATCCTTATTCATGATGGGTGAAATATGATTCTTGGAACAAAATATTGATTAGAAATAGAAACTAACCAAAATGTTCAGTAAAGTGAGTTTTATTGAATGTTTTCATAATCAAAATGTTCATTGAACCCCAAAAGCTAGACTTTTAAGGTTTAATCTATTTCATTAGTTTGATCAAAAATTGTTTCAATTGAATTGGTAATTAATATTAAATATATAAAATTTAAAATTTATATATATTATATATAAAATATTGATGAACAAATATAGTAATATATAAAATATGAGTTTTACATGTATTACAAATATTATAAGTAACAGATGTAATAAAATGTAATTTATAATATAATCAAAAATAAGATTATAAAACTAATCAATGTAATATATTAACAGGCATCAATAATTTATATTAAATAAATTAAAAAAATAAATTGTTATTTTAAAATTTTTTATTTTAAAATAATATATGATTTTATTTTTTAAGGAATAAGATATTATAATATAAAAAGATGGTTTAAATTTAAATAATTAAGTATAATAATATAGTATTTAATTTGATATTGTTGATATTAATTCAAATTTCGAGATTGTTAAAATTATAATAAAAGTCAATATAGTTAAATCCTAATTTAGTTTTATCATTTGGATAGATTTAAATATCTATTAATATATATAAAGACAGTATATGGTTCTATTATTAATGTATGATATTTTATCAAATTAATAAAAGAGAGTATTATTGTATACTTGTTTAACAGTGGTATTATAGCGATATTTTGATCTATAAAGGAAAGCATATAAGTTTTGTTGGAGCTACCATAGGAGTTATTGAACTTGTAGAAACCATTAGACTACTAGATTTCATCGCTAGAACTGTTGTTGCAACGTCATTACCAACCATCATACATTGCTGAAAGTCACTATCTACCTTACTAGAAGCTATCCCTTGCACTAACAAACATCGATAACCTCAAATTTGCCCTTCACATGCCCAAAAAGTTGCCAAAATGAATAAATAAATAAATAAATCCAATGCTCCGGCCACCAACCTCTACCCATGATGTGCCTTTTCTAGTCACTACCACAACACCAAATACTGTTGTTCAACTCCCTAATTACTAATTTACCTCCTCCACCTAGTGACATGCTAGCATATCATCAATTGTTATTGGAGTTAACACCAAGAATAAAAAGAAGTAGGAAAAAAAAATCAAGTTAGAATAGTAAATAATAGAAATTAGGGGTCATAATTGAAATAAATAAAAGTTAAGGGTCAAATAAAAAATAATCAAAGTTTAGGTGTCATATCACAAATAAGATAAGTGTAACGACCAAATTAGAAAACATATAAAAGTTAGGAATTGATTTGTAAATCATGAATTTTGATATGAATGATATGATTCCAATTTCAATCCCTGTTTTAAATGGAAAAAATTACAGTCAATGGTGTGTGTAAATGAAACTTTTGTTTGATTATAATAAATTATTAAGTATTATAAAGAATAAAGTTATATCACTTACAATAAATGCAATAGAAGCACAAAGACCAGCTCATCGAGAGTTATAAAAGAAAGATAAAAAGACATTTTATTTTCATTTATTAGAGGGTAAATGATAATATTTGATGGCATTTTTTAGAAGATTATAGGAGAAACTTCATCAAAATATGCATGGAATACCTTGACAACATCATTCCAATTTACAAATAAAGTTGAAAAGGTGAAACTTCAAACCTTACAACATCAATTTAAGTTTTTGCAAATGGAAGTTTTAAAAACTATTTCAATTTACATAAGTAAATTTGTTTCCCTAACAAATTAATTAAAATTTATGGAGAGCAATTAAATGATAAGGTGAAAGTTGAAAAGAATTTATAGACACTCATATTATGGTATGACCATATTGTAGTTGCAATCAAAAAAGTACATGATTTGTCTCGAATGTTAGTTGATAAACTAACAGGCACATTACAAGTTTATGGACAACACATGAATGAGAAGTATATTGAAAAATCAATAAAACAAGTACTCTAAAGTCAAACTCTTATTATAAGTGGGCAAAATAATTAATCAAAGTAGAAATAAGATCCCTCTCATGGTAAAGGATGAGGGCATGGATGTAATGGTAACTGCTATGACAATTGAAGTCAAAGAGGTTACTACAACAATTATAGAGATAAAGACAATTAATACAATGATTAAGGGAGATTAGACCAGACTTACAAAAGTTGAGAAAAAGGTTGTGGTAAAGGAAGGTATGAAAAATCTAATGTTTAGTATTTCTCATGTCATAAGTGTGGTTATTATACTAGTGAGTGCAAGTCTAAGGAGAATAATTAAACAACTCATTGTACATAAAAGGGAGATGCAAATAATGAAAATCAAGTCCACATAATAGTTATTGCAGTTGTTAAAAGCCAAATTATAACAAATAGTTCCTTAATACCAGGTATGTCAATAATATGTGCAAAAAAAAAAAAAAGCTTTTTGTTGATTTTAAATAGTCAATCTGCTCAATAGTTAAGTTTATAAAAGATAACATTCTAGTAATAGGAAAAGGGCAAGTTCTCATTAAGTTAAAAAAGATCATAATTACATTTCAGATGTATTTTATGTGCTATACACAAAGAACAATCTATTCAACTTAGGCTAATTACTTGAAAAGAGTTATAACATACAATCTTTCAATTATTGATGAGAAAGGTATACTTACTCTTAATTTCCTTTAACAAAGAACTAGATGTTTTAAGTTGATATGACTACTGAGTTTACATTTATCTTAGTGTTGTTGTAAAAGATGAGTATGGGATAAAACATATAATTACATAATAACTATCTCTTAATTATTGATGGAAAAGATATACTCTTTCTCAAATCCCTTTTTAACAAAGAAGTGGATGTTTTGAGTTAATATTGTCACTAATATTTACACTTGTCAAAGTGCCATAGTAAAAAATGAGTTTTAATTATGGTATCTTCATCTTAATTATCTAAATTTTTGCAGTTTGAAATTACTTGCACAAAGAAATATGGTGATAAGTTTGCCTAAGATATATCATCCTAATCAAATTTGTGAAATATGTATTTTTGCAAAACTAGACAACATTTTGTGACCAAACATTAGTAAGCAAGACAACATTTTCAACTAAATATGTCTAATGTTTATGGCTTAATAAGTATCGTACTAAATAGCAACAATATGTATTTTCTTATTTTCATTGATGATTTTACAAGGAAGACATAACTTTATTTCATATAAAAGAAGTTTAAGGTGTTTGACTATTTTAAAAAGTTTTAAACTTATGTTGAAAGATAGAGTAAATACTATAGTAAAATTTTGGGAACGGATAGAGATGGTAAGTATATTTTTTATGTATTTAAGGAATATTATAAAGTACAAGAAATCAAGTATGAATTCACAATTACTTACACCTCATAACAAAATATAATTGTTGAAAAGAAGAACAGATCAATCATACATATGACAAGAAGTTTACTAAAGGCTAAAGAAATACCTAATACCTTTTGGGTAAAAATTATTTTGTTTTATGTTTACTTGTTGAACAAATCTTTAATAATAAGTATTTAGAATGTCACTTTTAAAAAAGTAGGGAGCAATTTTACACTTAATATGAGGCATCTTAAAGTTTTTGGTTATATTATTTATACTTATGTTCTAACAAAGATAAGAATAAAACTAAATGATCATGAAGTAAAAACCATCTTTCTTGGTTACATTAAAATAAGATATAAATTATTCAATCTTATGACAAAGTAAGTAACTGTTAGTAGAAATGTGATTTTTACTGAAGAGCAGAATAACTCTTAGAAATGGACAATTACTATTATGGGAGAAAATGAAACTCAAGTTACAATCCCTAATGAAAATGGGGAAGTCCCATCAATTGATGTATAAAATCATACATCATAAGTTATGATGCGAAAAACCCAAAAAAGACGTGGCTTAGGGACCCAACGCACACAATGAATCAAAAAGCAAACAGGAAAGCTAAATCAAAGTTTAATAACACAAACCCTAGACCCAATATTCGAAAGAACATGAACCTAGGGTATTCAAGATGGATATGGACCCCACGTTCCAGAAAAAGAAAGAATTGGGAGTGGGAGTGATAAGTTGATTTGAACGCCATAAGAAAAAGTACCTCTTGATAAGTTCTTTACTTCTTAAAAGAACTGAGAGAGAAAAACTCTTGCTTTCTATTTCACTCAAAGTTGTCTGATTTCCAAAGCTTACAAGAGGTGCCTATTTATAGGCTTAGATAGCAATCCTAAAGGGGTAAAATTCCTATTTAGGAGAAATACCTATTTTGGAGGAATTTTGGACTAATTCCAGCACGTACAATGAACTCCTATTTAGGAGTGAATGCTATCACTTAATTTGACCCATTAAGTAGTCCAATTATATTAATTAGGCCTGAGCTCTCTTTAAAATTTGAATTCGTACCATTTGAAGCCTGGTTGGCCTGAATGTCCAGAATCAGCCCATTTAGTACTTCTTTAATCTTTCTGGCCCTAGCTCATGTTATTGGGCCTTCTGGAATGTGCAATGGACCTCTTGCATCCACTGAATCTCTAGCTCGTGTTATTGGGCCTTCTTGAATGTATGATGGACTTTTTGCATCCTTTGAAGACTTCCACCCATCATCTCCACAGTTCTCATCATTCCCCCCCTCCTCAAAAGGATTTGCCCTCGAATCATCACCTACATCAAAAGGGGAAAGGTCATAAATGTTAAATGTTGCACTCACATTATACTCATCAGAAAGGTCCAACTTATAAGCATTGTTATTAATTCTTACTAGAACTTGGAAGGGACCATCTCCTCTAGGTTGTAGCTTTGAACGCCTCTGAGCTAGGAATCGTTCCTTGCGCATATGCACCCAAACCCAATCACCAGGTTCAAACGTCATCTTCTTTCGTCCCTTGTTGACATGGGATGCATATTGCTCAATTCGTTTTCCAATATGTTGTCGTACCTTCTCATGCAATTTTTTTATCATGTCAGTTTTACGTTCACCATCAATGTTGGCATACTCATTAACAAGTATAGGTACCAAATCTAGATGAGTCAATGGATTAAAACCATATGCAATTTCAAATGGAGAGTAGCTAGTAGTAGAATGAACACTCCTATTATATGCAAACTCGACATGTGGTAAACAATCTTCCCATGTTTTCAAATTCGTTCGAATAATAGCACACAAAAGAGTATAAAGAGTTCGATTAACCACCTCAGTCTGCCCATCAGTTTGTGGATGACAAGTAGTTGAAAATAATAACTTAGTACCTAACTTACTCCACAAAGTCTTCCAAAAGTAGCTTAAGAAATTTGTATCTCAGTCTGAAATAATGCTTCGTGGCATGTCATGCAAACGCACTACTTCTCTAAAAAACAAGTCAGCCACATTGTTTGCATCATCAATTTTATGGCATGGGATGAAATGTGTCATCCTTGAAAATCTATCAACAACAACAAATACAGAATCCCTACCCCATTTTGTTCGTGGCAATCCCAGTACAAAGTTCATGGATAAATCAACCTAGGGATGGCTAGGTATGGGTAAAGGGGTATACAAGCCATGGGGTAAAACTCTAGATTTAGCCTGTTTGCATGTTATGCATTTCTCACATATCCTCTCAACATCTCGTTTCATGCATGGCCAAAAGAAGCGTTCATTTAGGACATCTAGGGTTTTCCTAACTCTGAAATGTCATTAATTCTTGCTAGAACTTACAAGGGACCATCTCTTCTAAGTTGTAGCTTTGAACGCCTCTGAGTTGGGAATCGTTCCTTGCACATATGCACCCAAACCCAATCATCAGGTTCAAACACCATCTTCTTTCGTCCCTTGTTGACATGGGATGCGTATTGCTCAGTTCGTTTTTCAATATGTTGTCACACCTTCTCATGCAATTTTTTTATCATGTCAGCTTTGTGTTCACCATTAGCATTGGCATACTCATTGATAGGTATAGGTATCAAATCTAGAGGTGTCAATGGATTAAAATCATATACAATTTCAAATGGAGAGTAGCTAGTAGTAGAATGAACACTCTTATTATATGCAAACTCGATATGTGGTAAACAATCTTCCCATGTTTTCAAATTCGTTCGAATAATAGCACGCAAAAGAGTATAAAGAGTTCGATTAACCACCTCAGTCTACCCATCAATTTGTGGATGACAAGTAGTTGAAAACAATAGCTTAGTACCTAACTTACCCCATAAAGTCTTCCAGAAATAACTTAAGAACTTTGTATCTCGGTCTGAAACAATGCTTCGTGGCATGCCATGCAAACACACTACTTCTCTAAAGAACAAGTCAGCCACATTGTTTGCATCATTAATTTTATGGCATGGGATGAAATGTGTCATCCTTAAAAATCTATCAACAACAACAAATACAGAATCCCTACCCCATTTTGTTCGTGGCAATCCCAGTACAAAGTTCATGGATAAATCAACCTAGGGATGGCTAGGTATGGGTAAAGGGGTATACAAGTCATAGGTTAAAACTCTAGATTTAGCCTGTTTGCATGTTATTCATTTCTCACATATCCTCTCAACATCTTGTTTCATGGGTGGCCAAAAGAAGCATTCATTTAGGACATCTAGGGTTTTCCTAACTCCGAAATGACCCATTAGACCACCCTCATGAGCTTCTCTTACAACTAATTCACTTAAAGAACTCATAGGCATGCATAAATGATTTTCCCTAAATAAGAAACCCTTATGCCTATAAAACTTCTCAAAGGCTGACTTCTCACATGCTTCATACACGTTAGCGAAGTCTGGATCATTCACATATAAACCTTTAATATGTTCAAATCCTAATAAGTTTGTAGTAAGTGTAGAGATAAGGGCGTACCGGCAAGATAATGTATCAGCTACCACATTGTCCTTACCTTGTTTATATTTGATGTTGTAGGGAAAGGTCTCAATGAATTCAATCCACTTGGCATGTCTTTTGTTTAACTTTCCTCATACAAGTAGGATAGGAACTGCACAATGACTCATACTTTCCCTCACATTTCCTTGGAAAATAAGTTCTTCAACCTGTCTTTTATGCTCCTTTGTCTCCTCAAGAGTACTCTTATATGCTGGCCGGTTTGGGATGGGTGCACCAGGGATGAAAACAATTTAAATCTTAATTCCTCTCTTAGGTAACAATCCACTTGGGACATCATCATGGAATTCATCTTCAAATTCCTGCAATAGAATAACAATAGTACTAGGCAAAGATGGTGCAAGCTTGTTAGTGTTAAAAGAAGCCTTTTTATACAAAAGTACGATCATAGGTTGTATGGAAAAAATTGCTTCTTTAGCATCATTTTCTTTTGCATAGAAACTTTTTGTTTTCTTCTCTTTCTCTTGTGTTCTCACATTTTCTGCTCTTTTTCCTCTTTTTTCAATCTCTCCTTTCTGTTCACTCTCATTTTTAATCCTCAATTGATTCTCATAAGCTTGTTGAGGTGATAATGGTACAAGAGTGACGGTTTTTTCATTCATTACAAAGGAATATTGATTCTTGAATCCATCATGCATAACTCGCCTGTCAAACTGTCATGGCCTTCCTAATAGAATATGGCCTGCTTGCATAGGTGCAACATCATATAAAACTTCATTACGGTACCTTCCAATAGAAAATGACACGAGCACTTACTTATCTACCTTAACTTCACCATTCTCATTCAACCATTGAAGCTTATATGGCCTAGGATGCTTTATAGTAGGTAAGTTTAGCTTCTTAACCATAGTTATGCTAGCAACATTAGTGCAACTCCCACCATCAATAATCATACTACATACCTTATCTTTGACGAAACACCTTGTCTAAAAGATGTTATCTCGTTGCATCTCATTTTCTTCCTTCACTTGCACATTCAATGCTCGCCTTGCAATGAGAGTTACTTGATTAATTAGATACTTCTCTCCATCACTTTCACCCCTTGTTGATGGCACAGAATCATCATCTTCATGGTCATAGGCACGTTTCAATTGTCTTCTTGCTTTAGGAGCCTCATATTCTTCATACCTCTTTTGCAACTCTTACATTGTATTAGCTTACTCCTCCATCATCTCTCTTATATCATCAAATCTAGTATTCATATGCTCAAATTATTGTTGCATAGTTTTGATCATGAAGGACATGTCAACAACTCCCTCCTGAGCAGTACCTTTGCGTTTTGAAGTCATATTATTTTTTCTGATTTAGAGTCAACTGATTTAGAGTCAGGCTCTGATACCAATTGATGCGGAAAACCCTAAAAAGACGTGGCTTAGGGACCCAACGCACACAATGAATCAAAGAGCAACTAGGAAAGCTAAATCAAAGTTTAATAACACAAACCCTAGACCCAATATTTGAAGAAACACGAACCTAGGGTATTCAAGATGGATATGGACGCCACACTCCAAAAAAAGAAGGAATTGGGAGTGGGAGTGATAAGTCGATTTGAACGCTACAAGAAAAAATACCTCTTAATAAGTTCTTTAGTTCTTAAAAGAACCGAGAGAGAAAAACCCATGCTTTTTATTTCACTCAAAATTGTATGATTTCCAAAGCTTACAAGGGGTGCCTATTTATAGGCTTAGATAGCAATCCTAAAGGGGTAAAATTCCTACTTAGGAGAAATCTATATTTTGGAGGAATTTCGGACTAATTCCAGCACGTACAATGAACTTCTATTTAGGAGTGAATGCTATCACTTAATTTGACCCATTAAGTAATCTAATTATATTAATTTGGCCTGAGCTCTCTTTAAAACTTGAATTCGTACCATTTGAAACCTAGTTGGCCTGAATGTCCAGAATCAGCCCCATTTAGTGCTTCTTTAATCTTTCTGGCTCTAGCTCGTGTTATTGGGTCTTCTGGAATGTGCAATCGACATCTTGCATCCACTGAATCTCTAGCTCGTGTTATTGGGCCTTCTTGAATGTGTGATGGACTTTTTGCATCCTTTGAAGCCTTCCACCCATCATCTTCACGGTTCTCATCAAGTTCCAAAAAATGGAAAACTAAGAAAAAATCATCAATAATCTATTAGATTACAAAATTAAGAGGTAATTCCTAATAATATCATTTATGATAATGGGAATTTGGTGCATTTTTTCCATATTTATAAATTGTAAAGTTGTATCATTTAATAAGGTGATTGAAGATACAAAGTGGGTCAATGGTAGAAATGAAAAATCAAGGCCATTAAGAACAATAAAACATAAAAGTTTACTAATATTTCACAAAGTCATAAAGCTATTGATATGAGTGAGTTTTCAAGACTTAGAAGATGTTAAATGAAGAAGTAGAGAAATATAAAGTAAGATTAGTTGTTGTAGAAGAGTTTGAACAACAACCTAGTCATCACTATTATAAAGTATTCTCCCCTATTACTCGAATGGAAGTTAGCTTTTGTTAATGACCCTTTTGAAGAGTAAGTGGTTGTTAAGCAACCATCAGATTTTCTGAAGAAAGTGAAGAGAAAGTGTTTGAATTAATGAAAGCATCATGTGGCCTAAAACAAGCACTCAGAGTATGGAACAAACATATTGATTCTTGTTTCAATAAGACCAATTTCTAAAAGTGTATTCTAAACATACTTTATATGTGAAAGTTAATTATTTTTGTAGTATTTTTTTGGTGTGTTCATATGTTGATTATTTGATCTTTACATGTTATAATCTAAGAATAATTAAAGACTTTAAAAGGTTTATGATGCATGAATTTAAGATGATAGATTTAAGCCTAATGTTTTATTTTTCTTGGCATTGAAATGATTCAAGGCGATGATAAAATCTTTATTTGTTAAAAACGGTAAGTTGTGGAGTTTTTAAAGAAGCTTTAGATGCATGGTTGCAATTTTGTGTGAACTCCTTTATAAGTTAACATTAAATTGTCTAATGAAGATAATAAAGTACTTACTAATTTTACATGCTTTAAGTAAATTATTGGGAGTTTGAGATATTTAATACATATAAGACTTGATATATCTTATGAACTAGTTTGATTAGCAAGTTTGTAAAGTCTCCTTGCCAACCTTATATGTAAGTTGCTAAAAGGATTATGCAATACATTAAAAAAAAAAAAACACCCTTATGATCATAGCCTATTTTATTTTTCATTTAAAAGTTATTTTCTTATTTGTTATTTTGATAATGATTGGGGGTGGAGATATTGATGATTATAAAAATACTTTTAATTACTATTTCAATTTTAGAACTACTATTTGCTTATGATCATCCAAGAAACAATTCAGTGTGACACTTTCAACCTATAAAGCAAAGTGTGTGACTACCATTTCAAGTACTTGTTAAGTTATTTAGTTGTATAATTTATTAAGTGAGATTTATATTTCAGTTGAAGGTCTTACAAAGATATTTATTAATAATATTTATATAATAAATTTGGCTAAAAATCTAATAATACATGGAAGTAGTAAATATATTGATATTTATTTTTATTTTTTTGAGAGATCATATTGACAAAAAGAATATTAAATTAGTAAATTATAAGTATGAAAATTAAATAGTAAATATTCTTACAAAATCGTTGAAATATAAAATATTTGTCAAACTAAAATAGGAATTAGAATTGAGAATATCATTAAATCAAGATTAAGAGAATATATTTATTAATATATATAAAAATATAATATAATTTTCTTATTAATTTATATTATTTTATCAAATTAATAAAAAATTATCATATAATTATTTAACAAATATATAATAGTTAAAATTATTTTAAAATTATATTATTAATATTATATATATATGGTCTCACGAGTTGTATTAGTGGTGGCTTTTGCTTGCTTGTGGGTTCACCCTTCCCTGCTCCACATCCATTTTTGGCACAACTATTTTTGAAAACTAATTTGGACATCGTGGCACACTGCAGAACCATCGATTCAGTAGTCTTTTAATTGGTTTGGTTTCCTCTATCTTTAGGAATTAAATTGGATCGGATTATAAATTAACTATTAATTTTTTAATTGATTTAATTTTTAAAATTATAATTTTTATTATGACTGGTATGCCTATTTTTTTTATCCAAACATTCCAAATTTAAAAGGTGGAAAACCGCGTTACACTCCATCCTCGCTAAAAAAAGATAAAAACAAAAGGTCATCTAAACCGTTCATCAAGGATTTGGCGGCTGAGATGGACCTATGATTTTGAACTTTTGAAACCGTTGCATCAGGACTACACCAATGTCGGGCTAGATTTGTTGCAGTCACTCTGCAATAAAGCTACCCTGACAGGTCAATCAGCATTAAAATTAAGTGCCAGGACAAATCCTGGCCTATGTTTGTCAAAAAATGGTGCCTGTCCTGTCGGCATATCGAACGATTCTCAGCTTTTGTCGTACTGTTTGTTTTTAGGACATTAGAGTAAGGAATTTAGATTTGCCGTGCAGGAGATGACAAAATAAATAGTTTTCGCTCTTACACCC
This sequence comes from Bruguiera hainesii, assembly GCA_023213295.1. Lineage (NCBI taxonomy): Eukaryota > Viridiplantae > Streptophyta > Magnoliopsida > Malpighiales > Rhizophoraceae > Bruguiera > Bruguiera hainesii. Next base: position 5,039,926 of record JAHOYR010000004.1, read on the forward strand.
GCAAAGAGTAAAAAAATTAAATATTTATTTTTAAAATTTTAAATTTTAATAACGATAAAAATATAAAATTTATAAAAATTAAAAAAAAAATAATTTTTAATATATAGCTTAACTGATAGGTCTATTAATAAAGAAAAAACAGCAAATAATCAATTATGAGGGAAACCAACCCAACAAACCGCTACGCTATTGGTATGTATGTCCCTGTTAGTAAAGCATGTACTGCTTTAGAGGCTGTTTTGTGCGAACTATCTCATAAAAGTCAAAGCACTAACCTTTTCTTCTAAAGGAAAAAGCAAAATTTACGAAATGCTCCTTAAATATTTGTCTATTATGGATTATAATTTGATCTGTATGTTTTTCTTTTATATATGTACTTTAGTTCTTAAATATTTCTCTCTATTAATGTTTTAATTTTACGAGTACTGAAATGTTGAAATTAGAAAAAAAAAATCATCTATGTTATTTTCACATAATGTACCCCAAGGTTTTATTATTCAAGGAAATGCTCAATTACAATTCAACATTACAAAAGGAGAGGATGAAAATTTATAAGAAAAAAAAAACATTATTTTCCTTAGAATAGTTACAGATTTCTACAAGACAGTTTTGATAACAAATTTCCATAACAAGGCTAGTTAATTAAGTCGTGTGCTAGCCCAAAGATTGTCGAGACAGCCGTGTAATTTGTGCACATTATATATCAAGGATGAAATAAATTTGTTTACAATATTCAAAATTTGTTGTTAAAAATGATAGTAAGTACCAACACAATTAGCTATTTAAGGTATCACAGTAATATGATGAGGGTAGGATGAATGTTAATTTCGTTCATAAACAAAGGAAAAAGAGGATATTTCTTTTTGGCAACAAACTATCTTGACTACTAAAATTTGTAAATTGTTGCGGATATATCGACCCTCCAAACTCAGCAAATTAATATACTGGGAACCAAGTGGCATATTAATTGCATGAAATTTCTGCAAAGAAGCAACATAAGTGAAATTTTTTTTTATCCTCTTCTTTTGTAGTTTTATAATCTGGGTTAGGCAAGTTCAAGTGAGGCTAGATATACTAATTATGATGAGAAAAGATTTCAAAATCATGTCATCTACAACAGGACTAAGAAATTGACAAATTACCAAAAAAAATTCCAAAAAAACGATTATATAATTGAACCAACAAGTCATACTTCCACCTGACCTATTATTCCAAAACTTGAGATTAATACCTAGTACCAACAAAATCATTATTAATTATTCAACTACATTCAGAAATCCCCAATTGGGTTGTGATTATAATAAAGAAAAAAAAAAAAGAAGGGATTTGTTAGCCATGGAACAGCCCACCTAATTACCTCTGTACTACTTCGTTGGCAATGTAATATTGCAAGCAACATTTAACAAATAATAACATTAAAACAAACACTGTGATCTAGTAGGAAGGAAGATTGTTCATTCCACACAGTGTCATAAAATCAAATTTCTCTCAAAATATTTGGTGGGACTAAATATACATCATAAGCATAAACAATTATGTGAGTTATTAGATTTTCTTGCTAAAGCGTTGGAGTTGCTTCTCTAGTGGATGTAGTTTAAAAGGTCAGCCTGGCGTATAGCTTGAAGATGCAATCCCTTTGACGAAACCATGGAATACCATACATACTTTTTCATTTCTTTAACCCAACAAAAATAACTAGTAACATTAATTAATTAATTAGCCTTCTAATTAGATAGTTTACAATTTAAGTACAAGAATTGCCACAATTATCATCATCATGGCCATTATTATTGTCTCTAGGAGAACTAAGAGGAAACAGGGGCAGCAACTCAGGTGGCTCATCTCCTCTTGGCGTGCTCAAAGGACTTGGGTGCAAATAGAACCCCTTCTCCGCAATAGCCCTTGTTTGCTCCGATTCCGCCGCATCGCCTGGGCTCCCATGTGCAGAGAACTCTTCACATGGTGACCTCGGGCTCACACGCCCGGCAAAGGAGTCAAGTGGAGAAACAGGAGACATCAAGAACCCTCTCTGTCTGAGATAGAAGAGGTCATGATGATGGTTGCAAACATTTTTGGTGTTGTTGTTGTCGTGGAGGTTGATTTGGAGCTTCTTGGCGCTTGTTCGCCGATCTTGGAGCTGGAATGCTAGCCGTTTGGGGCCTGGTACGGTGGCGGATCGAGTTGGGTCGGATAGAGGGAGCTTTTGATTTGATGGGTCGTCGGGTGGTCCGGTAAGTTTTTGGACTATAGTGCGGAAGGTTGATGGGTCGGCTTGGACAAAGGTGGTGTTGGGAGAGCTTGAGTCGGTTCCATAGGTAAGTGGGGTGGTGGTGGTGGCAGCGGCGGCGACGACAGCGGCGCTGGCGGTGGTGTTGGTGTTATTACAAGTGGAAGATGCCATGAGAGAGGCTGAAGGGTTACACTCGAACACAAAACCTTGTGATTTCTTTCTTTGTTTTGGCTTATTGGGAGAGAGGGAGATGAGAGAGACGGTGGGGCTTTAAAGGATTACCTTTTTGAGATTTTATGGGGCAACTTGAGTAATATGGCTATAGTTCCACAATATATAGTATTTTCCTCTAATATTTGCTTTATTGTTTAGCTGGTTTTTGGAGGATGGGGTTGGCTCGATGCTCTTTTTATCCTGATTCTGTTTCCAAATTATTTAATGACTCTTGATCGTAAAAAGGATTATGCAGTCATATTTACTCATATCTTGAGTACAGGTTTTTTTTTTCATCGGAGTCAATATTTGAACCTGCCTGTTAAAATTAAAAATTCAGTTGCTCTACCATTAACAATAATACATTTGATTTAATCAAAATTTGGACTAACTATAAGTCTTAAATTTGGTTGATCCATGATAGTAATAAGCCAAGAAAGACTATCTGAAAATAAATGTAAGCATGAAACTAAGCTTAAATCTCTTGATATGGAACTTAGTTAATTGGAGAATCATTTCAATCCAAATAGATGCAATTGTGAATAAGTTTAGCTCCTACGGTATTGGTTTAGTCACTCTTTTTAACAACCATGAAGTAGATCTGAGCATGGTTTTTGTTTGAACTAAAATTAAATCATTATCATAATTGAAATCATACAAGTACAGAAACATAACACAACCGAAACTGCCAATAAACAATTAACAGCTCCAAATCAACCGTTTTAAATGGAGGAAAAATTAGAAGCCAGTCAAAACAACTTTTTCAATTTTTTTTTTCATTTTTCAATCCTATTAAATACCAAAAGCGACACTGTCCTAGTCTGGATTGAAACCAAATTGTGAATAACCGGTCCGGTTCTAGTTTCCTGATCACGAAACCAAAACCAAGGACTTTGGAATCAAAATAGAAATTGCAATGACCAATGCATAGGTCTCCTACAACAATCACCTTTTTTTTTTTTTTAACCTAATTAACTCGGACAAAAATTTGAATTTCAAATTTATATAGGTGTCTACATCCGTAAAGATTACTAATTAGAAGTCCGAATCCCATGTATTAATTGAAAGGCAAGGCAATTATAATCTTATAATGACAACAAGAGAAACCCAAATCAATTCATATACTTATATTCCAACCTTGGAAAAAGGAGGAATGATGCGGAAGAAAGTAGGTTGTATTTTACGCAGTTATGCATTCATGTCTTCAAAGAATTTGAATTTTTTTAAAACACAAAAACTAGAGGGAAATAATTAAATGAGCTTGTGATATTCATAAATGAAAGGACAAAATTAACTGGCACTGAATGATACTTCACGCGGGCGTCAGCGAGGGCGTGGCTTTGAAACAAGAAACGAGGGGGCGAGGACTTTGCAGCAACAGTAGTAGCAGCAGCAGCATCAGACTCTGGCTGCCTCGTCAGACCCCACCAGCTCTTGTGTGCCTTGTAAATCCATGCCTCTCTCTCTCTCTTCTTTGTTTTCTTGCTTTTTTTTCTTCCTTGAGAAATAGCCCTTCACACATTTCATTAAAAAAATTAAAAAGTATCTGAGTATTTCATAAATTTGGCTCAACAAAAGTTATTCTGCATTTTGTTTGTGTAGTCAATCAATTAATTAACTAATTAATTATCTTTAATATTAGACAATTTATTCATATTATTTAATAAAAGATATTATTTATTTTTTTACTATTGTCTAAATTTAAATACTAGTCATCAAAATTAAGAATTCAATTATTTTTTATTATATCACGTAACTAGTAATATATATATTTTTTTATCTTTGGTTTATTTATATGATTATTATTTATTTTAAAAATAAATTTTATATAATAAATTACTTTATATAAATAATTATAATAATATTATAATTAAAATAATTCATCAAAGTATTTTACTATGAAAAAAAATAGTTATAGAATTATAAAATTAATACATTTTTTTAATTTTTATAAAAAAAACTTGATCTAATAAAATAGGATATAGAGTTTTATAGTTGTTTGTTAAAAGTAAAATTCAGTAAAATACCATGACAAAAGGGTTTTAAAATTGAAGATTATTTGTGTGTTTATAATTATGGAGTTGTTCATGTAATGATTGTATCAATGATTTCTAATTTTAAGATATCAAGTTATCTTATTGAGCAATTGTCATGCTTTAATCGTAGTATAGAATTTGTCTTAGTCATGGATCGTTTAGGTGAGTAAGTATTAGATATAGTATGAATTATATTAAAATAATTTAATGATTGATAAAGGACTTATTATTTTAAAATATGTGATAATTCTATTATTTTGTATTAATATTGATTCAAGATACTTAGGCCAAGGTGTAATAAGGATTTGATAAAGAGTCTTTGAATGTAATAACGGAACCAACAACTAAGAATTAAGAAAAACAAACAATTAGACAATATATAGAGTAGATATTAACTATATTCTATGTTAAATTAGAATTTTGGATAATGAAAGATTGAACAATATGAATAGATTGTACATTGAAAGATTAATAAAATCATTTTGACATTCCTAATGGATATGTATTCATGATATATTTGTAGATTTCAATTTTGATATAGAAATATAAATGATTAATTAATAAATTAAAAGAATTTTAATTTTTCTATCATTTAGAATTTTAGTTTGTATCATTGTTGACATATTAAGTACTTGATGAGTCCCGTACAAATAGATAATTGGTAAGAATATAAAATATATATCAATTTAGATTTTTTACAAAGTTTAGGAAACTTTCACAATCAAATACGTGCTATATAAAATATATAGATTAAAATTTAATTTAATGACAAATATCAGTAAAAAGTAAAACAATTAAGTGAGACCTAGTTACAATAGAATATAATAAAATAAATTTAAATTGTATAAAGTTATATACTTGTTGTACAAAAAAAAAAAAGTATGACAAACACCTATTTTTTAATATACCAACACTCTAGGTGAACTACTAACTTGGGTCTCATTTCAGATTTAGGCTCTAGGCGAACTACTAACTCTGTTGGGTGTTTGATTGCTGTTGTGGAAACTTCGTTTCCCTTTTGTTGTCATTACTTTTCCTCCTACGATTGCGTGAAGGAATCCACTTTGACATTAGGGAGAAAAGAGAAAAAGTTTACCGGACAGGGCCTTTCTTTCGGGTTCCTTTTCGGCTTTTGGCTATTTGTAGTTTCTTGGGTTACTTTTCTTCTGTTTCTTTCTTTTAATTGCTTTGCAGTGACGATTTGGTCATTGATGCTTTTTGAAAAATTTGTGGCACCTCTTGACTTCTGGGTGTCTTTTGTTTTTTTTTTTTCCTCTCTTGTGGTTCCATGCTGTTGGTTTGCTGTTACATTTTTTCCTTTTCAAGAAAACATCTCACAGCTTGTGTCAAACGTACGGTTTGACATATATACCTGCAATGGGACCTCAATGTAACTTATTGGAGCATATTGTGGTAATTATAATTTTTAATACAATAAATTAGAGTTACATGAATATCCATAAATTATTCCTCCATGTAATTTTTAAGAAAAGTGCAACTGACCGGCAGGTCGATAAGACCAAAAAAATATAGAATCAATCAAAACTCCGATTCGATTTAGCTTAAACAAATAAGAAGTGTTTTTCATTTTGGTTCATTAAATTATGAGATGTATAGTAAAAATAATTCTTTTATTTTTATAAATCTCACACATATTTTTTCATAATTAAAACATAAAATTTTAAAAATAAAAATTTAATTTTTAATTACTGAAATATCTTTTGAAAAATAATAAATATGCTTTTTATTCTTAATTGAGATTTAATATTGGTCTTATCTTTGTTAGAAAGAATAAAATAGAATTCTCTCTCTTGTTAAATTAATTAATATGAGTGACCCTTTTTATTTAAAGTATGATCTAATATAAAAGGTCCAATATGATGGTCAGTTAGACATAATGATAATTTGGGTCACTAGTTTAAAATTCCTCCACTCTCCCTATTTAAAAATAATTGTTATAAGAAAAATATAACGATTACGAGAAGGATAATTATTATCGGAAAAAGGGATAATTTTTTAATTAATAAATAAATATTACGGACAGAAAAAGTAACGTTTTAATTAAGATATTAATTCCTTAATTAATGATAACTATTATGAAAAGGAAATAAACGTTATTATTAAGTTTTTCCTAGATTCTCTTTATCATCAGAGAAACTGAAAGGAAAAGGGAAGAGTTGAAGAAAACACAGAGAGAGAGAAACAGAAAAAGGTAGGAAGACAGGAAAGGGAAGAATACGGGAGGAAAGACAAAATCTTCTCAAGTACAGATCGGTAAAGAGATTTTCACCTCCGCGATAGGGAATCGACATGGATAACGGTACGTTGATTCCTTATAGTTCATTTGCTAGTATTCGCTTAAAAAAAGATCCTATATTGTGGAAATAGAATTTTCGTTAAAGAAAAATTCTGAAAAATATTTTTTTTTTTTTAACAATTGGTATCAGAGTCTGGTTTGCGAATACTGCGGTTGTTTTCGTTTTTCCTTTTGCGTCAGAAGGAATAGGCGCATGAAAGAAAGCGGTCGGCGCCGCTGGGACCCAAATCGATCCGGGTACGATGAAAGGAATCCCGGTGAGCGCTGTGTTTCTGCCCGTCGCCGGGGAAGCCAGACCGGGGTAGCCAGATCGGCCTAGCTATATCGGCCTGGCCAGGGGCTGGTGGGCCACCGGCGACGTGACCCGAACAGAGGTGCCGAGGGGCCACCAGCGACGTGATGCGAACAGGGGTGCCAAAAGGGCCACCGACGAATGTGAGGCGAAGGGGCACCGGCCGAAGCCCGACCCGAACGGGGCCGAAGGGGCCATCGGCGAAGTGCGACCCGAACGGGGCCGAGGGGCCACCGGTGAGCGCATGTGGCTGGGACCCGATCGGCCTGCTAGGCATGGCAGAGGCCCGACTGAGCCTGGATTCGGGCGGCGCCGGCAAGGTTGGCCGGCGTGGAAGGAGCACCGGCCCGGAATCCTGCACTGCCGGAGACTGTTGGCGCGGAATAGTGTGAAAGTCCACTCAGGATCACACACACCACTGAGAGGGGGGGTGAATCAGTGGTATCCAATTTTACTCTCTTAAAATCTTTTTCACTTAAACCCTTCGTTATCCTGTTAAGATCAGGTCTTTAAACACAAGTAATCCCACAAATCAGACACAGAGATTTACAAGGTTCACCTTCAATGTGAAGGCTACGTCCTTGGTGTGATGAGTGCTAACCTCACCACACGGATTGCACTATAATCTTCCAATGGATCTTTACAGTGGTAGGGAAAGGATCTTTTCTTCCTTTAATCCCCCTACAGATGGGTTTCACTAAACCTCAATCAAAATACGTGCCTTAGCACGGCTTGCAAACAAGTACACTGAATAAATAAATATTACATCGAGAATCTCTTTTACGCATGTATGAAATAATAGATCTCAGTCTCTTGATGATACTGCTTCGTTGAAGTATAGTAAATGAGATAACAGTCACCTTACTCTCGATCTGAAACCCGACAAAGAAGAATATCAGTTGATTGGAGATCACCTCTTGAACCTTCTGCACGTACTGGTATATCTGCTTGATGGATCTGGGTTTTTTTTGATCAAGAACTCCTGAATAGCTTATTCACTCAAGCTATTCTAACTCTCCTGGTTGCACTAAGAATCTGTATATTCTCTTATGTTCTATAACCTCTCTTATGCGCTGATCGTGTATTTTCTCCCTTTCTGTTTTTCTCTTTTGCTTGCGCACAAAAATCTACTCATTTCTCAATGCAACGCATATTTATAGTGTAGCCCTAGTGCGTAGCTGACCGTAGACCGTAGATTACTGAAATCATGAATCCTGGCCGTCCATAATCCTGTACGTGTAAAAA